>JAHTLZ010000204.1:6411792-6434829 GCA_023846285.1 Phrynocephalus versicolor | reverse complement strand
AAATAACTGATTTCAAGCCCCCACCTCATGAATGCTGAAATGTGGAGTCATAGCAGAAGCTACTACAATAGTGAATAGGGATGTGCACAATATGAAAAAAATATGTTTTGTTTTGTTTCGTTTCCCCCCAACATTTTCCCTGTTCTGTTTGATATGATTTTTTTTAAAAAAATATCATATGAAAGAAACTACTAATGAAATGGTTCGTGGGGGAGGGGGGGCTGGAAAGTGGCAGAGGGACAATTTAAAAAAAAAGCCCTGGGCTTTTTTTGTACATTGTTTCCCCTCCCCCAAGCCCAGCCTGCCAGGTGATGGGTGCTGGGGTGGGGGGGGAAGGTTTTTTCCCCACCAGATTTTTTAAAGCCCCAGGGTTTTTAAAAATCATTTTCCCCTCCCCCCAAGCTCTGCCTGCCAGTTCCTCAGCACTGGGGTGGGGGAAAACACCCCCCACTCTAGCACCAATCAGCTGGTGCAGCTTGGGGAGGAAGTCAATTTTTTTTTAAAAAAAACTCTTTTCCTTCCTCCAAGTGGCTTGCGGATGGAACCAAATGGTTCATTTCAACAACAAAAAACAGAAAACAAAAACCCACCATTTTGTTTTGTCTGTAACGAAATGCTGCTTCCTCATGTCATTTTGTTTTGTTATTTCAATTACATAACAACACAATGAAAAAGCATTTCGTTTTTCCTTTTGTGCCCATCCCTAATAGCGAACAACACATAGTATGGTCTCTATCTCCCCCTATTGGCCAATTCTGGTAATAACAGGTGCAAATATTGAAATCTCTTTCTCTGGCAAACACTATGCATAACATGGTCCCTTGCTGCCTCTAGTGGCCAGTTCTGGTAACTCCATCTTTAGAAATCTATGCTACCAGGAATTTTCATTTTAATATTTTTTAATATTTTCAGACCTTTGATAAGTGACTCAGCACATACTGATTGCATGGATACAGTCCTTAAATAGCTTGCATAGTTAAAAATACACTATTAGTGTCTTTATAAGTGGGATGTGACTTGACAGCACACACACAAAAACAAAATAGATTTATATCCTTGTCAAATGTGAGATATAATTAGCACAGTCCACATAGAAAATATCCAATATCCAAGGCCATAAGATGGAGGACTCACACTAGCTGTATTCAGAATGATGAAGCTGTTTGGATGAGCAGCGAAACATTTCTGCCTCTCAAGAAAAAGAAGTCCAGTAGCCATGACTCAACTTCCAGATAAACTCACCTGGATGACTGAGAATCTTCACAGACACTTGTTTTTTTTACTTTGGCAACCTTCTTATACCTAGATTTATTGTTTCCCTTAGTCTCAAACCTAAACTCCACTCATATTGTAGTTGCATGCTGACCAGGAGAGGTAGAAAACCACAAAATACTTCAAAGTAGCAAACACAGCCAAAAACTTTCTATAGACACTCTTTCCTCCCCTTTTCTTCAATGAACACACCTTGGTAAAACATTCAAAAGTTTATTTAAAAATTATTTTAAAAAAGTTAAAAAGATAAAAAGACAGCTGTACATTTTAATTACTGCAAAGTGATGCCTATTCAAATCCTTTTAGTTAGTTAAAATAGATGCCCAACCCTTTTCTAGCATTGAATCTAAATTCTTCTAAGTAATCATCTTAGATGCTCTAACAAGCTACTTCAAGCAATCAAAACGCCATAAAGAAGAAGCATTAGCACGACAAGCAATCAATCATTAATAGACTACTAAACTGTAACTCAACAATGCATCAACCTATGGGTTAACCACCTAATTCAAAGTCCTTTGTTCTGTAACTCCTCCTTCAGGGATGTCATTTGTTCCACAGTCAAGTTGGTATAAGAAACAGCCAGCCAGATGGGTTTTTCCCTCACTTCTGGTACCTGAGAAACTAATGCAAAGAGAGAATGCCCTTGTGAATGATATTCCGTCATATTCCTCCCCCAGCTGTATTTTCTTCAGGAACGGGTCAAAATGTCACTTCCAGCAGCAAATGTGTGTGTGAAATGTTTAAAAACTTGGCTAGCATGTAAAGCAGGAGAGATAGACCACCCAGATGTTTCTAGACATCTAGAAACAGAATTTCATGACAATTAGAGCTGTTCAGCAATGGAATATGCTGCCACAGAGGTTGGTTGAGTCTCCTTCTTTGGAGGTTTTTAAGCATAGGCTGGATGGCCATCTGTCGGGAGTCCTGTGATGGGGATTCCTGCATGGCAGGGGGTTGGACTAGATGGCCCTTGAGGTCTCTTCCAACTCTATGATTCTATGACTGATTCCCAGTAAAGGGAAATGACAAAAGTTGTAGTTTCCCAACACCGGGAGGGTCATCGGTTACATATCCTTAATTAAGGTGCTATCTTCCTTTTGCAAAAGCCTTAGAAGTTCACCCTCCTGAAGGTTGCCTTCGTTAGGGATGGGGTGCTGGAATATTTTTTAGACAACAAATCCCATAATTCTACATTCTGGGAGTCCGTCCTGTCTGTAGAACAGACACCTGAAGGTGGCTCACTTGGGAGAAACCCCTAAATTCGAAGTTGTTGAAGGCTAGCTAAATCTCTCTCTGTGTTGCATTGTTACACTCATGACCGACTCTTCATGACCCCATGTCCATGGCGTTTTTTTGGTGGGAATACTTGAGTGGGTTGCCAGTTCCTACTCCAGGGGCCTACAGCACCTGGTATTCTGAGGTGGTCTCTCATCCAAGTACTAACCAGGGCCGACCGTGCTTAGTTTGGAAAATCAGGCGACATCGGATGTGCTCAGGGCATCGAGGCAGCTGTAGCTAGATCCAGCTCCACCTAACTTGCTTTTCAGAAGGAAAGTTCTCTGCCAGCATTAGGGCAGGAACAGGAAGTTTAGGCCTTTTAAGGCCACAAAGCCTTTTAGTTCAGGTCTGAACCAAAAGTCCCACCCCTAATTTTCACATGGCCTCACTCTTGTGATAAGACTGGAAAAAAAGAGAATACTTTGGCTCAATCTAGCTGAAACATTGTGTTGCCATGGATAGGTAATAAGCACAGAATGTCAGAGAAGAAAGTATACTGAGGAGAAAGTGAATATTTATTTATTTATTTATTATTACATTTATATACCGCCCATCTTCCGAATCAGAACTCTGGGCAGTTTACAAATTAAAAAGACAGAGACAAGCTACAAGGGAAATGAGGGGGGGTGCAATACCCTCCACAAACAATGGCAATGACACAGGCGGCACAAAAAAAAACCCAACAAAAATTAAGTAACACAGTTGCCAAATGCCTCCCTGAAGACATGTGTTTTCAGGGCTTTTTAAAAGGTGGGCAGGGATGCTGCTAAGCAGAACTCACTAGGGAGCTGATTCCACAGTGTAGGGCCCACCACAGAGAAGGCGCGGTTACGCGTAAGCGATTTCCGCACCTCTCTGGGTGTGGCCACCCTAAGTGAGTGCGCCTGCACCATCCTCATGGGCCTGGTTGAATATGTTGAAGCCAACTTGGAAACTCCCCCCCCCCCAATAATAATTGCATTTCAAATTGAGGTCTTCAATGTTTCAGGTTCTAAAATCCCATGTCTATATTTCATTTCATCTTCAGCTCACAGTTTGTTTGTTTGTTTGTTGTTGTTTTGCCATTTGTAGAAGGCTCATCATCACTCAATGGCCAAGGACCTCTTGCTGATAAAACACCCCATCTTCAACAGCTGGCATCTCAAGGTGGAGCTAGGAAAGATCTCTGACTGGAATGTAAGGCTATTTTTTTAAGATCAGAATAGGGACATGGGTTGTTATCTTGTGTTCCTCAGGGGTAATTTTGCTATTGTCTGAGCTCTTCCTGCCTCCATACACCAAATCCTTCAATATTTTAAAGAAAACTCTTTAGGCATTAATTAGTGCAAGAGTTTTCCTCTCCCAAGTAACTTGTTATTTGTATAAGAAAAGCAGAGAGAAGTAGGGGAGTGGGCACAGACTTCCAAGGTCCAGAGATGGATGTGTATGCCTCCCCCCAAACCATTGTGTTAGCTTCACCAATGGTATAATTCGGTATAATGCATGCTCTTGTGCTCCTTCTGAAAACCATCTTTGCTAATTTATAGAATGATAGAATCATGGAGTTGAAAGGGGTCTATAAGGGCATCGAGTCCAACCCTCTGCTCAACACAGAAATCCAAATCAAAGCTGATCAGATGGATAGTTGTCCAGTTTTCTCTTGAATGCTTCCAACATTGAAGTGCTCACCACCTCTGGAGGTCATTAGTTCCTTTGCCAACAGTTAGACATTTTTTTCTATCCCATTGTAATGGATCCTGAACTTTGGGATGATCAAAAACAGATCCTGGTCCTCGTTTGTATGACTACCTTTCAAATATTTGAAAAGTGCTAACCGGTCTCGGAAGTGTGTCATATCTAGGCAAGTTCATATCAAGACTCCCACATGGTGGGATGAGCATCTTTCAGAAGAGAATTTCCAATTCATTAAGGAGATCACAAGGCAAGAAATGAAGGCTCTAACAGACAGTAAACTGTCCCCTCTGAAGGATGAACCTTGGCCTTTGCATCCATGGGAACCAGGTTCAAAAAGAGTTGGGGTTATTGCAGTCAAGCTGGGAATGATGCCCTTGTGGACAAAGACTGGTGAAAAAGTTCGTTACACTGCATAAGGTTCAAGTTTGTCACGTGTTAAAATACATACCAAAGGAAGAAAATAATGGAAAATTTCCTGCTCTGCTTGTTGGGGGAAGAAATGTATCTCCATTCTATAAAAGCCGAGATGCAATGAAGATATACAGGGAAGTCGGTCTTCCTCTAAAGGAGAAATGTTCTAAATTTGTAGTGTCAGAGAATGCTATCATTAAGCCAGGTAATTTTTGTGAAATGGAGGGACCCTGAATATAATTGTACATAATATTTTTCTTGCTAAACCAAACCAATTGTGAAACAGTATAAAAATATACCTGTACCTTTTAATATCCTGTGATGGGGTGGGGGAGACAAGGAAAAATCCCATTTATGAAAAAGGTTTACTGTTTTAAAAAATGTCCAGGCAAGGGCATGATTATTGTTATTATCTTGAAAATATTTTATTTTACTTCATTCTATAAAATAATTATATAGTTCCTTGAATCAGTCTGCCTCAGTCTGGAATATCTTATAAATGGGGCACATTTCTACTTTTGTGTCCCAGTTGATCAGTGAGGCTACAAAATAAAACAGGCTGAACTGTGCTTTCATCATTGTAAGGCTAATTGCACTGGTGACAATGAGGCCTGTAATAAGACTTCCTGGGGTAGGAACTGGCAAGCCACCCCAGTATCCCTGCCAAGAACATCCCATGGACAGAAACAAAAGGCTAAAAGATATGACACTGGAAGATGAGCCCCTCAGGTCGGAAGGCGTCCAACATGCTACTGAGGAAGAGCGGAGGAAAAGTACAAGTAGCTCCAGAGCTAATGAAGTGGCTGGGCCAAAGCCGAAAGGACACTCAGCTGCAGATGTGCCTGGAAGAGTAAGGGAAGTCCAATGTTGCAAAGAAATATACTGCATAGGAACCTGGAATGTGAGATCTATGAACCAGGGTAAGCTGGATGTGGTCAGACGTGAGATGGAAAGAATAAACATTGACATCCTGGGCATCAGTGAACTTAAATGGACAGAATGGGTGAATTCAGTTAAGATGACAATCACATCTACTACTGTGGGCAAGAATCCCATAGAAGAAATGGAGTAGCCCTCATAGTCAACAATAGAGTGAGAAAAGCAGTGCTGGGATACAACCTAAAAAATGATAGAATGATTTCGGTACGATTCTAAGGCAGTCCTTTCAACATCACAGTAATCCAAGTTTATGCACCAACTACCGGTGCTGAAGAGTCTGAGATTGACCAATTTTATGAAGACTTACAAGAACTTCTAGAACTGGCATCAAAGAAAGATGTTCTCATCATATGGGATTGGAATGCTAAAGTAGGGAGTCAAGTGATAAAAGGAATAACTGGCAAGTTTGGCCTTGGAGTTCCAAATGAAGCAGGGCAAAGGATAATTGAGTTTTGTCAAGAGAACAAGCTGGTCATTGCAAACACTCTTTTCCAACAACACAAAAGGCGACTCTACACATGGACATCACCAGATGGACAATACCAGAATCAGATTGATTATGTTCTCTGCAGCTAAAGATGGAGGAGCTCTATACAGTCAGCAAAAACAGGACCTGGTGCTGACTGTGGCTCAGATAATCAACTTCTTATTTCAAAATTCAAATTCAAACTGAAGAAAGTAGGGAAGACCACTGCGACAGTCATGTATAATCTAAGTCAAATCCCGTATGAATACACAGTGGAAGTGAAGAATAGATTTGGTGGACAGAACACTTGAAGAACTATGGATGGAGGCTTGTAAAATTGTACAAGAGGCTGCAATGAAAACTATTCCAACGAAAAGAAAATGCAAGAAAGCAAAGTGGTTGTCCAATGAGGCCCTACAAATAGAGATGGGCACGACTAGGGAAAATGACGTTTTCAAGTTGTCGTGTGTCGGAGGCAGTCCGTTTCGGCTCGTTTCCGTTTTTCGCAAAAAAACGGAAAAATTAGTCGGTTCGTTTTTTCGTTTTTTTGTTGTCGTTAGTACTGGTTTTGGGGGGGTAGCGGGTTCCTGGAGGCACCTCTGTGGGGTGGGTGCCTCCTCTGGCCCGCTATAAAGGGAAAGTGGGCTCCTGGAGGCACCCATGGGTGCCTCCTATCCTCACTCACTAGGAAGGGGCAGCAGCAGGCTCCAAGAGACACCTCAACATGGGGGTCTCCCCTCCTCACCTGCTGCTGCAAAATGGCATGCATAACCATATATGGATATGCATACCAGTTGCAGACAGTGAGACTGGTCCACTGGTACAACCCTCCGAGGACTGGGTCGCACCTGCCATGTCTCACAAAGAAGGGAATCGTACTTGCGTGCAGTGCAATGCAAGTAGATCTGGCTTAGGGTTAAGGTGGGTGAGTGCAAGGGCTAGGGTTAGTCTAGTGACGGGTAAGGTTACGGTGGGCTAGTGGGTTGCACCTCTGGGTGCCTCTCTGACTCACTAAGAAGACAGTCTGTGACGTATGGGTAAGGAGTCAAGGATTAGGGTTAGGGGGTTAGGGGGCTAGGGCAGGTTTTAGGGGGCTTTTTGGCACATCCCAGAAGTCTCAGTGGCCAAGTGGCCATGCGATTGGTGGGATGGCTCCAAAAATTTGCATGGTTGTCCACTCCCACATGGCCACTCGGCCAGCCCATCATTGCGCAGGTGTAAATAAAATAAAATAAAATAAAATCAATGGAGGACAGAGGAGGAGAGGAGAGACATTTTGTTGCAACTTGCAAGAAAAAACCCACTGCTACTGTGAAAAATCTGGCAGTTTATAAATTTTCGCGTGTTTCTGTTGTGCTTGTGTGTTTTTGGACCACGATTTCAAAAACAATATTGCGTTCGCCGCCCCATTTTGGATCCCCCGCCCGCACCGCATGGCATGGCGAGTCCGGCTGCCCAGGACGGGGGGGGAGGCGGGACCCCCCCTCCAGACCAGAAACCACCCCTCCGGTAGGTGCCCTGCGCCCTTAGTCAACTAGCAGGCATTTTTCCACCTGTTTTTTGGCCCGGGAATGGGTGGGGGGAGAGTTTAAAAAGTTTTTTCCTGTGCCGTCCGTGCCGTTTGCTTGCGGTTTAATTGCGGCGGCCGGCGGCAAGACTAGGCTTTTTGCTGGCTGCGAGCCTGCGGCGAGTCCCACCAGAGCAGCCGAGCCAGGGGAGGGGGGGGGAGGCCGGGACCCCCCCTCCAGACCAGAAACCACCCCTCCGGTAGGTGCCCTGTGCCCTTAGTCAACTAGCAGGCATTTTTCCGCCTGCTTTTTGGCCGGGAACCGGGTTTTTTAAACTTTTAAAAAAAATTCTGTGCCGCGTGGCATCGCGCGATCGCGCGACGCAAGTAACGAGCACGACAAATCAGACCAAAATTGTTCGTTTGTCGGTTCGAGCTCGAAGTCTGGCGGAGTAATTCCCGTTACCGTTTCTGTAGAGTAACGGAACCGAGTAACGGAAACGGAAACGGGAATACCGCTAAGTCGTGCCCATCTCTACCTACAAATAGCGGAGGAGAGAAGGGACGCAAAATGCAAGGGAGAAAGGGAAAGATACAGAAAATTGAATGAAGACTTCCAAAGAATAGCAAGGAGAGACAGGGCAGCCTTCTTGAATGAACAGTGCAAATAACTAGAGGAAAACAACAGAAAAGGAAAAAACAGAGATCTATTCAAGAAAATTGGAGATATTAAAGGGGCAATTTGTGCAAAGATGGATATGATAAGGACAAAAATGTTAGGGACCTAACTGAAGCAGAAGAGATCAAGAAAAGAATGCAAGAATATACAGAAGAATTATATCAGAAAGATCTGGATGTCCCTGACAACCAAGATAGCATAATTGCTGACCTGGAGCCAGACATCCTGGAAAGTGAAGTCAAGTGGGCCTCAGAAAGCATTGCAAACAACAAGGCCAGTGGAGGTGACGGCATTCCAATTGAACTCTTTAAAATCTTAAAAGAGGATGCTGTAAAGATGCTGCATACGATATGCCTGTAAATTTGGAAAACTCAGCAGTGGCCAGAGGACTGGAAAAGATCGGTCTACATCCCAATCCCAAAGAAAGGAAACGCCAAAGAATGCTCCAACTATCGCACAATTGCACTCATTTCACATGCTAGCAAGGTTATGCTCAAAATTCTACAAGGCAGGCTTCAGCAGTATGTGGAAAGAGAATTTCCAGAAGTACAAGCTGGATTTCGAAGGGGCAGAGGAACTAGAGATCAAATTGCCAACATGTGCTGGATTATGGAGAAAGCCAGAGAGTTCCAGAAAAACATCTACTTCTGCTATATTGACTATGCCAAAGCCTTTGACTGTGTAGACCACAACAAACTATGGCAAGCCCTTAAAGGAATGGGAGTGCCTGACCACCTTATCTGTCTCCTAAGAAATCTATATGTGGGACAAGCAGCAACCGTTAGAACTGGATATGGAACAACTGACTGGTTTAGAATTGGGAAAGGAGTACGACAAGGCTGTATACTGTCACCTTGCCTATTTAACTTATATGCAGAGTACATCATGAGAAAGGCAGGTCTGGATGAATCACAAGCCGGAATTAAGATTGCCGGAAGAAATATCAACAACTTGAGATACGCAGATGATATTACTGTAATAGCAGAGATTGAGGAGGAATTAAAGAACCTCTTAATGAGGGTGAAAGAGGAGAGTGAAAAAATGGGTCCCATCACCTCCTGGCAAATAGAAGGGGAAGAAATGGAGGCAATGACAGAGTTTATTTTCTTGGGCTCCTTGATCACTGCAGATGGCGACTGCAGCAACAAAATTAAAAGACACCTGCTTCTTGGGAGGAAAGCAATGGCAAACCTAGATAGCATCCTAAAGAGCAGAAAAATCCCTGATGCTGGGGAAAATCGAAGGCAAAAGGAAAAGAGGACGACAGAGAATGAGATGGTTGGACGGTGTCATCGATGCAACCAATATGGATTTGACAAAACTCCGGGAGGCAGTGGAAGATAGGAAGGCCTGGCGAGCTCTGGTCCATGGGGTCACAAAGTGTCGGACACGACTGAACGACTGAACAACAACAACAACAACCGGTTTACCCTGGGTCTCCTTTTCTCTAGGCTAAACATTCACTCTTTTTTCCCTTCTTTCCTCATAGGGCTTGGTTCCCAGCCCCTGATCATCCTTGTTGCCCTCCTCTGAACTTGTTCCAATTTGTCAGCATCTTTCTTGAAGTGTGGTGCCCAGACATAGGGCTCTCATTGAGGCCTAGTGAGTACTGAACAGAGATGGATCTGCACCATGTTTATGACGAGAAATGGCTAGGGAGTTGGGAATGTTTAGCCTTACAAAAAGAAGACCGAGAGGGGGTATGATAGCTATATCTAAATATTTGAAAGGATATCATATTGAAGAAGGGACTGGTTTGTTTTCCATGGCTTTAGAGACCAGGATGTGGCGAAATGGTCTCAAACTACAGGGAAAGATATTCAATTTAAATATTAGGAAGAATTTCATGAAAGTTAGAGCTGTTTGGCAGTGGAATATGCTGCCATGGAGAGTTGGTGGAGTCTCCTTCTTTGGAGGTTTTTAAGCAAAGGCTGGGGTACCTTGAGAGGGGTTCCTCCATGGCAGGGGGTTGGACTGGATGGCCCTTGGGGTCTCTTCCAACTCTATGATTCTATGATTCTATGATTCTATGACTATACCTCAAATGAAGTTGAGGTCAAGTGATCTATTACTTATTGTTTTCGGGTGCTTTGTGTGAGTGTTTGTGTGAAGACAGGGAGAGTGCATTTAGATGGTTTTTGTTTTGAACGACAATAGAAAGAATCCTGGAAGTGTTCCGACACAGGATTCTGGAAGCTACTGTTCAAACTCAACTTTTCTAAGCATCTACACATTATATATATGACAACAGTTGATTCAGTTGATAAGAATTGCAAGCCAGATACAAACAATAGCAAACAAAAGCCGTCTTCTAGCCCAATGTGACAGAGTCGAGTTTATTTACTCAGTTTCTCAATAGCATCATAGGGCGTTTTTCTACATTCTGGATCAACATTCTGGTGAGGGCACAGAGACACTAAACGCCATGACATCGAGGAACTGTGTTATATTCTGAACATTAAAAGGAAGGAAAGCACCGGTCTTTTGTTTCAGACGTGTTCTGAGGAAGCACGCAGGCGCCACGATCGCATAACATGACAGGTTAGGATTAGAAAACAAAATGAGAGAACCCAGCAGGACTCGCACATAATCGAGCTGGTAAGTAAATTGTACTTGTCATTGTCTCCCTGCGATCTAACTGTGGTGTAGAAAATGTGTTAGGAGTGGTCGCATTAACCACTCTATCAAGGTCAAGGATACTGAATGAGTTGCCATGGGAAACAAATTACCAAGATGTCAGCGAAAGCTGGAGGGTCTGACGCATTGGAACTTTACCTATTATATGCTTGAGAGATTTCTGGAACAACAGAAAACTGAGAATGAGCGCATCCGTAATAAGAAGGATGTATAAAGCAGATGTTGCATTGACCTCTGCTACTTAGAATCTGACCGCTGGTTTGAGTGCCCCTTTTGCTTGGGATTTGCTAGAAGCGATTTCAAAAACAGTCCGGCATTTTGCACTCAGATGGCATCGTTGAGCTGGCATCATACAGGCTTCACGTAGAATGCCTCCCAGAGAAGGCAGCGACTAAAGAATTGTATAAAGCCTTGGATTCTCCGTGTAATCCGATCTAACTGAGCATTCCAAACAGAGTTCACATTGTTTGTCATTCAAAATGGCTTAAGAGGGTGGTGTGGTGGTGGTGGTCGTGGAAGCCCACAAGAAAATCTCAAATACCGGCCCAGAGAGACTGTGAGACAGTTTATATATTTGCATGCTGAATCCTGGAGGCTTGTAATGAGACCATGAAGCCTCTTTTTGTGTGTGTTAGCGATTGCTCAAAAGAAACCAACCTAGATCAAGTTTTGAGAATGGAACAATCTGTTTCAAGGGCGCGAGAGCCACTGTAATGAAGTGGATGGAAGAATAGACTTGGACTTCAAGAATCCTGGGTTCAAATCCCCACTTGGCCATGAAAACTGAGTGAGGTTAGGGTCAAGTGTCTCTTGAACATCTTATGTACTTTAAAGCCCTACCAGGGATGCCGTAAGTCAAAAGCAACTCAATGATGCATTTCATTTCATAACATTTCATTTTTTATTTTTTATTTATGGGATTCCAATTTAAAAATCACAGCATAAAAAAAGAAAGAAATGAAGATGAACAAGGCACCCCTCTCTAAAAACAACAACTGAAACATAAATAAAAGTTTGCACCGTACATATCCCTAACCGTTGGGTATCTGCAATGAAATGTGGGGTTCCGATGCGACAGGATGCCATACTGGAAATGGGCTTGGTCCATTTATATTGTACATTTGCTTTGCTTTGTGTACTTTGAGTTGTGGATATTGCCTGTCGGCAAGAGAGAAGAAGTTCCATTTTCCTGTCATGGTGCACAAGGATGCCTCAGCACATTAAGGGAGCAGGAAAAGCGTCAATTGCTGCTTAAAAGTTTTTGTTGTTGTTGTTTCTGCACAAGATAAAAAGAATTGTGGCTTTTCTTCTCCACACCACCATAGGAAGTTGTGTGTGCTTTTGTTTTGTGTTCTTGGCTGTTGTTGTTGTTGTTTGACAAAAAGCATAGTTAAAACAAAAGAGGCACTTGCGGTATTTTTTGGACTATATTTTTGTCTAAAATTCTTTGACTACAAACTGAGGGTCGTCTTATACATGGAAGTAAGCCAAGGAGAGAACTGCACAGTTGCAAAATTGTAATTTTGGGTTGGAGAAGTGAGGATCATCTTATACATGTCGGCAGAATATACATGGGAAAATAGGTACTTTCCCCCTGGAAAATAAGCACCGAAATGTCAAAACACAAAACAAAAGCAACAAAACAAAAACAAAAAAAACCTCTTGGACTGTCATCCAAAAGGGGAAAACATTTTAAATTATTTTGAAATATCCACAGATTGCTATGATATATTTTTTTTTAAAAGGTTTTCAATCTGGCGTGCAAATGGAATAAAATCTAAAGCAACCAATGTCAATGGCTCCCACCAAATTTTTCCAGCAGCGGTGCACTCATTGGTCAAATCTGCAGACAGAATATAATGTGGGCACGTGCGCGCGCGCGCACACACACACACACACACACACACACACACACACACACACAGAGAGAGAGAGAGAGAGAGAGAGAGAGAGAGAGAGAGAGAGAGGCTTGCCTTTGATTAGGAGCTGATCTGAATATGAATAATACTTTTCACCTTGAACATGAGTTCAGACCTCTTGTACCTTATCTTTCTTTCAATGACATGAAATGTACAATTTGCTCGATGCAAATGCATCAAGGTATGCAGCTAAGGTATTCCCCCCATACACACACACCAAAAAACAAATCATAATTGCAACTGGAGATCCTGCAGCAGAGTGAAAACCAAGTCTGTTGACAAGGGGAGGAAAGGGGGGGTTGCCCCTAGGCTGAAAACTCAGAGATGCTGGATGCACATAAACATCCCTGAAATACATAAACTAAAATTGCAAGGTCAGTTCAAATGAAGTCAAATAATAACATATTGGGGAGAGAAAGAAGCAGGACAAAAGAGGAGAAAACAGATTTAACAAAAGGCTTAGAAACAGATCTCAGGCATAGAAAAGTACAAAGTGTAACATGTTTTGCTTTGCTGTTTCAGACACAGGGAAAGGGATCATGAATTACAAGCGTTGGTTAGAGAATTTCTGCAGAATAAATAAAAAGAAAAGAAAAGATATTGGAAATACAGATGCAAGGGCAAGTTGGGGCGAAATTAGGATCACATTTGGATGGACATTCCTGTGCTGATGGACAGCAGCGACAATAGACCGAAAGCACACAAAAGGACAGCTCTTGGAAATAACCAAAATTAAATGTAAACCTGTTGGCTGCAGTTCATTAGCATGTTCAACAACAGTTTGAAAACACATCGTTTATCCAAATGGAACCAAGAAATCCGAAGACTGAGATTTGAAAGAGTGGCTAATACAGAATTAGGAAAGAACCTTAATTGCAAGGATGGGCCGTTATTCAAGATCCAAGTAAGTACATGAAGGTGTAAAAGTTGGACACTGAAGAAAGCCAACATGGGGAGAAATGGATTCATTCAATGCAATGGTGTTGGGAAACAACTTTACAGGTTTACAAATAATGTGGACCACCAGAAGGCTAGATAAATGGGTGCTAGATGGAAGCAAGCCATCACAAGTACAGTGGTACCCCAACTTACGACATTATGAGCGTGATTCCATTGGTTTTTAAATCCCATTGCCTTACGAGCAAAAGATAGGGTTTCCCCAACTTACAGTTTTTTTAAAAAAACTTTCTCCCATGGTGCTTTGCGTTTGGGAGGTTTTAAAATACCCGCACCATTTTTCTGCACTTCTCTATTGCCCTGAAGTTGGTGCGAGAATATGAAAGAACAGCAAGAAAAGTAGCAGACCAGAAGAACCACTTATGTTTCAACTTGAGATGCAGACAACAAAGTCTCACCCCAACAAGCCTCCGCCTACAATCGACAGTAAGAAGCCATAGGGCTAACAATATCCTTCAGAGAGCTCAAGAACAACTGCTCAATGAGAGGATCAGACAAGTCCACTTTATCGTAGACATTTTGGAACACAGAAAAGACCACATTCACTGAGAACTACTCTCCACCCTATCCAAACCAGCAGTGGATGCAGTCATAGAATTTGTCCAGAAAGCACAACTGGCTCAGCACTGATGTGTAGTTTTTTTCAGGCGGTCACGTGGTGTTTGATTCGCAGTTTGTGTCCTGTCAACAGAGTAGTATTTTACTGTTCTGTGCCCATCCCTACTTGCTTAGTGCACATCTTTTCCCTTTTTCCTGGGTCATTTTTTCTTAGTCTCTGTTGCCGGACCCACAGGAAGTGGCAGGAAAAGGGGTATGAAGCTAATTACTGCGTATTTTCTGGGGTCACACCTCGTTAGAGTAGCAAAGAACTGCACATTTTTAAGGGAGGTTTTTTAATCCACCCCCCAGCAGTGGTTTAAAAAACTCCAGTGAAAGTGCACTTCAAGGGGCGTGGTCGACCGGAACACCGATATACTTCCCTTCATGGTTAGGACACAATCTTTTGCTGCGCAGAAAATGCTGGTGAGACTGTGGCCCAGGAGTCAGAGACGACTTGGTGTCATACCACCACCACCACCACAACCACCCCAACGGGAAGTTGGAAGCAATATAAGAAAAGCAAGCTTAAAATAACATTCAAAAACTGCCAGCAGTGTTATTTTTCGAATAAGCCATACCAATTCTCATTACTTCATCTCATTACTGGGCTTTTACCATTTCTAAATGATTTTTAGCTTAATGATTTAGCAAATTAATTATTGAGCTGCAAAGCAAACACAGCCTATATGTTTTAGCTTAGAATTTTAATATTAATAGGTTTGTCTTTGACACGAGACTGCATAAGGCAGACATAAAAATGCTAACATGAATGTTTCCATTTCTCCAAATAGAAATTGTAGCACGAGGGATTTGGAATTGGCTGCAAGGTCAACAAAATATTTACAGAAGACACAATGATAAGCTCTGGCGGTCCAAACAGAAGTAATAGGATACAATGAAACCCTCCTGCGATGGACCCTTGCCTCTTTCTTGCAATGGAAAGTGTACTCGCTCAATTCTGTTGTCTTCCTTGAATTAAACTGTATCCAGGCTTAGGACCTGGATACCTGAAGGACTGCCTCCTTCCATATGAACCTACCTGGCAATTAAGATCAAGCCAGGGGGCCCTCTTAAAAGAGCCATCCCTCAAGGAGGTAAGAGGGATGGCTTGCAGACACAGGGCCTTCTCGGCAGCTGCCCCCAAGCTATGGAATGCCCTCCCAAGTGAGATCCACCTGGCGCCCACACTGATGACATTTCGGCGCCAGGTAAAAACCTTTCTGTTCCAGAAGTTTTTTAATTGATACAATTTAGATTGTGGGTCTTCTGATGGCAATTTTAGTGTGATGATTTTAGTGTAAGGTTTTTATTGTTGTTTTAATTATTTATTGTTGTTTGATGTTTTTAACTGTTTCAGTTCTTTGATTGGAAGCCGCCCAGAGACCTTTGGGTAGTGGGCGGCATATAAGTTGTAAAAATAAATAAATAAATAAATAAACATGAGAAGATACATCAGAGAATTTGGGGGAAAAAACATGCAGATTTCCTTACCTGCAACCAAGAGTAAGCAAGGGGTCCCTCCCCTCAGATTTACAAAGTATTTGTAATATCACATTTGACAGGCAAATCATGCATGCATAGGACTGCACACACACACACACACACACACACACACAAAGAGAGAGAGGGGGAGAGATTGGATAGTTAGGGATGCATGTACACAACCAGTCCAGCAATGCAAATGGTTACACTGTCAATTTACATAGTTTATTTATTTATTTAGTTATCATACTGCACATTTTAAGGGAGTTTTTTTAATCCACCCCCCTAGCAGTGGTTTAAAAAACTTCAGTGAAAGTGCGCTTCAAGGGGCGTGGTCGACCGGAACACTGATATACTTCCCTTCGTGGTTAGGACACCAAGAATGGTGCAAATTACAAAATTTTAGGACACCAAGAATGGTGCAAATTACAGAATTTTGTACGCTTTGCAGAGAAGATCCCTTCCATCACTGCAAGAACTCTATTGAGGACTCCCAAGATATCTGTCGCCTCATCCCTTGTCAGTAAGAGTAAGAATGGCGGCTGCTCACCTGCCTCAGTTTGACATCTTTCTGACCTCTTCTTGAAAGCCCTCTTGCTCAGACCAGGAGTCACTCTGGCAGGTGATGTCTCAGGGTGGCCAATCCTCTTCTGAGGGTTTGCCTCACCATGGTAAGTCTCATTGTTTTAGTACTGGGCAACTAAGAAGCCCTGACACGACATTACAATGGAACAATGTGTGAAATTGGAATGGCATCTCCCAGTGTCCCAAAGCTAGGTATTGGTGGGGACTCTGCTGAGCCTCTTGGCCTGACAGGTGACTAGAAATATTATGTGGTGATTTCTGAATTCATGCCTCAACTCCAAGAAAGATCCCTCTGTGTGTGTGTGTGTGTGTGTGTGTGTGTGTGTGTGTGTGTGTGTGTGTGTGTGTGTGAGAGAGAGAGAGAGAGAGAGAGAGAGAGAGAGAGCGAGAGAGAGCGAGAGAGCGAGAGCAGGGGGATCAAGAATAGGAATAATCAAAGGAAAATAGCTACAAAAATGGAAAAAATGCTATTCATGCTGATTGTATTCCAGGCCAATCTGGTATTGCACCTACCCCATTTGCAGAGATGTTGCCCAAAGTAGTGGAAAAATGTTGGTACAAGGCTTGATTTTCTTTGGCTCTATCCTGCATGTTGCATTCAGCATGCTTTATTTTTTGATTAGCATGGACTTCATTTGCAAGTCCGAATGCTTGAAGCACCTTTTTCTCTCAGGAAATACATTACAGGAGAGCAAATGGGTTAGTTGTAGAAACTAGATTTACCCATTCATGTCCAGTTTGACCCAGAACACTTGGTGGTGATGATGGTCTACAGCGGTAGTGGGGAACCTCTGCCACTCCAGATTTTTGGACCACAACTCCCACAATCCTTCTGTAAAGATGGGATTTATTGGCCCCAGTGGAGCAAGGAGCATCAAGCACACTTAGGCTGAATGTTATAGAGAAGCAGCACTTTTTATTAAGCAAGCAGAATGCAAAATTTAAAGCAAGACATAGTACAAAGCAAGGCGTGCACACACAAACACACCAGTCGACTGGGGACCCAGGCCACAGAGGATACAAGGCTATGTGTCTCCCAATGGTCTAAGACCCCGCAGTGAATTTCTGCATGATTTTTATACTTTTAGATATAAAAAGTATAGGTAAGCCCTGAAGGCGTTGCCCTGAATTTGCTGTAAAATTTGGATAAGAGATTGCAGGGAATACTTAACAAATTTGTGGATAACATAAAATTGGGTGAGATACCTAATAGCCTTGAAGACAGAAGCAAAGTTCAAAAGGAGGAGTAATTTCCCACTTGGAATAGATTAATCCATTTCCATTGCATTTCTATGGGAAATTCTTTTTCGACTTAAGAAAATTTCGACTTAAGAAAATGAATTTGGAATTGATTAATTTGGTAACGAAGGGTATCACTATATAACCTTGTGTGATTGCATTGACGCTATGTTTTCAAATTTAGTTTCCATCACTCATAACTTTTACATGGAACTTTACTCTCTTTTTAACTGTTCATATTCTCTTGTAGCTTTAATTGTGATGTTGTCTTTTAATGCTGTAAGATGTCCCTCAGTTCCTTGTTCTCAATACCTGAACATGTCTTAATTATAACCTTGTGTGGTTGCAGTGATACTATGTTTTCAATGTTAGTTTCCATCACTCCTAACATTTACATGGAATTTTACTCCTTTTTTGTGTTCTCTTGCGGCTTTAATGTAATGTTGTCTATTAATGCTGTCATATGTCCCTCAGTTCCCTGTTCTCAATACCTAAACATGTCTTAATTGTACTGAACTGTATATTATCCCTCATTACTGTAAGCCACCTTGGGTCCTTTTCCAAGGAGAAAGGCAGGGTAAAAATACTCTAAAATAAATATATAAATAAATAAAATTCCATTTCGCTTCCCCTTTGTTCATTATTTGCTGGCTTTGCATATTTTATCTAGTCACACTCTCAACTTGCCCAGCAAAAGGTGATTGTGACCCTGCTCCACCAGCTGCCTCTACTCAGTCATGTTTTCAGTCATGTTTCAGGTCCTTGTGACCTTCCTACACTTCTCAAGCTGCTGAGATGCCCTACGCACATCCGATCTCACCTGATTTCAGAAGCTAAGCAGGGTCGGCCCTGGCTAGTATTTGGATGGGAAACCACCAGGGAATACCAGGTGCTGTAGGCGCCTGGAGAAGGAACTGGCAAACCACTCCAGTATTCCTGCCAAGAAAACTCCATGGACATGGGGTCATAAAGAGTCAGTCACAACTATAATGACTCAACACACACACACACGATGAGTCCTCCCTGAGGACAGTTGTGCAGGCCCTCGTGATTTCAAGGATCGACTATTGCAATGCCGTCTACGTGGGGTTGCCCTTGACCCTTCTCCGGAGGCTCCAGCGGGTGCAAAATGTGGCAGCCAGACTGGTGGTGGGTGCTCGTAGATTCGAGCACATCACCCCAGTTCTGGCCCGCCTGCATTGGCTACCCGTTGTCCTCCGGATAAGGTTCAAGGTCTTGGTTTTGATTTTCAAAGCCCTCCACAGCTTGGGACCAGAGTACCTGTCGGAGCATATCTCCCAGAGATCAACTGGGAACAGGCCCATGAGAATGGTGCAGCTGCGCTCACTTAGGGTGGCCACATCCAGGGAGGTGCGGAAATCGCTCACGCGTAACCGCACCTTCTCTGTGGTGGGCCCCACGCTGTGGAATCATCTCCCCAGTGAGCTGTGCCTAGCACAGTCCCTGCCCACCTTCAAAAAGGCCTTGAAAACATACATTTTTAAGGAGGCATTTGGCGACCTCACTTAAGTTTTTTTCCCCCTTGCCACCTGCGTTAGCTCTTCTGAGGGTACTGTCTCTCCCTATTTTAATTGTAATCTGCTTTTTTTTTCTCATTTCTTTTGTAGTTTTATTTTATTGTTAGCCGCCCAGAGTTCCGTTTCGGAAGATGGGCGGGATATAAGTGTATATAATAATAATATAATAATAACACACACTTCTCAAGGAAGCGCCTTTCGCCATAGATAACCTTCTGCAAAGCAGAAGTGAAATTGACGTTTACTCCACTTATGCCTCTGCATCAATGCATTTCAATGCATACAGGATACAGCATACAGAATGAAAAATACAGCATATTGAATTGGAAACCTTATAGACATTGAATGTATAAATTGAATAAATCACATCTTCACACTTTGTTATTGGCAATATGGGCTCAGAATTCAGGGGGTTGTGGTCCAAAGCATCTGAATTGCCGAAGGTTCACCACCAATGGTCCACAGGATCCCATCTTCTGCTTGCTATCATTCACACTTTTTCAAACATCCCTGACAATTGCTTTGAATCTTTTAATTCCTGCTGGCAATGAGGGTGTGATATTGTGCATCAATATTGAACCTTTTCCTGATGTTTTGAATTGTGAATACAGAAGCACAATACCCTACATTAAGAAGCCATAGGGTTTTTAAAAGCACAATACAAACAAAAGCATGTACCAAATTTATTTCCATTGTGCTGTAACAAAGCAAACAATACTTTCCCCAAATGTGTCAGGCATTGTTGAGCAATACATATACTGTACATATTTTGACAAATGTTCTTTCTCTTTGTTTTGCATTTTCAACCATTGCCAGGGTTTTCTGGTGCTTGCTGTGTGTGTATTTTGCTTTTCTGAGGTAAAATTGTTGGAGAGACAATTTGTGGGAAATTGCAACAGCTGAAATGGTTGGGTAGAGATCTCCCTGTCTCAGTTGGAAATCAAAGAATCATAAAATAATTGAGTTGGGAGGGATTTATGAGGTCATCAAGTCCAAATTCCATCTCAATTCAGGAATCTAACCAAAGCTGATCTCACAAATGGTTGTCCAGTTTTCTCTTTAATGCTTTCAGTGCTGGAGCACACTCCCCAAGGTTATTGGTTCCATTGTCTGTGAAGATTCTCAGTCCTCCAGATGAGTTTATCTAGAAGTTGTGTCATGGCAACTGGACCTTTTTTCTTAAGAGATTAGAACATTTCGCTGCTCAGCCAAACAGCTTCGTCAGTCTTCTGTTATTTCCATTGTCTTTACTGCTCTAACAGTTAAGACATTTTTCCTGAGATGCAGCCTAAATCTGGCTTCCTTTACATCCATTATGTCATGCACTTTTGGATGATTGAAAACACATTTCCCCCTCTTCTGTATGATTCCCTTTCAAGTATTTCAAAAGGTCTCAGTGACATCTCAACTTGACAAATATTCTGTGCCTGCTTCACATTTGATAGACGTACCAGCATGAGGTAAGGATGAGTCCCACAAACCTGTACCCGGATTATGACCCCTGAAGGCTATCTAGGGAGGGGAGAGATGCATTCTCAGACTATACAGACAGGGCCAATTACATTTGCTGAAGTAATAAAAGCAATCTGATCTGTTTTGTCTGGGCTGTTTCTTGCCTCCGTCTAAGTCTGTCATGAGTCTGAGACATCAATATCCAACAGCCTTGTTCTCCTACAGTCCCTCTCCAAGGTCCCTCCGGCATGGAAAAATGAGTGCATTTCTGTTTGACAAGATGAAAGGAAGACTGGTGGGCACTTGAGAGGTTTCTCTTTTGAAAAGTTTATTAGGAAAATCAGGAAAGTACTAGTGGGTTAATTATATCTAAATTGGAACTTTGGGGAATTTGAAAAAGAAAGTTTTTTTTTTCCTTCTGCAAGCAAACATTAATTATATTATTAAACGGGATGCTTTGATGCTAATGTATCTGTATTAATGATGGAAAACGTTGACAATTTGGGGTTGGCTTTCCAGCTTAATGTAGTGGGATGGTTGCGTCTCAAGCAAATAGCAAATCCCGTTCCTTGCAGATGTTTTCAGAACATCTCCATAATCTGTTGCCTGCAAAGATATGGCTGCTTGAGACAGAGGCCAGGCCTCTGGCAATCTCTCTAAATCCCTGCTCTTGTATTATTGATCTCTTTATTTGAAAAAATGTAAGTATCAACTTTCTGGGCATATTCCCAAGGTCATATATAATTGGGATATCCAAAAAGTGCACTTTTCTGACAGGGCTTCTTTTGGATTTCTGTAAATCTCTATGCTTCTATTCTCTGGTGCTTAAAGGAGGTGCTATTTTGGACAACACATTCCAGGATTCCTAATGGCCACCTACCATTTCCAATCTCTAGGTCTCCATAGTGAGCAAAAATGGCCAGTGAATACAGACGACATAGATGCCTGTTAGGCCCAGACAGAAAGCAGCTCTCTTACTGTTATTGCTAATAGTCAGTCTTATCTTCAAATAATTTGTCTGTCTCCTTCATAACTCCTGCATATTACTCCTGTTTTGGCTGCCAATACGCTTCCACATTGACTTTAAGGTGGTGGTGGTGGTGGTGGTGGTGGTGGTTTTGTTGATACAATCATGATTCCATGTCCATGGATTTTTCTTGGCAGGAATACGTGTAGTGGCTTGCCAGTTCCTACACCAGGTGTCTACAGCACCTGGTATTCCCCGGTGGTAGCCAATCCAAGTACTAGCCAGGGCGGACCCTGCTGAGCTTCTGAGATCAGGTGAGATTGGATGTGGTCAGGGCAGGTTTGGGACCTTGTTATCTGTCAGAGCAGATTTTCCCAAACAGAACTGCCCAGACCACTCACTCCTCCCAGGCTGGGCATCTGAGGGAGCTTACACTGAAGGATGCCCATAAAATATCAACCAGAAATCAGGCCTTCTTGGTGATAGCCCCTTAGTTGTGGAATAAACTGCCCATTGAAATTAGTTTGGCTCCCAGACTCAATAATTTTAAACACCTATTAAAAACATGACTATACTGTGCAGCTTTCCCAGAAACGTGATCCTTTTAACATATAATATCTAGGAATTTCTCCCTTTTCTTCATTGGTGTAGTTTAATTGTTATTTTTGTCCATTTTTAATGAATACATTGATCATGGTTATTTTTGTTTTAAGTTTGATACAATCTTTATATTTCAGTACTCCCCTGTTTATCGTGGGAGTTAGATGCCTCAGCAAACTGACCTTGGGCTATTCCTGTTGGTGTGGCCTTCCAAAGAGAGGCTTTAAGCCCATCCTGAAACCACAGCAAACAGATCTGGGGCTGCTGGGGCTGCTGGCATGCACCGCCAGGATCAGCCCAAGGTCTGTTTCCTGAGGTGTCAGGAGGGGGTTAAAAACCTCTCTTTGGAAGTGCACGCCAGAAGCAGCAGCCCAAGGTCAATTTGCTGAAGTGTCAGGAGAGGGTTAAAAGCCGTTCTTTGGAAGCCTGCTTCTCTGAAGAAAATAAATCAGCGATATACTGCAACCATAATATATGAACTGTGTTGTGGCAGGGGACTACTTTATTTATTTATTTATTTATTTATTTATTTATTTATTTATTTATACAACTTATATGTCACCCACTACCCAAAGGTCTCTGGGCAGCTTACAATCAAAGAATGAAAACATACTTAATTTATGTGTTTTATAATTTGTTATAATTTGTAAACTGCCAGGAGTAGCATTTGGGCTACATGGCCATGGTATATCAATCTAATAAAGAAAGAAAATATCAAGAAAATTAAATTATCTATCCAGATAGATAGATAGATAGATAGATAGATAGATAGATAGAGGGAACTTCTGAAAGAAAGAAAGAAAGAAAGAAAGAAAGAAAGAAAGAAAGAAAGAAA
>JAHTLZ010000204.1:6395022-6411782 GCA_023846285.1 Phrynocephalus versicolor | reverse complement strand
AAAGAAAGAAAGAAAGAAAGAAAGAAAGAAAGAAAGAAAGAAAGAAACTTCTAATAAAATGCCCCTCCCCCTCCAGTGCCATTTTTCTTAAGAGAGAGAATGGACAATTGGGAGACACCATTTGCTCACTGCTCAAGTACTGAAACAGCCTTTAACTAATTTAAAATCATCAGAATTGAGAGGTAGTGAGATAAAGGATGTCGAGATCATGCAGAGGCCTGAAAACAATTCCAAATTAATTGCTTTTGCTCAGATATTCTTTCACACCATCCACAGCTTTAACAGCAATGGATGGAAAGGGAAAATAAGATGCATTCCTAAGGATAGCCAGACAGAGCAAAAATGACTATTGTTATTATTGTGGGTGGTTTTTTTTAAAAGCAAGAATGCTAGCAAGCTGCCACTTGCTATATGATATAAATGAAACAGCCCGCCGTAGGTTGAATCATTATTTGTTGGGTCCTGCTGCAGATTGCGGGCCCATCTCCGCTCCCTGCTATCACACCCAACTTGCAATATAATTTATTTTAGCTATGTCTGGGGAATGTAAAGCAATAAACACCTCTTTTCAAAAGGAAAAGCTGCACTTCTGAGCTTTATTATAGCTTTTCTTCTGCACATCTAAAATGATACATCAGATGAGTGACATGGCAATTTGGAGTATGAGGAGTGTTCAAGGCTTCATCTTTGTTTTTTGTTTTTTGGGGGTTTTTTGTTTTTTTTTTTTTCTTGCCTGAGCATGTGTATTAAATCACACTAAGTGGTCAATCCTGGCAACTTTTGTCATTAAAATAAAACTATCCCCACCCCAACAGGTGGATGGGCAAAATATTTAAATAAATAAAGTCTGCCAAACAGAAAGATCTGCAGTGCAAACCTATATGGATCTACTCGGGAGTAAATGCCACATTTCATTACAATGCACTTGGAGTCATCGAGGCTTAAAACAACCTGCACCTTTCCCCCTGATCAGGCCTTTGGGGAAAAAGTTACAGACACAATAACAAAAAATGGAACAAAACAAAAATGAAACAATTTTTCGTTGGGTTTCCTTTAAATTCATTTTGTTTGAAACAATTTTAAAAAAAATGTTGCAAACAAAATGGTTGTAAAGGAAGCCCACAGAAACAAAAAAATGAAACGAAACACCATTTTTGCATTTCGTGCCCATCTCTGTTCATCATTGCTTCTTCTGTTTTATGACTTCAAGAGAAGCATGTGGTTTATAGGTACAGACAGGAGAACTAAACCAGAAGGACATTAATGCTATCCTGCAGCTCTACAGGCAGTTTTAAACAAGTGATACTGTATAAATAAATACACTTCTGTTTGTCAGGGGTTATGATTATGAATGTGGGATGAGATGTACAGTTCTCGTCAGCGAATGTCAAAAAAGGCATAGTGGAACTGAGAAAGGTGCCATAGAGAGCAACTAAAGTGATTACTGAGCCTGGACAACAACCTAATGAATAAAAGCTATAGCATTTGGGGCCTTTTAGTTCAGAAAAAAGGCAGTTTGCGGGACGTGATTGAGATTGACAGAACTGTGCAGGGGGTAGATAAAACAGATAGAGGGAAGCTCTTTTATCTCACACACTCTAGCAGAACTAGGGGTCATCCACTCAAATGAAGGTTAGGAGAGTGAGAACAAACAAAAGAAAATGTTTATTTATTTATTTATTTATTTATTTATTTATTTATTTGAATTTGTCACCGCCCACCTACCCAGAGGGGACTCTGGGCAATTTACAATATAAAACACAATAAAACAATACTTTAAAAAATCTAAAAAACATCTTGGAGTGTTTATATTCTGTGGAACTCCTTGCTGCAGGATGTGGTGATGGCATCAGGCTTAGATGACTTTAAAAGGGGATTAGATTTCTGGAGGAACAGTCTGTCACAGGTGACAAGCCATGATGGGGATCCATGTTATCTCCAGGCTTAAAAGGAGGGCACCTCAAAGCACCAGATGTATGGTAGTAGTATCAGGAGACAGGTATTTAGTTGTCTCATGTGCTCCCAGAGGCATCTGGTGGGACCACTGTGAAGTAGAGGAAGCTCGATTAGATGGACCTTTGATCCAGCGGGACTCTTCTTATGTTCTTATGAGATTTGATGCTACCTGTCATGCAGGAGAAAATGTCATTTTAATATGAATGACCATACCTCTTGACAGAGGGGGCTTCTCTTCCTCCTTTTGCTTTTTTTTCTGCAGTTGAAATGATCTATAATTGACACACCTTTTTCCTGCACCTGCCAATAAACAAAAGTCCTGTTCTTGTGAGTAGAATGCTCCAAGCAAGTGGGAACCCTGATGAAACTGAGACTGCTAATGTACTGAAAATCTTACTCACATTCAGCTCAGCATAAGTAGCAAATTCACTGCTGGTCATCATGGCAAGGACAAAAAGGTGTCAAAAAGGGGTCCAGATGGACTAAAACTCAGGGGGCAGGGCATTGTGAATGGGTGGTGTAATAAGACTGAATAGCTTAAAAGAAATGTAGTATAAGATCCCCCCTTATCTAATGTGAGTTCATTAACATAGCTTGTCTGGTAGTACTGATTGGTTAATGCAGATTCAATTCTTCTTTTTTTGAAGAATTTATGCTTTTTAAGGTGGGGTAAGTATCCATGATTTAAATAAATAGAGGATACATACATTTGTATCCTCAATTTAAAAAGCCAAGAAATGGCCCAGTATTGATGTACACTAGAAATGGGCACGAAATGAACTTTTAGTTCATTTCATTATTTGTTATTCGTTTCATTATGTAACAAAATGAATAACGAACCGCAGAGTGGATTTAGAATGAAACGAACCAAACAAAAAAATATTGGTTTGGTTCGGCTTGGTTCGTTAATGGCAGCGCCAGAGATGTCTCCTACCTGGTTCTGGTCCTTCCTGGTTAGAGGTCCGGTCTTCATGGCTGCAGGGAGGGGTGACCAGGAGAAAAAAAGCTGACCGGCGTGCACTCCAGCTGTATTAAGGGCCACATGGTCAGCATAAAAAAAACCCACTTAAAATAAAATATGAATGAATGAATGAATAAATGAATGAATAAATGAGGACTGACCTGGCTCCAGGGATGGCTAGGGTGGCGCCCTAAAATAAAGAAAAAATATAAAAAATAAAACCAGCACTGACCTGGCTCCAGGGGCCGTGTGGTCGGCACTTGAAAATAAAATAATAATAATAATAATAATAATAATAATAATAATAATAATAATAATAATAATAATAATAATAATAATAATAATAATAATAATAATAATAATAATAATAATAATAATAATTAATAATAATAATAAGGAGCACTGACCCAGCCCCTGGGGTGGCCGGGGTGGTGCCCTGAAATAAAGAAAAAAATTATAAAAAATAAAACCAGCACTGACCCGGCCCCAGGAGCCATAAGGTCGGCGCTTTAAAAAAAAGAGGCACCGGCCCCAAGCCAGCGGCTTAAAAAACCCTGCCACAGGGGCCAGGATCACCCGCTGCTGCCACCACCGCTGCCCGATAAGGATTATGTGTCGTTGATTGAAGATGATGATGATGATGATGTGGATGATGAGGATGAGGATGCTGCCAGTCCAGTTTGTGCAGTTGTTGTCAACGTCTGTGTTTTTTTATTTATTTTTAAATGTTTTTTCCCCACCCGTGCACTGTTAAATGGATTAAACCGCGCAAAGTGGGGGGAAAAGAATAACAAATCAACAGAACAACAAAATGAATGTTTCAAAAAAAATCATCAAAAAACAAAATGAACCGAACCAAACCCTAAAACGAACTGAACCAAAATGAACCACCATTTTTTCGGTTCATGCCCATCTCTAATGTACACTATTTTACCCAAGTTGTCAGCAGGAAAAAAAGATGCCACGCTTTACATGGCAAAGGCTAACAGCAATGGTAGCAGTCATTATGTTGTACAGGATCCCCTCTTGTGCCCACTACCCTTCACAAAGAGAGACTAAGCTGGAGAAGATTCCATAAGCGGACTCCTTTTTCATCACTTCTCACCCAAACACCAAGCAATTGTCAGACTTGTTCTTTGAAAAGTTTGAATGGTATAGAGGGCTAAATCGGCTAAAATATTTTGGCACATGAGGCAAAAAATTATGCCATGCATTTTTCCCCCTGAATGATAAATAACTGAAAGATAAACACTTTGCTCCTCTTTTCTCCCTTCCCATCACCTGCCTGTAGTAGCTGCCTCATTGTCTCCCACAGCAAGCTTGTTCCTGAATTTTACCAAACCATTTATAGGAAAATGAAATTTTAAATATGTATTGCTTTCAAAATATGTACTTTTGAGAATATTTTGTCTCATCTTGCAAGTTCCAAAGCCCATACCTTTGAGCTCTGACAGGCATAAGAGCTTCATATCAAGTATGAAATGGATTCAGACATTATATTGTGAGGCACAGGCCAGGGAAATTCACAGTGGAATTGGCAACGTCTGAATTTCCAGGCAACTCTACTAAAGTTATAATTTGCCATTTAGCACTGTCTTAATTGTTCTCCCAGAGACTTTTCTTGCTGCAGAAATTGACAGGGTGATATTTAAGCAGAAGCTGAAACATGAATTTTGGAGATGATCACAACATCATTCAAGTGCAAATCTAGCACTTTGATCTTAGCACATATTTTAGTCATCAGAATAAAACAAAACCTCTTAAAATTCAGTGTGATGCTTGAGATGACTTGTTAGATAAAAGGGAAATTGCTGGGAAAATCTTAATTAGTTGTGGTGGAGATTGTTCATCAAGTGATGCATAGCTGATCTGCAGAGACACAACAAGCTCATGAGATGTAAATCCTCTTGGACTGTAATATTTGGACTGAAAATGGAGAACAGAGTTGAATTCAAAGGGTTATTATTCTGGAGCAGAGCTGGGAATGTTACATTGTAAAGGGAACTCACAGTGTTACCCATTATGGAAGCTCATTGGTAGGTACTGCCTTCTTACTGCTATTAAGCCAGAAGAGAGG
This sequence comes from Phrynocephalus versicolor, assembly GCA_023846285.1. Taxonomy (NCBI): domain Eukaryota; kingdom Metazoa; phylum Chordata; class Lepidosauria; order Squamata; family Agamidae; genus Phrynocephalus; species Phrynocephalus versicolor. The sequence goes on along the minus strand of JAHTLZ010000204.1, from coordinate 6,406,788 downwards.
GGAGTACATGGTATCCCCTAGTGATCAATTCTGATACTGTACCTTGTAATTTTTTTAGAAAAAATACGGAAGACAAAACTACTGGACCTGGTCTGAACACCACATATTTCATGTACAGAGGGGACTTCTACACGAGAAGCATGTTTGTGCCATGGGTTCCCCAGTGCCACCAATTTTTGCCAGCCTATTCATGGAAGGAGAAGAAGGCACTCAAAACCTTCCCAGGGACAACGCCATCCCACTGGTTCAGGTATGTAGATGATACCTGGGTGAAAATCAAAACTCAGGAAGTACAGGCCTTTACAGACCACATCAATGCCGTGAACCCTCATATTAAGTTCACTAGGGAATACAACCAAGACAACAGGCTGGCTTTCCTGGATTGTGCAGTCATCATCAGACCTGACTGTTGCCTGGAAGAAGAAGTGTACAGTAAACCTAACTACACAGATCAGTACTTACTGTTTGACTCCCACCATCCATTACAGCACAAACTAGGAGTCATCAGGACCCTAAGTCACAGAGCAAAAAGCATCCCCACCTCCACAGAAACCAAGAAGAAGGCAGGCAGGCACCTGAAGATAGCACGTAAGGCCTGTGGATATCAAAAGTGGGCCTTCAACAAAGCAGTGTGCTGACCCAGAAGAACAATGGATCTGCCTGAGGCCTAGAGCTGACGGAAGAACCTGGTCATTCCCTACATGGCTGAAGTGTCTGAAAAGCTTAAACTGATTTTTGGCAAACACCACATCACTGTTTACTTCAATCCCACAAACACACGAAGGCAGAGACTAATCCACCAAAGGGCCGACACCAAAACACCAAAGGAGCAATATACAGTCCAATGCAGTGAGGAGTGCAATGTAGAAACTGATTAGTTTCTACATTGCAGAAACGAATCAGCCATTAAACAGGAGGATGGCCCAACATAGAAGGTGCTACAGCTCAGGACCGGAATCAGCAGTACACCTCCACTTGAAGGACAAGGGGCACTCATTCAAAGATGAGGATGTACACATATTAGACAGCGAAGATGGGTGGTTTAAGAGAGGGGTCAGGGAAGTCATTCATGTGAGTATTGAAAACCCCTCTCTCAACAGAGGTGGGGGGGCTCAGGTACAATCTATCTGCTACTTATCAGGCAGTGATTTCAACAATACCCAGACAAATCAAAAATACTTCACACCTCCACCACTAAGGCCATAGCTAAGGACCCATACTTTATGGGTTTCAGCACCTTAGGCCATTGTTCACCTAAAGGCCTATTGAGACTATTGTCCACCTAACAAGCACATTCAGGCTATTCATAGAATCATAGAGTTGGAAGAGACCTCAAGGGCCATCCAGTCCAACCCCCTGCCTTGCAGGAACTCCCTTCACAGTATTTCTGACTGGTGGCTATCCAGCCTCTGCTTAAAAACCTCCAAAGAAGGAGACTCTACCATCCTTCACCACCCTATTGTTCACCTTATGAACCTATTTCAGACCAGAGTGACATGAGGTCAAAGTGAACTATAAAATGGAGGACTCACAACCAACTTTTTTCAGACTAATGAAGCTGTTTGGATGAGAAGCCAAACATTTCAATTTCTCAAGAGAAGAAGTCTAGTTGCCATGACTCAACTTCCAGATAAACGCACCTGGAGGACTGAGAATCTTCACAGACGTATTTTAGCTCAGTCTTTTCCCAAAGGAGAGACTATGACCCTAAAAGATAAAAGTGAAGTGCAAGTAGAAGAGACACAATTGAACCTGGAGATTGATACAACAGAAGTCGAGGAAAACCTTATTACCTTAAACAAATTCAAATCTCAAGATGATCTGCAACTGAGTGTAATGAAGGAACTGCCTGAAAAACTTTCAACTGTTGTCCATTATTTTCTTGTCCATGGGAAATGGGTGAGGTACAGGTGATTGAAGGAAGGCTAATGAGGTCTCTAACTTCTAAAATGGGGGAAAGGAGGAAGCTGAAAACTTCAGACCAATCAGACATGACATAAATTCCAGGGAAAATTTTGGAACAATTTATAATACAGTCACCTATAAAACAATGCAATAATAACCAGAAACCAATATAGATTTGTCAGGATCAAATCCTGCCAGATAACACATCTCATTTTTTGATTGGGTAACCTTCCTTATAGACAGAGGGAATGCTGCAGACATAATATAGCTTGACTTCAGCAAAGATTCTTGACAAAGTTCCCCATGATATCCTGGTTAGCAATAGCAAGCTAATTAAGTAGGAGCTGGATCAATCAAGTGTAAGGTGGATAGATACACAATTGGCTACTGAATCATACTCAGAGGATAATGATTAATGGCTTCTTCTCTAAGTGGGAAGGCTCAGTCCTGGGTCCAGTGCTCCTCAACATTTTTATTAATGACCTGGATCAGGGGGTGCAGGGAATGCTAATCAAAGTTGCAGATGACACAAAACTGGATGGAATACCTGATACCATGGAAGACAGACACAGCATTCAAAATGAGCTTGATAGGCTTAAGCTATGGGCTGAGAACAACAGAATGAAATTTTACATGGATAAATGCTAGGTACTGCACCTAGGAAAAGGACACCAAACACACATTTGCAATATGGCAAATATTATTTTAGGCTGCATTAACAGAAGTTTAGTCTTAAAATCCTGTGAGGTACTAGTTCCCCCCTATTCAGCACTGGTTAGGCCTCATCTTAAGTACTGTGTCCAGTTCTGGACACTGCACTTCAAGAAGGATGTTGACAAATTGGAATGAATTCAGAGGAAGGCAACAAGGATGATTAGGGGATTGGAAACCAAGACTTATGAGGAAACACTGAAAGAACTGGGCATGTTTATGTTAGAAAATAATAATATGGATATTAGAGATGGGCACAAAATGAACAATTTTTCATTTCCGTTTTTGTTTTTTTTGTTTCATTAAGTAACAAAATGACAAACGAATGTTGTCTCTAAAACAAAACGAACAGAAACACCAGAAATTTTGTCGTCCGTTTTGTTTTCATTACAGCAATACATTGAACTGCTTCAAATGCTAAAAAAATCCCAAACATTTGAAATAAATGGTAACAAAACAGTAATGAAACAAAGAAAAATGAAAATGAATTTTTTGCAAAAATTCACAAAAAATGGAAACGAACTGAAACAGACCCCCCAAACGACAAACAACAATCAAAACACCATTTTTTTAATTCATGCCCATCTCTAATGGATATTGTGCAGCATTCCCCCCAAAAACCCTGACAGACCACAGCTCAGTCCCACATAATATTGTTTACTGGAAAAACTCTGAGACCCAGCAGAAAATCAATGCTCAGGAATACCAGGGGGAAAAAAACTTCTGCAGGCATTTTTAGAAAAATAATTTATATATTTACATTCAACTTAGAAAGCTTTTTCTCAGCATAAAAAACACATCAGGCAAAAACATAGCAACACATCAGGAAAAAATACAGTAACTAACCTTGCACAGCAGCATTGACTGGCTTTGAGGAAAAACCAGCAGTGATTCTTGCTTGCTACCTTTATACAAACTTTAAGCACTGATTACCTGCAGCTGCCCATTGCTGCTGCAGCCTCAAAGTTTTTACCTAAAACCTTTCACACCTGTGTGTGCTCTACACAAACTCTGTGTAAAAAGTTTGTTTAATATTTCATCTATGTTTTTATATCTTTATAAAAACTTGACAGTTCAGCCGGGAGAAAAGAGGGCGGAGGGGAGATATGATAGAATTTTTCAAATACTTGAAAGGCTGTCATATAGAGGAGGGGCAGAATCCGGTTTCAGTTACCCCAGAATGCAGGATACGCAAAAATGGCCTTAAGTTTCAGGAAGCCAGATTTCAGGTGAATATGAGGAAAAACTTCCTAGCTCTTTAGAGCAGTACAGCAATAGACCTAATTACCTCAGGAGTTGGTGAGTGCTCCAACACTGGAGGCATTCAAGAGAAATTTAGACAGCCAACTGGCAGATATCCTTTGATTGGTATTCCTACCTAGCCTAGCACAGGGGGTGGGATTTGATGGCCTTACAAGCCCCTTTGAACTTCATGGTTTTATGATTCTGTGAATCTATGTGATACCTCAAAACCCCAACAATGACAAAATCTAAAACAACAGTCTAATGCTAAAATGATATATTCCTGTGATGCAGATACACTGGATAGCCCCTGATCTAAAGGCATCCAAATCCAAGTGTAGAAATGATTTCCTGACTACCACCGGATCCCAGAGTCCTGAAACCACAAATATTTGCCTAGAGGGTTTTTTAACAGGAAAATTTTTTTGCCCACCCCCCCCCCCCCCAAACCACAAAGACACAGACAAGCAAATACACTTTGTGGGCTACAATTACATGTGAATTCGGATACACACAGTGGTACCTTGTATCATTCCAAATGAAATTATGTTAAACAAATTTTCCTTTATACTAATTTCCCATAGGAATGCATTGAAAACAGAGTGAGGCTGATGCCATTTTTATGTTGTACAGATTTGCTCCATAGGCGATTATGTTAAGCAAATTTCCCTTATTTCCAGAATTTTTTATGTTGTACAAATTTGTGTGTGTGTGTGTGTGTGTGTGTGTGTGTGTGAGAGAGAGAGAGAGAGAGAGAGAGAGAGAGAGATCATTTCTTGGGCCTCTTTTTAGATTCATGACATGTTTGTGTTGATACCTTGATGGCTTGTCTGAAATCATTCTTTTCAGATCCCAATAGGGCGCCACATGACATAACTTTTTAATGCGGCGGTGGCCCCGTTTGAATCCATTCTGGCAGCCAGCCATCGGTTTTGGCTGGAGGTGAAAAGACACGAGTTAGATTTACCTGGCGTGGTGTCTGATGGAATCATTCGCCGGCAACCTTTGGATCAACTGCATTTTAAGAGGAATATGTTTCAAGCATTGCAATCCACAGCAGTTGAAATCTGTGCCTCCCCAGCCTGTGAAGGAATCTCAGTGACAGATGAGACAGAGAAGCATATGACATGGATAATGCTATTCTATTCAGATCGTTTTTTGTCCTTGCGCTGAGAAAGATGAGGAAGCACCAGCGTTAATCTCCTTCCTTTCATCAAGCATTTTGGTTAAATCTACCCTAAATGCCCAAGGAGGGCTAACCTCTGAGCTCCATGGAATCAGAGCAGTGTGGAGCATGTCCTTGTTTCCTAGGATGTCTGAGGAACCTCTTCATTCCCATGCTATATAGTAAGTGACTTTTGAAATGAGGAAGCGATTCCAAATTGCCTCTGGGGACAATTGTCTCTGACCTCAGAAGCCCTTTTGTTTCTCTGTTGACAGAGTTTCATAACTATATGTTTAACCTTCTAAGACTGTTCTCCATAAGTAGGTGATGTTTGCTTTCATTCTCTGCCCTTATATTGTATTGCTTTATTGTAATCAATCACGTTTGCATTATGTTTTCAGCTGTTTATTTCACTGAATATGTGTGCTATTTAAGGCAGTAGTTCTCAGTCTTTAGTTCTTCAGATTTTTGGACTTCCAGAATACTCGGTCTTCTGGGAACTGGCATGCATGGAAGGCCAAGCACCACTGGTTTAAAGCACAAGGTTGCTAAGAAGCTAGTATGTAAATAACAATGGTTGGGAGATGTCTGTGAAGATTCTCAGTCATCCAGGTGAGTTTATCTGGAAGTTGAGTCATGGCTACTGGACTTCTTTTTTGAAAGATAGAAACGTTTGGATGAACAGCGAAACGTTTCTATCTCTCGAAAAAAGAAGTCCAGTAGCCATGACTCAACTTCCAGAATGGTTGGGAGATGATTGACAAATTACTGATGTATCAGTGACAAATCCACTGATGTAAATTTCAGTGGCAAATTGCCAGAAGCTTAAAAATTAACATAGGGCTTTGCCATTGTGTGCCAACTCATACATCTGGGGTACAACGATAAATGTATTTACGGACTTCTTAATTTGGGCAATTCATTGCAGGGTTTAATGACAATAGCCTTACATGGGCGGGTGTAAATAATAGGATCTTGAACAACTCGATAAATACAGTCTGAATGTCATCAGTGCAATGTCCATGATGCTTACATAAGAACATAAGAACATAAGAATAGCCTTGCTGGAACAGGCCACAGCCAATGCAGTCCATCATTCTGTCTCACACAGTGTCTCACCATTGGCTTCAGGGTATTCCCAAGTGGATGTCTTTACCTGCTTACAATTCCCTGCAAATGGTATTGAGATATATCCTGCCTATCTCTCAAACCCAGAGGTTGTCCTTAGGCATCCATAATGATAGCCATTGATACCCTTGTTCTCCATGAACTTGTCCAATACTTTCTTAAATCTGCCAAGGCTAACAGCTGTCACCACTTCTTCTGGCAGGGAGTTCCACAGACCAGTGATCCTCTGGGTGTAAAAGAGCTTTCTCTTATTTGTTTGAGATCTAGCACCCAAAAGTTTCATGGAGTGCCCCCTAGTTCTAGTGCTGCGTGATAGGGAAAACAGTTTTTCCTTATCTACTTTGTCCAGACTGCGTATGATTTTATAGTCTTCAATCAGGTCACCTCTTAGGTGTGGTCATTCAAGAGTGAAGAGGCCCAGCCATTACAGCCTCAGATGGTAAGGAATATGTTCCGGTCACTTGATCATTCTGGTTGCCCTCCTCTGCACTTTTTCCATTTGTGAATCTATTTCCATAAATTTCCATAAAATTGTAAATTTGGTGAAGTTGTGAACTGATGCACTCATAATTAGGCTGATGCTCTGTCAAAGGTATATCCATTTTCCTTGTTTGGCTTTTGCAATGGTTCTTGAGCTGTTCCACAACCTATTAAGATGTTTGTCTCTGGGCCCCTTGTATTATTACATTGGGATGATTTCAGAGGGCAACAGTTCAGTATTGTTCACCTCAGACAGCACCAGGGCATGCATAATAGTTGACGGATTGGTCTGTATAATGTCGATTCCCAACCTCCCCCCATCTCTCAAAGGAGGCCACCCTTAAAATTATGGAACAGCCAAACAGACAGATCTTTCCCCTCTGTTACAGTCCTAATTCTGCTGCTCTTTGTCATATTTTGACCTCCGATGGCCTTCTGGTCTTCTCTGTCTGGATCATTAATCAGATGACATCATCATGCTGCAAAATAATGCCGTGAAAAGAGACCTCCCTGCCCCAACACACACACAAATGAACAAAGTTTTACTGATAGAGGCAACCCTCCTCCTTGTTTGGGCCTTGGGTAAAGCACACAACTTTGTATATAGGTTTGCCAATATGTTTATCCAATTGCATGTCCTGCATATGGAGGTTGCAGGAACATCCTGTCCAATCAACTTCCCCTACTGCTATACATTCTCTCCCACACTCTCCAATTGGCAGGTCTCAAGGTCCCTTGCATGTACAGATTGCCACATGTATCATTCACTGAGGCAACCGGGGTTTTGTTGCTATTACTGCAAGAGAGATCAACCAAAATGGTGATCCGTCTGGCAATATCTTTAAATACGTCAACTGCATGCTTTACGAACACATATTTGTGTATTTGTAACAGCTCTTCACATATCATATTAGTGTGGCATTGGTTGAGAGCTACATATTTGCCTAATACATAAACAAGGAGACATTTGATAAGTGTAAAATGGGTATGAAATGGAAATATAGCGCGTCAGTTGGTTTCATTTGGTTTCATTTCAGTCTTCATTTTGTTTTGTTAATAATGGATTTTTAAAAAGAATTTTCATCACAAAATGAAATGAAATAAAGCAATCTGTAAGGCTGTAACTAATGGGGAGCTTTCCTTTTGTATTCAACAGGGAGCCCACTGCCCAGTTTAAATAGCTTTAAATTAATCAACCCCCCTCCCTCAACGTTCCAATCAATTTGGTTTCAAACAAAGTACCCTCTGTAAACAAGCAGCAACCTAATGGCTATCTGTTGCACCTCAGATCAGATCAGGGAGATAAGCTCAACAGCTGATCAGCACAGGGAGGGAAGAAAGAAAAATATCAAAAACAAATTCCTTAGTCCTTTTGAATTAGTAGTAGACAAGTGAACAGGGTGTGTCCACTACAGGTTTTGTCCGTGTCTTCACTTCTATGTTTTTTCCCTTTTTCCCTTTTGTTTTATGAGTGTGGTCATTGGAATGTTTGTTTTGTTTTGTTTTGTTTGCTTCTGTGGTATGTAAATAAAAATTAATTAAAAATAAAAATATATCCTACAGTCCTACCTAATCAAGAAAGGAAAACATTCAGTTTAATTCAACATGCAGACACAGGCATAGGGAAGGAAATTGTGATCCAGTCAGCCTCGTGGTCATCTGCGTATCTGAGGTGGTTGTTGATCTTTCTTCCGGCAATCTTATTTACAGCTTGTGATTCATCCAGTCCTGCCTTTCACATGATATACTCTGCATATAGGTTAAATAGACAAGGTGACGGTATATAGCCTTGTCATACTCCTTTCCCAATTTTAAACCAGTCACTTCTTCCATATCCAGTTCTGACTGTTGTATAGATTTCTTAGGAGACAGATAAAGTGGTCAGGCATTCCCGTTCCTTTAAGAACTTGTCATAGTTTGTTGTGTTCCACAACAAAGGCTTTGGCATAGTCAATGAAGCAGAAGTAGATGTTTTTCTGGAACTCTCTAGCTTTCTCCGTAATCCAGCACATGCTGGCAATTTGATCTCTAGTTCCTCTGACAGTAAACAGGGATAATGGAAGCTGCACAAAGGAGGGTTTCTGAGATGTAGGATTCTGAGAAAAAAAGAATTAAGCAGAGTGTTGAGCTACAGTTGATCAGGTGAAGCCAGATAGGGAGAACTGTGGAAAATTTTAAAATACTATATTTCTTTGGCTTGCCTTTTAATGGGTAAGAGACAAAGTCATAATGGTCACAAATTGTCTTTTGCATTCACAGAGGTGCTCCAATAATCTGCACACAGTTAATGGGTTTGTTGATTGCGGTCCGGGTCTGATGCATTGGAAAATGAAACCAATGCAAGTAAGATCCATTATTGATTGGCAACTGCAAATACGTCTCCCATAAATTGCTCAGATGCAGAGGACCTGGGGAATACATTGATGGAGATTTTACAGTTGGTGTTGGGGACACAGTTTTTGCTAGGAAATGGTAGGTGGTGCAGAGTGCACTGCAGCTCAGTAGTCAGCCAATTAATTTAATCATGTCCCCCCTCCTCAGAAAAGGAGTGCAGCCACATATGCTAAAACTGCACCATAAATGGTCACGGTAGGGTCTGCTTTGCTCCCTGGGTCATCCAGATGAGGACATGGAAATTTGGTCTAATGTACTTTTCAAAAGACGCTCCAGATTGGGTCCTTTTCTTGATCCATGTCATTTTTTCCTGGTATTTTGAACCCCATCCCTTTACCTGTATATATATCCCCCAAACTCGTGCCTATCCTCTACCCCAAGAGCTGATATTTTTTTCTAAAGGCTCCTAAAGATGGCATTCCAAGAGGTCACAGGTAAAGGAATGGGATATATGCTACAGCTAGAGGCATTGAATGGACATCATTACACAGTAGGACCCTGGTATCCACTGGGGATTGGTTCCAGGTCTTCCGATGGATAATGAAAACTGTGGATAAGAGAGAACACCTTCCCATCCACCTCCAGACTGCTGTTTCCTGACAGTAGCTTGCTTTATGACTGCTTCTTTGAGACAGCAGCTTGCTTTATGGCTGCTGTTTGTGAGAGTAGCTTGCTTTGTGGCTGCTGAGCTATTTAATTTTTCCCCTCTGCCGAACGTGGATAACTGAATCAGTGGATAATGAATCAATGGATACGGGGGTCCTACTGTATAAGCTCCATGGGAACTGGAAAGCTTTAGAGCACTAGCTGGTTTTTGAGATGCTCCATCTACAGAATCCCCTGAACAGAGGGACTACTATCTCCCATGGAGCTTAGAAAACTCCACTCAAGAATTTCTCCATGTCTAAGAGATGCCACAACAGAGAGAATTTCTTTGAGAGCTCTGATTGTATTTTATAATATATTATTTTTAAGTTGAAACACAGGTTGGCAATGCTTAGAGAAATCCAGAAAGATAGAACAAGAAAAGAACCTGAGCCTTCTCTGTGGTTGCCTCACGACTGTGTGGAATAGACCTCCATCTGAAATGGGCCTGGCCTCTTCCTTGATTACATTCAATAAATCCTTGAACATGTTTCTCTTCTGGCAGGCTTTCCAAACTCTTCCATCGAACAGCTGCCAAATACACATATTTAACACCTTTCCCTTCCATCTGTTTTTCACGTTTATGAATTCTGAATTTTACTCGTTGATTCATTTGATTTTTCTAGCCTTTTTTGTTTTTGTTTTGCTATCTTTTGTTGTTCATTCTGTTTCATGATGTCGTGGTGCCAAAGAAGTCCAGTTGCCGTGACTCAACGTCCCAATAAAACTGTTGACCTGGATCACTGAGGATCTTCACAGACACAGACATGTGGTGCCAATTTATTATGTTGGTGTTTTGTAATCGTTGATTGTGCCATTGTTATTGGGCATACTCCATCCCATGTGGCTGCCTGCCAGATAAGAATTAATGAATTAATGAATGAATGAATGAATGAATGAATACCAACATGCTAGCTGAAGGAATTCCTGCTGAATTCTGGTAGTGATGGTGAGATTATTTTCCACCTACCCACCATGGGAGGCTGTGATGGTATGCAACAGAGAATGACAGCTGTTCTGGATACCTCTCTCTTCCCCCACCTCACTGGGCCATCCCTGCCCATTTGATTGCTGCCGGAAACAAGATAACTCAGGAGGTGATGTCTTCTGCTGCTGTGTAAAATGGGCTGTTATGCACTGCAGGTTCCATATGGACAACATTTGTCACTCTCTGCTCTGTGGCTTAGGGTCCTGATGACTCATAATTTGCGGAGTCATCAATGCAGTGGACCCTAATATTAAGTTTGCTAGGGAAGACACCCAAGACAACAGGCTGGCTTTCCTGGATTGTGCAGTCATCATCAGACCTGACCATGGCCTGGGAGTAGAAGTTTACAGGAAACTCACCCACACAGATCAGTACTTACTGTTTGGCTCCCACCATCAATTACAGTACAAAGTAGTACCGTATGGATATTATTGTCTACCTAACAAACCTATTCAGGTCATTGTTCATCTTATGATCCTATTTCAGACCAGGGTGATAAGAGGACAAAGCTGACTATAAGATGGAGGACTCACACTAGCTGTATTCAGACTGCTGAAGCTGTTTGGATGAGCAGTGAAAAATTTCTATCTCTCAAGAAAAAGAAGTCCAGTAGCCATGACTCAACTTCCAGATAAACTCAGCTGGATGACTGAGAATCTTCACAGACATTTTGTTTCAGTTTTTTTAAAAAAAATAATAATTTCTTTTGCTGCTGACCAGTCCAGCCGACCAGCACTTTTACCCTCGTGCTGACCAGCTGGCCCACGAGCTGGATGGCACTTTTTTTAACTTCTTCCCCCCCTCATGCCGACCAGTTGACCAGTTGGTGCTTATTTTTATTATTTATTTCGATGAGTGCTGAGATCAGAGGTTGCCAAAATAAATAATAAACAAAAATGGAATGGAAGAAAGCAAAACTTTCCATTTCATTTTTTTTCATTTTTTAAAGGGTGAAATGAAAAATGACAGAATTAAACAAAAAATGAAAAATTATATGAAAAAGTAAATGGTTTTGTGCCCATCTCTATTCTTGATGCTTCCCACTTCTCCCTCCCTAACTCTTCTTTCTTTCTTTCTTTCTTTCTTTCTTTCTTTCTTTCTTTCTTTC
>JAHTLZ010000204.1:6370907-6391797 GCA_023846285.1 Phrynocephalus versicolor | reverse complement strand
TGCAGCTTGAATAGAACAAATGAGGTTTTTAAATGAAGTTAAAAGAACATTGCCCATCCTTTAGCTTTTACCTTTATTTGGTAAAGCAAAAAGGGACTTTGAAAAAGAGTGTGTTGCACTCAAAAGCCTGCAATGTTTTTTATTTTTATTAGTGGCCTATAAAGGTTTTGCCTGTAGCCTAGTTATTCTTTTGGTAAAATCCTTCAATCTCTACACTAAAAACAAACAAACAAAAACAGAGCATGCTGCTTATATACCATCCCATAGCACTTAAAGCATGCTATGGTCAGTTTACAAGTAATTATGAAGGCTACACATAGTTCCCCCAGTGAGCCGGGTACTCATTTCACAGATCTCAGAAGGATGGAAGGCTGAGTGAACCTTGAGCCAGCTACCTGGGATTGAACCCCAGGTTGAGAGTGCAGTTACAGCTGTTTTAACCACTATACCACAAGGCTACTTCTTCTTCTCCCCAAACCCCAAGTGCTTCTCAGGCTTCTCTTAGACCCAGACACCAGAACCCCCATCTGCCAGATCTTCTCCACCCTGCCCCTTGATACTGCCTGATAAATGTCTCAAATATGCCAGTTCTCTCTCAAGCAGTCAAAAGCATACTTACTAGAGATGGGCACGACTCAGAAAATTGTTCGTTTTCATTTTCGTTTTCGTCTAGGGGTCCGTTTCAGCTCGTTTCCGTTTTCGTGAGCTAATTTTCAAAATTTTTCGTTTTCGTTTCGTTGCGTAACGAAAACGACAAACGAAAACGAAAATGAAAATTTTTTTGTTTCTTCCCATTTAGCTCCATTAAGTGCTTTTCCAGTTACGAAAAATGAAAAATGGCTTGAAATTAGTCGTTTCGTTTCCGTTTTCGTTCCAGTTTTGAGCCGTTTTTCGTTTTTCGTTTCGTTACGTAACGGAAATGAAAAACGAAAACGGAAACGAAAATTCCGCTAAGTCGTGCCCATCTCTAATACTTACCAATATTTCATGCTCCCCCCTCGCCCCATATCACATACATCCCCAAACCATATAAACAATACATCCAGATATGACCAGGTAGCACAGCTGTGCAACATCCACAAGAAGGTTTCTTTTTTAAAGGTAAGCAGATGGGTCTCACCAAATCAAAAATAGAGGAATGTGTGTGTGTGTGTGTGTGTGTGTGTGTGTTGTGTCATTATATTCATGGCTGACTCTTCGTGACCCCATGCCCATGGAGTTTTCTTGTCAGGAATACTACTCCAGGCGCCGACAGCACCTGGTATTCCCTGGTGGTCTCCCATCCAAGTACTAGCCCAGGCCAACCCTGCTTCTGAAATCAGGTGAGATCAGTACACTTCTTTTTTAAAAAGTTAATGCCATCAGCATCATTATCCCCATCACCTTAGATCCAAAGAGTTGGAAGAGACCCTATGGTTCACAAAGTTCAGCCCCTGTCAAGGAGGCACAGTGGGGAATCGAACTCCTAACATTTATCTCAACCAATGAGCTTCAAAGGGCTCCAAATCAAAGCCATCTCATGGTCATTTCTAAGCCAAACCCACTGTGGGTCTCTCCATTCAACACAAGCCACTTCTGCTTTCCAGAATTATACTTTTCAAATCTAGTCATGTGTTTCTAGATAGTTCTGGTTTCAGGTCCCACCTTCATTACATCTTTTTATTTATGTATTTATGTATTTATTTATGCATGTATTTATTTATTTGGATCTTGCATGTTCCTCACCCACTCCCACACCAAAAATTTGACTCTGAGTTCAACAAGAGTCCACCTCTGGTGGAAGGGATGGAGAATTCTACCTCAATGAGATGAATGCAAAAAGAAAAAGAAAATTAGAAGCTTAGAACTGGAGTGCTAAAAACAGCCCTATGGGTCATCGAGTCCAATGGGGAATTGAACTCCCAACTTCTTCCTAAACCCTGGAAGTCATATGGTTAAGCATGGGATGAGCATCACATCTCAGGTGATGGTGTATCAATCTTAGGCCTCAGTCCAATTTCTGGTGCTGACTGGTGTAGAACTACTGAAACCACATCTGAAAGTAGATTGACTCTGCCTAACTGGGTTTAAGCCTCCAAGTGTAGCATTGAGAACTAGTCCAGCTGGAAAGGGCAAAGTGCATGCATCATTTGGACTAGCTTCAGCTGGAATCATGGAAGGTGGATGAGAGAGATGGGCAAAACATGGATAAAATGATCATTTTGGTAAAGAGCAGCAGTCTTAGCTGAAGCATGTCATAGAATCATAGAGTTGGAAGAGACCTCAAGGGCCATCCTGTCCAACCCTCTGCCATGCAGGAACCCCATCACAATATTTCTGACAAATGGGCATCCAGACTCTGCTTAAAAACCTCCAAAGAAGGAGACTCCACCACCCTTTGTGGCAGCATATTCCACTGCTGAACAGCTCTAACCATCAGGAAGTTCTTCCAAATGTTCAAATGGAATCTCTTTTCCTGTACTTTGAAACCATTGCCCTGAGTCCTAGTCTCTGAAGCCATGGAAAACAAACCTGTTCCCTCTTCAACATGACATCCTTTCAAATATTTAAGCATAGCTACCATATCCCCTCTCAGTCTTCTTTTTGTAAGGTTAAACGTTTCCGGCTCCCTAAGCCGTTTCTCATAAGTCATTTGTTCCAGACCTTCAACCATCCTGGTTGCCCTCCTCTGGACCCACTTGAGGTTGTCAACATCTTTTTTAAAATTGACATGCACAGAACTGGACACAGTACTCCAGGTGGGGTCTGACCAGAGCAGAATAGAGTGATACTATCACTTCCCTTGATCTGGACACTATGGTTCTGTTGATGCAACCAAGAATCACATTAGCTTTCCTGGCTACTACATCACACTGTGGGTAATTTCCTGTGGGTAGTTTCTTGAAACTATGCACCAGAGGATGTGTGCAAGCAAGATAGGAAACATTTATTTTTGGGATCCAAATCCTTACTCCCAGTGATAATGTGCCTTCTTATCCAACGTTCCTGTGAGATTCTGAGACTTATAATGGAAAAATCCCATAGGTTTTACCTGTCTCTAAAGGCAACATCAGGCATACCAGAATGCCATTATAATCAGCTGAGATATACATCATGTTATAACAGAGGGAGTAGAAGGAGGCAGAATCAGTCCATCACCTCTACCAGAAACTTCTGCCACTTTTCTCCATGATTTTCTTTAGACCTGCTCTAGCATTCTGTTTTAGCTCAGTCCACTGAACATTTTCTTTTCACAAACATTTTTTAAAAACCCAAAATATATGTTAATTTTTTCCTGTATTTTATAAGATAAAGGTGTGTGTGAGTGAGTGAGAGAGAGAGACAGAGACAGAGAGAGAGAGAGAGAGAAGGGGGGGGGCAAAGAAAACAGGAAGCTAGGGAAAATAAATACAACATACTTATGAATTAGGAATATATAGTAGGGCCCCTGTATAAGCCAATATTAATGGTCTGATTTTTTTAAAACAACAGAAATGAGCATTTCTATGACATAATTGCCAGATGTGGTCACTAGAGGGAGTGTGAGACCCTATTATATATGAGGTCCATCGTTATCTGCAGTTTTCAGCATCCACACAGATGCTTGGAACTGTTCCTCTATGGATATAGAGCTCCTTCGTTACTCACGTTAACCATATATTTAAGAAGGGAAAAAAACAGGTTTCCTTGAAGATGGTGTCTGGGGAAGATGCATGGCTCAAGTGGCCAAAATCTTCTAACCACTGGATGCTGGAGGGTGAGCCGTTGCCGTTCCAAACTTAGAATTAAACTGATCTGATTAATTGTTGGCTTTAAAATTAAGCATATGGAATATGCTGGGTACCTTGGCATTTAGGGCAACATAAGTTTCCAATATCTTTTGTTCGCGATGAGGAAAAACAGGGAAGCAGTTGGCAGCTTCTTTCACTGCTCTGATAAATCTGTGATCAGTGAGAAATCCAATCATCTCCCTCCCTCCCTTCACAGGCTCCCATACGTTCTGTGGATTTCTGAAGAACATCTTGTCTTTGGTACCAGCTGCCATATTTCGGAGCACAGTTCACTACAGCACAGTTATTTTTTTCCCCTTGCCTTGCTATGGTCACTAACATTTCCATCAGTATGAGGGTTTGTTTTGATAAGATGACAGATTGTTTTGTGAAAGGGAGAGATTTTTTTAAAAAATCTTTGATTCATCCATCTCTTTCTCTGGTGCTTCTTTCCCCCCTCCTCTTCAACAAATCAAATAAGAAAGACAACATGTTTTTCCGCCCCCGTCCCCCACCCCAATAATTTATTTGGACTTACAAGGGGTGGGAGATGGCAACAAGCAGAGAGATCAACAAATAAAACTCTTAGCAAAACAGGGTCAGGGGAATCTTCAAATTAAAATTGATTGATCGTGGCCCTTGTTTTCTGATTTAAATCTCAGCTGCCAAAGACAACTAAAAACAAGATAGAAATGTGCAGTGATCATTCTCTGGCTGTGGGGTGTGTTTTGTGAGTTGGAGTTCCATAAGTGAAGCTGTGGCATGAAATGGGGTGTGCAAAGTGTCTACAAAAATGGCTTTTGGATGCCCATGGTGAAGATTTTGGATGTACTGAAGAAATGGAGAGGAATGCCATTATAGAATCATAGAATCACGGGAAAAGAGATTCAATGTAAACATTAGGAGGAACTTCATGATGGTTAGAGCTGTCCGGCAGTGGAATATGCTGCCACAAAGGAGGGTGGTGGAGTCTCCTTCTTTGGAGGTTTTTAAGCAGAGGCTGGATGGCCATTCGTCGGCAGTACTTTGATAGGGGTTCCTGCATGGAAGAGGGTTGGATTGGATGGTCCTTGAGGTCTCTTCCAACTCTATTATTCTATTATTCTAATGCTACTGGGGGAAAAGGAATTGACTTGTGGCTATAAAACAATCATGAACTTTGTGAATCTTGGCAGCAAAGCCTACTTGAAGGGCAGCATCACATTGCAGCTCCACCAAACTGCTATTCAAAACCCATTTTTTTTTTTTTTTGCAAAGTGCAAATACATCAATTTAACCCGAATACAGGTGGTTCTGAAGGGGCAATGTTGGATGCCCATAGAAAGGGCTCTGAGTGCCACCTTTGGCACCTGTGCCATAGGTTCACCAACACAAAATGGCGTGGGTCCAATCTACCTCAAATATCAAATCTAAGTATGAACCAGCTCAGGTGCTAAGGTCATCAGGAGAGGCCTTTCTCTCCATCCTGCCACCTTCACAGGTGTGTCTCATAAGAATGCTTAAAAGAGCCTTCTGTGCTACTGCTCCCAGACATTGAAACTCCCTCCCACTGGAGGCCAGGACTGCCCCGTCTCTGCTATCTTTCTGGAAGCAGGCAAAGACCTTCCTCTTCAGGCAAGCTTTCCTTGAATCATGAACTACTGTTATGTGACACTAGTGTTTTCCATGTTGCTTTTCACCTCTCATAATGGATTTTTTTTGTTTTAACTGTTTGCATGCTCTTTTTAGCTTTAATGATGTCTTTTCATAGAATCATAGAATCATAGAATCATAGAATTATAGAGTTGGAAGAGACCTCATGGGCCATCGAGTCCAACCCCCTGCCAAGCAGGAACCCCTTCACAATATTTCCGACAGATGGCCATCCAGCCTCTGCTTAAATACCGTCAAAGAAGGAGACTCTACCACCCTCCGTGGCATCATATTCCACTGCCGAACAGCTCTAACTGTCATGAAGTTCTTCCGAATGTTCAAATGGAATCTCTTTTCCTGTAGTTTGAAACCATTGTCCCGAGTCCTAGTCTCTGAAGCCATGGAGAACAAACCTGTTCCCTCTTCAATATGACATCCTTTCAGATACTTAAACATAGCTATCATATCCCCTCTCAGTCTTCTTTTTGATAGGCTAAACATTCCCAGTTCCCTAAGCCGTTCTTCATAAGACATCTCTTCATAAGACATCTCTTTTAATAGTTGTAAGATGCCTCTTCTAATTCCCTGTTCTTAAACTTGAATATGTCTTAATTGTTCTGGGCTGTATGTTATCCCTCATCATTTTAAGCCATCTAGAAGGGTGGGGTAAAAATATTCCAAAGAAATAAAAATATCATTCTAGAAGATGATGTTCAAGAGAAGAGAATGAAGCCCACCTTCTGATGTTCTGCATCTCTCCCCTTTTTGCCATTTAAACTTATTTTACAGATGAGACACCTTTAAAATTAAGAATTTTGGCTGGTATTATCTGTACAAACCCACTTGGGATTGTGAGGAAAGGACATGATTCTTTTTAAAGGGTGCACGCATGAAACCTTCTGTACCAAAGAAAATGGCATTAAAGGAGAGAAGAGACATGTAAACATCCATCTCTAATAGAGGGAACATTGAGTAAAAAAAAAAACTCCCCATATTTCTCTATGGTAGCTTTCTCTTCTGCATTTTCATATTACCCGGAGTCCCTTTGTTTAGCAATCAACCAGGGAGGGAAATATTGAGCAAGGAAGTCAGAGGGAGGGACATACTCTATATACTTAAATATAAGCCGAGTTTTTCCAGCCCTTATTTTGGCCTGGAAAAAAACGCCCTTGGCTTATATTTGAGTGAAGGTGGTGGAGGGCAAGTCCCGCCCATTCCACCGCCTCCCGCACTTGGACACAAGCTGGAACGTATACCGTATATACTCGAATATAAGCCCTCGGGTTATACTCGAGTCAATAAGTTTTACCAGTTTTTTGTGGTAAAAAATGTCCTCAATTTATATTCGGGCCGGCTTACATTCAAGTATATACAGTAGATGGGGAAATGGGTTGCATAAGCCTTGAGAATAAGTGCCCTTTCTTTGTGACACAATATTAACACATCTAAAATAACCTGAAGTATGATGATTGTGGAAATCACATCTAACAGAGTACACAGGGTAAGGAAGGCATTGATGGTTCTCTCCTGCCCTCATTGTGTGAAGGCCACTCGGCTGCTGATAATTGTATTTATTTTTTAATGGAAACCTTTGTCCCCCCAGTCCCGAAATAAGGAGTCCACACAGATCATTGGGTTTTAAAATCGGGCCACAACTTTATTAATCACTTTATGAATAACTTTATTATTCACTGTACTGAAACTGTAACTAATAGTTGTAGCCGAGGGATGGGCCTCCCGTAGTGCAACTTATATTTTAGCCTACAGCTGTTGTTTTAGTGTGACGCCATGTTGTGACCCAGTACGGGGGTGCTGTTCAAAGGAAGCAGCCCTCCCAGCCAAAACTAGGTCAGCTCAGCATATTACTTGGGGCAGCCGTACGAGCTCAGTGACTTTATGATCTTTTAATTTACTTTCATTCTGTGGGGTTTACCTATAGACTGTTATTATATTTGATATTCTGTATTGTACAGCTGCCCTACTCCCTGTCCAAGGTGCATTTACCGTTTTGACGTCACAGTCCTGGCTCCATTTTAGTTGCACTACCCGCCACGGCAAAGGAGCTGTTATACATGCTCCTTGCCCGCCACCAAGCTGTCTAGCACGGCACAAGGCCCATCCCAAAGACAGCTAGAATGATAGCCAAGCTGGCTTCGTTCAATGAATATCGACACTCCTGAAGAGCTTAGGTTGCAATAATTGTCAACCTGCGTGAAATCACGGAGCCGAAGCCCCGGCGCAATAACAATAGCAATTTCTCGATTCAAACATTGCTTGTCCCGACCCACCTTCAGTGGGCTACGGACACCCAGCCACACCCGCTATGGCAACATCACTGACCAGACCCACGTGGGTACAAGGGAGTTGGGCCTTAAAGGCCTTCAGATCTAAATGATCCTCAGAATTAAATCCTCTTCCTTAGCTCTGGTCAGGCATACGGCAAAAATGCCATCAGGGCGCCAAAGGCGCAACGGGATACAACCGTAGAGAAGCTATCCCAGCTCATTCTGCAATTTCCTCTCCAGTCAAGGAGGACAAATGGAACAGCCATCGAGGCATCAGAGGCGCAACGGGATGCAACTGTAAAGAAGCTATCCCAGCTCATCCTGAGCTTTCCTCTCAACATCACTGACCAGACCCACATGGGTACAAGGGAGTTGGGCCTTAAAGGCCTTCAGATCTCAATGATCCTCAGAATTAAATCCTCTCCCTTAGCTCTGGTCAGGCATACGGCAAAAATGGCATCAGGGCGCCAAAGGCGCAACGGGATGCAACCGTAGAGAAGCTATCCCCGCTCATTCTGCGATTTCCTCTCCAGTCAAGAAGGACAAATGGAACAGCCATCGGGGCATCAGAGGCGCAACGGGATGCAACTGTAAAGAAGCGATCCCAGCTCATTCCGAGCTTTCCTCTCCAGTCAAGGGGGACAAGTGAGTCCAGGTGTACCAGTGGAGCAGCCATCGAGGCATCAGAGGCGGAACGAGCTGCAACTGTAGAGAAGCTATCCCAGCTCATCCAGAGCTTTCCTCTCCTGTCAAGGAGAACAAATGGAACAGCCATCGGGGCATCAGAGGCGCAACGGGATGCCACTGTAAATAAGCGATCCCAGCTCATTCTGAGCTTTCCTCTCCAGTCAAGAAGGACAAATGGAACAGCCATCGGGGCATCAGAGGCGCAACGGGATGCCACTGTAAATAAGCGATCCCAGCTCATTCTGAGCTTTCCTCTCCAGTCAAGGGTGACAAGTGAGTCCAGGTGTACAAGCGAAGCGGCAATCAAGGCTTTAGAAGGCGCAATGGGATGCAACCGTAGAGAAGCTATCCCAGCTTGTTCTGCGCCTTCCTCCAGTCCATCCGGACAGTCGCCATGTCCGAGATAAGGACCCCAAGCAGCGTATCAAGCATATTTTGTTGCTGAAAATATTTAGCTGTGGCCGCAAATAATGACCCAAAGGCGGTCTGCGCTGCACTGACCTGTAGAAACACAACTCATTAGTGAGACCCACAGCTCCCTTTACAGTATATAACAACAAACAACAACAACAACCACAAATTATTGGCCCCAGTGCTGGGCCTTCAGATATACTTGCCTGAAATAACTGGTGGCCTCTATGCTGGGGCTGAACAATATCTGGGCGATTCTTCCCATACCAGATTTATGGTAAACAGACTCACTTTTACGATGGAGGGGTGCTGGCGGGTTTTTTTTTTTTTTGTCACTTTAATTCAATAAGAATTAGTTTCCAACCAGTTCATCAGTTATCTAGCACCTCCCCGTGTATAGGCCGCTGTACCCATGCCACATGCTAGGACAGAGGAAATTCAATCCTCTTGCAGAATTACTACCGTACATAGAGGTTGCACAAGTGGTATCTATAATTGTGCCAAGGCGGGATTTATATCCTCAAAGCTAGCAAAGAGGTTCTCCCCATGTACTTCACAAATAGTCACATCATGAATTGCACAGTGCGACCATGAAATCAAATGGTACAATGGGTACTGTCTGTACCTGGGATCTTGCAACCTCTTGCAGGCATAATGTAAAGTGATTCAAACAGCATTCCAGCTCATGTGTTTTGCAGAGCCTAGAACTCTACTGATGGGGCTGGCAGGCCCATTGTGTAAGAGGTTTCTGGCTAATATAATACAACCAGTCTTCAGCAAGGTTTCCCTTTACCATTAAGAGCTAGATGGGAAGTCGGCTGTGCTTAGCCCAAATCCATTTAGTTCCATCATTTAGAGAGCATTCGGGTAATTGTTATTGCAAAATATTGCTGATCTTCCAACAAAAGGACCCCTGCGCAAATTGATGCTGTTTCTTCAATGTCCTCAAAGAGGAAACAATCTTGAACGTGTTGTAATGTACATACTTCTCTAGATCAAGTACGAGCCAAATGACAGGGAGACAATTTTTGTTTGTTTGTTTGTTTTTTGATAATTCTAATGACAAGCAGGGGCTCTGGGTAACTTGAATAATACACATAAATGCCAAGTTGATGTAAAAAAAAAATTGAATAACATTTTTTGCTTCTGCTCTGCTTAGATACTGCCCCCTACCACTTTAAGTAGTCTCGGCGGTTTACAAATTTAAGTAGTCAAATTTAATTTTAGTAGGTGATTATTATCTTCATCAGAGAAGCATCATTGATACTTTGCCTACCCTTTAGTCTGCCTATGACAAAGCTAAGTCTATTTCAGGGAACAACTTCCAGTGCCCTGGGGGTTAAGCGTGGGCCATTTGGGTTGTCGTCACCCAGCTGCCTCACCACAGAAGTCAAAATTCCATTGTAGTGTTCTTATTCTTGATAGCCACAATCATAAAGTAGTCCTACAAGCTTGGCACAGAACTGACACCCACATGCATGATCGGGAAATGTTGTAAACAAGCAACAATGCCCCACTAATGTGCACATTAGTTCGGCCCTTTGATGGAGCTCAGCAATTTTTGAGATTTAGATGGCCATGAAGACCTGCACACCCCGAAACTATCAGCCATCCCTTGTTCCTGCGCCCTGCTCTGCTCAAGGGTGCTCAATCTGTCCTAAGTGGGCCTGAAATTGGGAAGATCCTCATTGTCTGAGGAAGAAATAACTGGGTCAGCCCGGGGTGTGGCACACTGCTTTGCAGGCTGCTTGCCCGTTTTAACAGAGGCACTGCATTTTGGATGCATAACAAGGCAAATCACCTTTGGCGGATATGCTTATAGAATTGAAATAAAGACCAATAATGTGGCAAAATTGTCATATACAGGATATTTTGATATTCAGCAGTCGTTTCTGGGAATGGGCTGCAAATGGGAAAATTGTGTTGTAACGTAGCCAAATGTAAAGTAATGCATATTGGGGCAAAATTCAAAACTTTATCTATCAACTCCTGGGCTCTGAGTTATCCTTACAGATCAGGAAAGAGTTCTTGGCGTGATGGTAGGCAGCTCCATGAAGGTGTCTCCCCAATGTGTGGCAGCGGTGAAGAAGGCCAATTCCATGCTAGGTATTATCCAAAAAGAAAAAAAGAAAAGAAAAAAGAAAAGAAAAAAGAAAAAAGAGAGGGGGGGTTGAAATTAAAACAGCCAACATCATAACACCATTATACAAAACGATAGTAAGGCCGCACCCAGAGTCTTCCGTACAATTCTGGTCGCTGCATCTTAAGACATGGTAGAACTGGAGAGCAGATGCAAAAAGAGAGCGACTAAAATGATTAGTGTGCTTGGGCACCTCCCTTATGAGGAAAGAATAACACATTTGGGGCTCTTTAGCTTGTAAAAATGGCACCTATTGGGGGGGGGATAGGTTTGAAACATACAAAACACTGCAGAGCATGAGTAAAGTGAATAGGGGGAAGCTCTTCTCCCTTGCACAAAATACCAGAACTGGGGGAGGCTTATTTGTTATTGAACTCTTACAAATTGCTTCCCACCAGCTGACTGCTAATGGGGCTGGTTTGTGTCAGACATTTATCTGCTATACATTAGTAGTATTATTAGCTGTTTTCTGCAGCCTGCTAACACACTTTTCAAAATCAAGAAGGTTATCCATTGCTCCTACTCCTAAGGATTCAAAGTTGACCGATACTTAATAGACTTGAAATGAGAAAATTACATATATATCACACATAGAGATCAGATTGTGATTCGTGAAGGCTGTATAATTCCTATACTATTTTCCCGTTGGGATTAGAAACCAGCACCCAGGGGAGCTCCTGTAAAAGTGCAGAATAAAAGATCAGCTGAATTCACAATACACTCAAATTGAGGGCTGGGAGATTAATAACAGCCAAAAGGAAATATTTCTTCTCTCATCCTGTTGTTAGCCTGTGGAACCACCCACCACAGGATGTGGTGATGGCATCTGGCCTGTATGCCTTGAAAAGGGTATTGGGCAGATTCCTGGATAAAAAGCCCATCAAAGGTGACAAACCATAATGGAGATGTGTAATCTCCCGGCTTAAAAACCAGGGCACTTCAAGGACCAGATGCAGGGCGTGCTATCAGGGGACAGATATCTAGTCTCACGTGCTCCCGAATGCACTTGGTGGGGCCACTGTAAGACACAGGAAGCTGGACTAGATAGGCCTTTTGCCTGATCCAGGAAGGCTCTTCTTATGAGTTCTTAGCATGATTCTTAATATTTATTATCAATTGCTCAATTATTACTCAATTATTATTTCTAATTATTACCCCTATATTGTGCTTAATGTGGATACTGATTAATTAAGGGGGCTTGGTCAAGAGGCCACCAGCCAAGGGACAGGCTAGCCAAGTAATGAAGTCAGCCCCACAGGAGTACAACACTGGGTGTCTGGCGGCAATCAAGCCCCCAATCCACCAACCCATCAGAAATAATTTTATTATTCTTACAAATCAGGGGCGCCCAGCCAGCGTCCCACTAGTGAGTAGCCAGCCAGGCAGCCACCTGTGGCAAACTGGAGGGTTGAGCACAGGCCTGCCACGTGGTCTAGCAGCGCGCTGAGCACCCCACGCGTGCGGCCGGCCTCGCTGCTTCGCCAGCCGCCAGTAAACTAAGGAGCCGGTCATTAGCCGACAAAGTAGGCTTGCCGCAAGGGCGGGGCGGGCTCCGCGCGCCCGCGCGGGTCAACAGACCCGGTAGGGATCCCAACCAGCCAGCCCGTACACACCCCGCCACCCGCCAGTGGCTGGAACGCCAGCCAAAGAGAAAATTTAGAGCAGCGCCGCCGCGCCAGTGCACCTGGCTGGATGTTTGCAGACGAGCGGGCGCACGCTCTACTCGAGAGGCAATCACCCAACTGCCTGGTTGCCGGCTCCTAACCCCACTGAAGCTTTCATGTATTGTAAAATAAACACGCCGGAGCCCGTCAACCAGGTAAGTGATCGAGGGACCGGCAGTTGGAATGGGAAGGGTAGGAGGTTGGGGGTCACCCCGTCCCACTCACCCCCTCCCAAGGAGGGAGCCCACCCACTTCCCACGCTCGTGGTAGCGCTGCCCATATGGGCTATCACCCGGGGCTTGAGCTGAAGCTGAAGCCCCGCAGGCCTCCCTCGTCGCCGGAGCACACGCTCCGATGTCCTCTCTGGTGTGCAGATCAACGCGAAAGAGGAGGGTTGCTGTATGGGTTGCCCTTTTAAGGGCTTTGATCCCCGCACAGCCCAGGGATCACGTGCTCTCCTCTTTCGCGCCGCCAGTACGGCTACCAGGGAGACAAAGCGGCCCCAATCCAGGACAAGCCTGGCCGGAGCCTACATTGGCTGTTTGCGGCTACAAAGGATGTGATTTAAAACAGGAGACAGATGGGAGGATTTTGCCCACCTCTCTCTCTCTCTCTCCCCCTTCCATCAAACCCCTTCATACTGTACAATTTCTGATTTATTTTTCTCTCAAAAAAGGGGGGGAGGGTACATATTGCCGGAGCACAGACTACCTTGTGTAAAAATCAATACATAAAACTAGCCAGCGCACAAATCAATTGGGCACCTCGACTGAATGGATGTGGTAATATTTGTTTCTATTATTTTTTAAAGGCAAAATACCACAATTTTTCTTTCTTTCTTTTTAACGGTTTGATAGAAGCATTCTTCCACTGTTACACAGGTTGAAGCTGGAGGTTTTTGATGCTTTGCTTACTCTCCTGAGGAAAAATATTATTGTGTTGAGAGCGTGTCTTCCATCCTTTAGAATTCCATGAGATCCCTTTCAATTCCTGATCAGAGTCCTTCCAAATAATGTTGACATTCAAAGGAAGAGGAGACCCCCCCATTTGAAATTATATAAATCTTACTGAAATGGGTTGTCTTTGTCGATAATTTCATCCAATGCTTGCCTATGAATTGTGATGTAAGTCTCATTTTGAACATACATCTACCTTTATGGGTAGATGTATGTTCATTTGCAGATGTCTCTTCCTTGTCTGCTCTACGGAGAAGATCTTCTTGGTGGCAGATACAGTATGATATCCTACCTGTAGGATCTATATTCCACTGATTCACTTATCCACTGCCTTGAAACACTAAATAAAAAACCCACCAGAAATATGTATTTATATGACTTTCCGGGGTGTCACAGAACTGTTGTCACTAGAAGGAGAAAGAGACCAAGCAATGTTTCACATTTGATACTACTGTGTTTTTGTTGTGTGCATGTTGGGATGGGGTGGAGCCAATCTTGCATGCGTATTGTGGTCCTTTTGCGTTTCTATTCCTGAAATGAAGATCTTCAGAAACAGCCCTGAATTTTGATATTTGTTCGACCCTAGTTTTGGTGGAAAACCTTTACAAGGTTGAACTACTGTTACACAGAAAGGCTGTGTGTGTGTGTGTGTGGTGAATCTGTGGCCCCTCCGCCCCCTTTTTCAGCTACAACTGTCATCATCTTTGACTATAGCCTGTGCAAGTAGGGGGCCAATGAGAAGGGATAGATTAGACCGAAGTGCATATCAGATATAGTGTCCTTGGGCAAGCCACCAACTTCAATCCCAACCTAGCCTAATTTCCAGATGACCAAATTAATGGGAGAGAGGTGTGAATACCACTTTGATTTTCTTGGCGGATAACCATCATGTGGTGGGTCAACAGACTAAGGCTCTGAAAACTGTTGGGGCAGCTCGGTGGTTTGAATCCTGGGTGCTATGCAGCGGAGTGAGCTCCCACTGATAACCCCAGCTCCTGTCAACCTATCAGTTCAAAAGCATGTAAACGCAAGTAGATAAATAAGTACCACCATAAAGAGTGAGAAGGTAAAACAGTGTTTCCTTGCAGCCATGCCGGACACATGGCCATAGATTTGCACAACACTGGCTCTTTGGCTTGAATATGGAGATGAGCACCACTCCTAGAGTCGGACATGACTAGCACGTATGTGTGTGTGGGAACTTTACCATTTTAAATCATCATGAAAGAGCTGCTTAGATTCCCTAAGCACATCCAAACTTGCCTGATTTCGGAAGCTAAGTAGGGTTGACCCTGGTTAGTACTTGGATGGGCGACCATCAGGGAATACCAGGTGCTGTAGGCACCTAGAGTAGGAACTGGCAAACCACTCCAGTATTCCTGCCAAGAAAACTCCATGGACATGGGGCCACAAAGAGTCGGTCATGACTGTAATGATGCAGCACACACATACAAACAACACACAACCATCATATAAAGGCTGCATGTTTCCAAGGTGTCAGAGAAATTTCATATATATATATTTTTTTGTTATTGCAGAATTTCTTTTCGTTTGGCAAAACTGAAGCAACATAAAATGGCCAGAGTCCTACTGATGTTTCTGGATGTTTTGTATAATTTGGTACTGCTAATTGTAGCAAATTGAGAAGGTGTTGGGCAATACCTCGAGTGTGCAGTCAAGCAAGTGATCAGCCATATGACCTGCACTACATCATCCTGTCAATTAGCTACAATTAGCTGTCACCAGTTCAAATCATACAGGAGTGCCAGTAGTATTCTTCCTAATAACATTGATGGACAGGATTCTAGGCAGTTTCCTGCCCCTTCTTCTCCCATATGAGGTCTTACAGTGTTCCTTTCACTGTCCTTTTCTACTACTTGGCTTCCTGTAGCTTGAGGCCATTTGATAAGTAGCCTCACAGAGGAGAGGCCTGATCATGTAATAATTGACTGAATATCAGGAAACACATCTTAACTGTTAGAGCAGTCCCACAATGGAATTTATGACAAGCGCTCCATCACCATCCAAGAGAAAGTTGGACCATCAGATAAGTTGAAATTTTGTTTAAAATAACTCTGCATCATCATCTTGCTCTTAGTGCAAATGCCATGCTCAGAAGTAGTAGTAAAATGGTAAAAGGTTTATTAAAGACAGATAGAGTTATAGCAGTACAGAAAAATATAGAAAGTATTTGAATACATAGAACACAGATAGATGTTAGTAGAATCTAGTAGAAATCTCAAGCCTCTACTGCTTGAGGGTCAAAGACAGCACAGATCAATCAGTTTGATTAGCCCTGCTGTCCTAGATAGTTCTTAATGTTTTTACCAGCATCTTAAATAGTTTCCCGAAACCATGCCCCTTAATCACAAGAACCAGTTAAAATGGCTTACACCTAAGATTCATCTTGGTTCTTCCTCTTGTCACCTAGAATGACTCAACCTTTCATCTACTTTGAGGCAGGTCAGGCGCAGCTCTCATGTCAGCTGTGACATTGTGACATTGATAACCAGGAGCTTATCTGATCAATTGTTTATTTAACCTGACCTTCTTCTCTACCTTATCATTGCTTATTTAACCTGACCTGATCTTCTTCTCAACTCTATCACATAGTCTAGTCAGATCTGCTTTGATTGGTTGCAGGGTTGGACTCAATGGCTTTATAGGCCCCTCCCAACTCAATGATTCTATGATAAGGTACTCTGAGTTATTTCTAATAGGAATTGAAAAGAAATTACAAAGAAGCACTGAAAGAGATTGGGAACCATTGGGTTACAGCGAACATTGCCTGCTTCCCAGGAAACAGCTCCATGTCCTCTTTGTTACATGATTATCCCTCCCTGTCATAAGAACTTAAGAACATAAGAAGAGCCATGCTGGATCAGGCCAAAGGCCCATCTAGTCCAGCTTCCTGTATCTCACAGTGGCCTCACCAGATGCGTTTGGGAGCACATGAGACTAGATATCTGTCTCCTGATACCACTCCCCTGCATCTGGCCCTTGAAGTACCCCGGTTTTAATCCTGGAGATTACACATCTCCATCATGGTTTGTAACCTGTGATGGACTTTTCCTCCAGGAATCTGTCCAATCCCCTTTGGAAGGCATCCAGGCCAGATGCCATCACCACATCCTGTGGCATGGAGTTCCACAGACTAACAACATGCTGGGTAAAGAAATATTTTCTTTTGTCTGTTCTCATTCTCCCATTCCTCAATTTGAGTGGATGTCCCCTAGTTCTGGTATTTTCCCTCTATCCACTTTACTCATGCCCTGCATTATTTTGTACCCTCTATCCATTATCCTCAAACCAACTGTTTCCTAGTCGGTTAGGCTCAATTTTATTTATTACCCCCAGGCCATCCAGCAGTCATGGGTTGGATTCAGTCATGGGTAGGATTCGAACATGAGCCTTCACATTCCTGCTCTGACTGACGAGACACTCCTGGATTAAAATGTGTGGCATTTCTTTCTGTATTAATGAGAATATAATATTTTAAAAAAACAGAACATTCCTCTAACATCTTCTGTTTATTTCACAGACACTGCTTTCTTTAATTAAAAATAAATAGAGCCTTTGTGTTTGCTCTGGTGGTGCTGATTAAAAACAACTATAGAAAATGCCAAAGACAGCCGCTTTGTGAAAATGGACTTTAAAAGGAAAGCAGAGGCCATTTTCTTCATGCCCTTTGACCTGTCCACCAGAGATGGCTAATCTAATAGTCGTTGCTTGCATAATTACAACTTTCCTTTTGTGAATACGGTCTAATAAGCTCTATTCTACCTTTTGCAGAAACAAATGGAGACATGTTGTGTCACCGGCAGTGCTATGTAACCATTCATCTTTTAATTACATCTAGTAAGGTGACACAGTGGCAGATATCCTGTTCTGTAAATTATGCCATGCAAGGCTGACAATATCATGAGCCACAGTGATTTTTTTGGAGGTAAAACCATCCATTACCCAAAGTTGCCATGGCTTATGTTGTGATGTGGGTTTAGTGATTTCAGCAAGTGATTCAGCTCTTTGACATAGCAGGCTGGAGACAGCTTCTAGTGTAACAGCTGGAGATGGGCACGACCAGGAAATTTTTTTTCGAGTTGTCGTTTTTCGGGATGGGTCCGTTTCGGCTCGTTTCCGTTTTTCGTGAAATTTTTCAAACATTTGTCATTTCGTTGTGTCGTTTGTCATTTGTCATACCGCCGCGATTTAACGCGACTTGACTTCCAGTTCCCAGAGCATGGGGTTAGGGGGTAAGGGCTAGGCTTAGGGTAACGGTTAAGGTTAGGGTGGGTTAGTGGGCTGTACCTCTGGGTGCCTCTGGCCCATTAAGAACACTGTGTACTGGCGTATGGGTTAGGGTTAGTGTTAGGATTAGGATTAGGATTAGGGTTGGTGGGCTTTTAATGCCCTCTCTGGCACATCCAGAAGTCTCAGCAAAACCTGGCCATGCGATTGGTGGAATGGCTCCAAAAATTTGCATGGTCCCATCCCATGGCCAGCCCATCATTGCACGTGTGCAGGTGTAAAAAGATAAAAATAAAATAAAATAAAATCAATGGAGACGTTTTGTTGCAAGAAAAACCCACTGCTGCTACTATAAAAATCAGGCAGTTAAAATACCTAATTTTCACAGGTTTCTGTGGTGCTTTGGTGGGGTTTTGGACCACGATTTAAAAAAAATATTGCGGTCGCCATTTTGGATGCCCCCGCTCGGCATGGCAAATGGATACGCCGGGGATGCCCCCTCCCAGCCTGGTACCAGCAAGTCTCAGCATCAGCAAAACCTGGCGATGCAATTGGTGGAATGGCTCCAAAAAATTGCATGGTCCCATCCCATGGCCAGCCCATCACTGTGCGTGTGCAGGTGTAAAAAAATAAAAATAAAATAAAATAAAATAAAATCAATGGAGACGTTTTATTGCAAGAAAAACCCACTGCTGCTACTGTAAAAATTCAAGCATTTAAAATAGCTAATTTTCACATGTTTCTGTGGTGCTTTGGTGGGTTTTTGGACCACGATTTCAAAAAAAATATTGTGGTCGTCATTTTGGATCCCCCCGCACCACATGGCAAATGGAGGCGCCGAGAATGCTCCCTCCCAGCCTGGTACCAGCAGCCCAGGACAGGAGGGGGGAAGGCTGGAGTGGGGACCCCCCCCCCAGAAACTACCCCTCTGGTAGGTGCCCTCAGGCAGGCATATTTTCGCCTGCTTTTTTGGCCGGGAATCAGGGTTTTTTTATTTTTAAAACTTTTTTCTGTGCCCCTTGGTATTGCGCGATCGCTGCGATGCCAGGCATGACAACAACAAATCAGACCCAATTTTTCTTTTGTCGGTTCGAGTTCGAGTTCTGGGGGAGTAGTTGTCGTTACTGTTTCCGTTGCGTAACGGAAATGAGTAACGGAAACGGAAACGAGAATTTCGTCAAGTCGTGCCCATATCTAGTAACAGCTCTTTATTCAGGGAGAGAACAAGACTGGGGACTGGGGAGAGGGAGCTACATTTATAGGCACCAGGACTGGCTAGGAAAAGATACATTTTGGAGGGAACAATTACAAGCAATCACAAGGCTGCCTTTTGGCGGGAACCAATAGGAATGAGGATCCAAATGCAGCAACTTGAATCAACCAATAGGCCTGTTCCCTTTGGAACAGGAAGGCAGTTACTTCAACAAGCAATTACAGATAATAGGAATACAGATCAATACACAACAGCTTCCATTGAGAAACCAACCAGGGCCATGAGGCACAGAGGAAGACTTTGATTTCCAAAAATCACTGTTGTCAAAATGACTTTAGAGGTGATTTTGGGGGATTCAAAGACTTTGCTCCCACCGCCATCCTGGTCCTGCATCCTCCAATAACTTCAGTGTGACAAAGGTAATGCTCTGGGAGTCTCAGGTCCTTCTGGTTAGGGTGGGGAGTTGGAAAGTTTTGAGTTTTTGAAAAAAATGGCTGTGTCTGGTGTTGTCATCAGCCTTCTCCTTTGTAGGTGCGTGAACAGGTTTTTCAGCCTGTGCTCTTCCTTCACTTGGAGGATTTGTGAGCAGGTGGTTCTAGTGAAGGGGAGGAAAGAGTAGACAAGAAGACCGTTATTCAGATCTAAGGATATGCAGTAGTCTGCCCACATTTTAAAGTGAAGCTACCAGATCTACCCTTCCAAGATCAAAGTCATTCTCGTGGTTCCTTTGGTTTCTGCAGTTCTTCAAATTGCCAGTTTTTGCCAGTGGGATAGGAGAAGCAGAGGTTGGTTCATTTCTCCATCATCTGACTTGCACTATGGAAGGTGAGTGATTCTAAGTGTTATCAGCGGATGGAGGAGTTACATTCTAGGGATATACGGTAAGTTTATTTGTGTTTTATTCTCATAGGTGAGAATGACAAAGAGAAGGGCAATGACTCAGAAACATTGAGAAAAATTCATTATGCTGGTACCAAGTACAGATCATGTTTTCCACTGACCTCAAATGTTAAAGGATAAGTTTACATGACCATGATTTTCCAGTGCATATTTTACACAAAACCCCAATGTATTGTGACATATACACAATAATTACACAAAGATTTAGGACAGGTATAATGTGTGTACTATACAAATGCATGTAGATGAGGCAGGACGGGAATTGCAACATAGAATAGGTAGGGAGATAGTACAGGAACATCTGGAAACATTAAATGAATTTAAGTCTCCTGGGCCAGATGAGTTACACCCAAGGATATTAAAAGAACTGGCAGAAGTAATTTCAGAGCCATTGGCAATAATCTTTGAGAAGTCCTAGAGAACAGGCTAAGTCCCCATCGACTGGAGGAGGGCTAATGTTGTCCCCATCTTCAAAAAGGGGAAAAAAGAGGACCCAAATAATTACCGCCCAGTCAGCTTGACTTCAATTCCCGGAAAGATCCTAGAACAGATTATTAAGAAATCAGTCTGCAATTATCTAACAAACAATGCTGTCATTACAAAAAGTCAACACGGGTTTCTTAAAAACAAGTCATGCCAGACTAATTTGATCTCTTTCTTTGAAAGAATTACAGGCATGGTAGACGAGGGGAATGCTGTGGATATTGCGTATCTGGACTTTAGCAAGGCCTTCGATAAGGTTCCTCATGGTATTCTTGCTAAGAAGTTAGTAGGAAGTGGGATAGATAGTGCTACAGTGAGGTGGATTTGTAATTGGTTGACTGATCGCACGCAAAGGGTGATCATAAATGGTCTCTCATCATCTTGGAGAGATGTGACCAGTGGGGTGCCCCAAGGTTCTGTTCTTGGTCCAGTGCTCTTCAATATCTTTATTAATGACTTGGAGGAAGGAATAGAGAGTATGCTAATTAAATTTGCAGATGATACCAAATTGGGAGGGGTTGC
>JAHTLZ010000204.1:6351027-6370607 GCA_023846285.1 Phrynocephalus versicolor | reverse complement strand
CTAAACATTCCCAGTTCCCTAAGCCATTCTTCATAAGACATCTCTTCATAAGACATCTCTTTTAATAGTTGTAAGATGCCTCTTCTAATTCCCTGTTCTTAAACTTGAATATGTCTTAATTGTTCTGGGCTGTATGTTATCCCTCATCATTTTAAGCCATCTAGAAGGGTGGGGTAAAAATATTCCAAAGAAATAAAAATATCATTCTAGAAGATGATGTTCAAGAGAAGAGAATGAAGCCCACCTTCTGATGTTCTGCATCTCTCCCCTTTTTGCCATTTAAACTTATTTTACAGATGAGACACCTTTAAAATTAAGAATTTTGGCTGGTATTATCTGTACAAACCCACTTGGGATTGTGAGGAAAGGACATGATTCTTTTTAAAGGGTGCACACATGAAACCTTCTGTACCAAAGAAAATGGCATTAAAGGAGAGAAGAGACATGTAAACATCCATCTCTAATAGAGGGAACATTGAGTAAAAAAAAAAACTCCCCATATTTCTCTATGGTAGCTTTCTCTTCTGCATTTTCATATTACCCGGAGTCCCTTTGTTTAGCAATCAACCAGGGAGGGAAATATTGAGCAAGGAAGTCAGAGGGAGGGACATACTTTATATACTTAAATATAAGCCGAGTTTTTCCAGCCCTTATTTTGGCCTGGAAAAAAACACCCTCGGCTTATATTTGAGTGAAGGTGGTGGAGGGCAAGTCCCGCCCATTCCACCGCCTCCCGCACTCGGCTGCAAGCTGGAACATATACCGTATATACTCGAATATAAGCCCTCGGGTTATACTCGAGTCAATAAGTTTTACCAGTTTTTTGTGGTAAAAAATGTCCTCAATTTATATTCGGGTCGGCTTACATTCAAGTATATACAGTAGATGGGGAAATGGGTTGCATAAGCCTTGAGAATAAGTGCCCTTTCTTTGTGACACAATATTAACACATCTAAAATAACCTGAAGTATGATGATTGTGGAAATCACATCTAACAGAGTACACAGGGTAAGGAAGGCATTGATGGTTCTCTCCTGCCCTCGTTGTGTGAAGGCCACTCGGCTGCTGATAATTGTATTTATTTTTTAATGGAAACCTTTGGCTGTTTGCGGCTACAAAGGATGTGATTTAAAACAGGAGACAGATGGGAGGATTTTGCCCACCTCTCTCTCTCTCTCTCTCTCCCCCCCCCCTTCCATCAAACCCCTTCATACTGTACAATTTCTGATTTATTTTCCTCTCAAAAAAAGGGGGGGAGGGTACTTATTGCCGGAGCACAGAATACCTTGTGTAAAAATCAATACATAAAACTAGCCAGCGCACAAATCAATTGGGCACCTCGACTGAATGGATGTGGTAATATTTGTTTCTATTATTTTTTAAAGGCAAAATACCACGGTTTTTCTTTCTTTCTTTTTAACGGTTTGATAGAAGCATTCTTCCATTGTTACACAGGTTGAAGCTGGAGGTTTTTGATGCTTTGCTTACTCTCCTGAGGAAAAATATTATTGTGTTGAGAGCGTGTCTTCCATCCTTTAGAATTCCATGAGATCCCTTTCAATTCCTGATCAGAGCCCTTCCAAATAATGTTGATATTCAAAGGAAAAGGAGACCCCCGAATTGAAATTATATAAATCTTATTAAAATGGGTTGTCTTTCTTGATAATTTCATCCAATGCTTGCCTATGAATTTTGATGTAAGTCTCATTTTGAACATACATCTACCATTATGGGAATAATTTGCAGATGTCTCTTCCTTGTCTGCTCTACGGAGAAGATCTTCTTGGTGGCAGATACAGTATGATACCCTACCTGTAGGATCTATATTCCACTGATTCACTTATCCACTGCCTGAAAACACTAAATAAAAAAACCACCAGAAATATGTATTTATATGACTTTCCAGGGTGTCACAGAACTGTTGTCACTAGAAGGAGAAAGAGACCAAGCAATGTTTCACATTTGATACTACTGTGTTTTTGTTGTGTGCATGTTGGGATGGGGTGGAGCCAATCTTGCATGCGTATTGTGGTCCTTTTGCGTTTCTATTCCTGAAATGAAGATCTTCAGAAACAGCCCTGAATTTTGCTATTTGTTCGACCCTAGTTTTGGTGGAAAACCTTTACAAGGTTGAACTACTGTTACACAGAAAGGCTGTGTGTGTGTGTGTGTGTGTGTGTGTGTGTGTGGTGAATCTGTGGCCCCTCCGCCCCTTTTTTCAGTTACAACTCTCATCATCTTTGACTATAGCCTGTGCAAGTAGGGGGCCGATGAGAAGGGATAGATTAGACCCAAGTGCATATCAGATATAGTGTCCTTGGGCAAGCCACCAACTTCAATCCCAACCTAGCCTAATTTCCAGATGACCAAATTAATGGGAGAGAGGTGTGAATACCACTTTGATTTTCTTGGCGGATAACCATCATGTGGTGGGTCAACAGACTAAGGCTCTGAAAACTGTTGGGGCAGCTCGGTGGTTCGAATCCTGGGTGCTATGCAGCGGAGTGAGCTCCCACTGATAACCCCAGCTCCTGTCAACCTATCAGTTCAAAAGCATGTAAATGCAAGTAGATAAATAGGTACCACCATAAAGAGTGAGAAGGTAAAACAGTGTTTCCTTGCAGCCATGCCGGACACATGGCCATAGATTTGCACAACACTGGCTCTTTGGCTTGAATATGGAGATGAGCACCACTCCTAGAGTCAGACATGACTAGCACGTATGTGTGTGGGGGAACTTTACCTTTTTAAATCATCATGAAAGAGCTGCTTAGATTCCCTAAGCACATCCAAACTTGCCTGATTTCGGAAGCTAAGTAGGGTTGACCCTGGTTAGTACTTGGATGGGCGACCATCAGGGAATACCAGGTGCTGTAGGCACCTGGAGTAGGAACTGGCAAACCACTCCAGTATTCCTGCCAAGAAAACTCCATGGACATGGGGTCACAAAGAGTCGGTCATGACTGTAATGATGCAGCACACACATACAAACAACACACAACCATCACATAAAGGCTGCATGTTTCCAAGGTGTCAGAGAAATTTCATATAAGTTTTTTTTTTTTTTGTTAATGCAGAATTTCTTTTCGTTTGGCAAAACTGAAGCAACATAAAATGGCCAGAGTCCTACTGATGTTTCTGGATGTTTTGTATAATTTGGTACTGCTAATTGTAGCAAATTGAGAAGGTGTTGGGCAATACCTTGAGTGTGCAGTCAAGCAAGTGATCAGCCATATGACCTGCACTACATCATCCCGTCAATTAGCTACAATTAGGTGTCACCAGTTCAAATCATACAGGAGTGCCAGTAGTATTCTTCCTAATAACATTGATGGACAGGATTCTAGGCAGTTTCCTGCTCCTTCTTCTCCCATCTGAGGTCTCACAGTGTTCCTTTCACTGTCCTCTTCTACTACTTGGCTTCCTGTAGCTTGAGGCCATTTGGTAAGTAGCCTCACAGAGGAGAGGCCTGATCATGTAATAATTGACTGAATATCAGGAAACACATCTTAACTGTTAGAGCAGTCCCACAATGGAATTTATGACAAGCGCTCCATCACCATCCAAGAGAAAATTGGACCATCAGATAAGTTGAAATTTTGTTTAAAATAACTCTGCATCATCATCTTGCTCTTAGTGCAAATGCCATGCTCAGAAGTAGTAGTAAAATGGTAAAAGGTTTATTAAAGACAGATAGAGTTATAGCAGTACAGAAAAATATAGAAAGTATTTGAATACACAGAACACAGATAGATGTTAGTAGAATCTAGTAGAAATCTCAAGCCTCTAGTGCTTGAGGGTCAAAGACAGCACAGATCAATCAGTTCGATTAGCCCTGCTGTCCTAGACAGTTCTTAATGTCTTTACCAGCATCTTAAATAGTTTTCCGAAACCACGCCCCTTAATCACAAGAACCAGTTAAAATGGCTTACACCTAAGATTCATCTTGGTTCTTCCTCTTGTCACCTAGAATGACTCAACCTTTCATCTACTTTGAGGCAGGTCAGGCGCAGCTCTCATGTCAGCTGTGACATTGTGACATTGATAACCAGGAGCTTATCTGATCAATTGTTTATTTAACCTGACCTTCTTCTCTACCTTATCATTGCTTATTTAACCTGACCTGATCTTCTTCTCAACTCTATCACATAGTCTAGTCAGATCTGCTTTGATTGGTTGCAGGGTTGGACTCAATGGCTTTATAGGCCCCTCCCAACTCAATGATTCTATGATAAGGTACTCTGAGTTATTTCTAATAGGAATTGAAAAGAAATTACAAAGAAGCACTGAAAGAGATTGGGAACCATTGGGTTACAGCGAACATTGCCTGCTTCCCAGGAAACAGCTCCATGTCCTCTTTGTTACATGATTATCCTTCCCTGTCATAAGAACTTAAGAACATAAGAAGAGCCATGCTGGATCGGGCCAAAGGCCCATCTAGTCCAGCTTCCTGTATCTCACAGTGGCCCCACCAGATGCGTTTCGGAGCACATGAGACTAGATATCTGTCTCCTGATACCACTCCCCTGCATCTGGCCCTTGAAGTATCCTGGTTTTAAGCCTGGAGATTGCACATTCCATCATGGTTTGTAACCTGATGGACTTTTCCTCCAGGAATCTGTCCAATCCCCTTTTGAAGGCCTCTAGACCAGATGCCATCACCACATCCTGTGGCAGGGAGTTCCACAGACTAACAATGCGCTGGGTGAAAAAATATTTTCTTTTGTCTGTTCTTACTCTCCCAGCCCTCAATTTGAGTGTATGTCACCTAGTTCTGGTATTTTGTGAGAGGGAGAAGAGCTTCCCTCTATCCACTTTACTCATGCCCTGCATTATTTTGTACCCTCTATCCATTATCCTCAAACCAACTGTTTCCTAGTCGGTTAGGCTCAATTGTATTTATTACCCCCAGGACATCCAGCAGTCATGGGTTAGATTCAGTCATGGGTAGGATTCGAACATGAGCCTTCACAGTCCTGCTCTGACTGACGAGACACTCCTGGATTAAAATGTGTGGCATTTCTTTCTGTATTAATGAGAATATAATATTTAAAAAAAAAAAAAAACAGAACATTCCTCTAACATCTTCTGTTTATTTCACAGACACTGCTTTCTTTAATTAAAAATAAATAGAGCCTTTGTGTTTGCTCTGATGGTGCTGATTAAAAACAGCAATAGAAAATGCCAAAGACAGCCGCTTTGTGAAAATGGACTTTAAAAGGAAAGCAGGGGCCATTTTCTTCATGCCCTTTGACCTGTCCACCAGAGATG
Organism: Phrynocephalus versicolor; assembly: GCA_023846285.1. Classification (NCBI taxonomy): domain Eukaryota; kingdom Metazoa; phylum Chordata; class Lepidosauria; order Squamata; family Agamidae; genus Phrynocephalus; species Phrynocephalus versicolor. Next base: position 6,365,336 of record JAHTLZ010000204.1, on the reverse strand, counting down.
GCTAATCTAATAGTCGTTGCTCGCATAATTACAACTTTCCTTTTGTGAATATGGCCAAATAAGCTCTATTCTACCTTTTGCAGAAACAAATGGAGACATGTTGTGTCACGGGCGATGCTATGTAACCACTCATCTTTTAATTGCATCTAGTAAGGTGACACAGTGGCAGATATCCTGTTCTGTAAATTATGCCATGCAAGGCTGATAATATCATTAGCCACAGTGATTTTTTTGGAGGTAAAACCTTCCCTTACCCAAAGTTGCCATGGCTTCCATGGAGAAACCAACCAGGGCCATGAGGCACAGAGAAAGACTTTTGATTTCCAAAAATCGCTGTTGTCAAAATGACTTTAGAGGTGATTTTTGGGGATTCAAAGACTTTGCTCCCACCGCCATCCTGGTTCTGCATCCTCCAATAACTTCAGTGTGACAAAGGTAATGCTCTGGGAGCCTCAGGACCTTCTGGTTAGGGTGGGGAGTTGGAAAGCGTTGAGTTTTTGAAAAAATTGCTGTGTCTGGTGTTGTCATCAGCCTTCTCCTGTGTAGGTGCGTGAACAGTTTTTTCAGCCTGTGCTCTTCCTTCACTTGGAGGATTTGTGAGCAGGTGGTTCTAGTGAAGGGGAGGAAAGGGTAGACAAGAAGACCGTTATCCAGATCTAAGGATATGCAGTAGTCTGCCCACATTTTAAAGTGAAGCTACCAGATCTACCCTTCCAAGATCAAAGTCGTTCTCGTGGTTCCTTTGGTTTCTGCAGTTCTTCAAATTGCCAGTTTTTGCCAGTGGGATAGGAGAAGCAGAGGTTGGTTCATTTCTCCATCATCTGACTTGCACTATGGAAGGTGAGTGATTCTAAGTGTTATCAGCGGATGGAGGAGTTACATTCTAGGGATATACAGTAAGTTTATTTGTGTTTTATTCTCATAGGTGAGAATGAGAAAGAGAAGGGCAATGACTCAGAAACATTGAGAAAAAATTCATTATGCTGGTACCAAGTACAGATCATGTTTTCCACTGACATCAAATGTTAAAGGATAAGTTTACATGACCGTGATTTTCCAGTGCATATTTTACACAAAACCCTAATGTGTTCTGACATATACACAATAATGACACAAACATTTAGGACAGGTCTATGTGTGTACTATACAAATGCATGCGTGTATGTTTGTAAACACAGTAGGATCCTCTTATCTGCAAGATCAATATTTGCTCTTTCACTTACCCACAGTCTCAAACTATTATTAAGAACATTAAAAGAAAAATCCTAGAAATATATATTTCTTAAAATGTAGTTACTAGAGTTGGCCATTAGAGGGAGCCAGAGACTATGCTAAATACGGTTTTCCATATTAAAATAGCATTCATTATACAGTGGACGCTCCTGTAACAAATGGTTGGTATAACAAAATCTGTGCAACATAAAAAATTCTGGAGATAGGGGAAATTTGCTGAACAGAATCATCTATGGGGAGAATCAGTACAATAGAGAAATGGTGGCGATTAGGGATTCCTATGGAAAATTTGCATAAAGGAAAAATTTGCTTAACATAATTTCATTTGGAACAGGTTAATTCCTTTATACAAGGTACCACTGTTATCTGAATTTCTCAGCATTGGGCGAGGGGCTTTGATCCTGTTAGCGCACCCAGCCACACACAAATAGAGTCCAGCCCTTGCCAAGGTCAGAAGCCTGGGAAACAAACAGAGGATGTAACCATCGTAATTACCAGTCCAAGGTCAGCAGTCAGAATGCCAAGCAGATACCAAATGCCAAGTACAGGGAGAAACCAAGTCCATAGTGCAAATAAACAGTCCAAAGTCAGGGAGCCCAGCTGGAGCAAAAGTCAAGGCAAAGAAACTGGAATCAAGCACGAACATGGACGCAGGGCAGGAGACTAATTGCTTCCATGAAGCACTCTAGCCTGGTTGCCAACTTTATCCCAAAACAGGGGATACAACCTCTCTGCCGAGAGGCCATCCTGCTAATACTTAGGGCTACTGGCTTGGATGGTCCTCATGCATTCTCATACATTCTAGTAGAGATGGGCACGACTCAGCAAAATTTTCGTTTTTGTTTTCGTTTTTTGTTTCCGTTACGCAATGAAAACGAAAACGAAAATTTTCCAGAAAAAACGAAAATGAAAACGAAACAAAAAAATTTGCCCTGTTTTTTGTTTTCGTTATGGCAGACACATCCCAACGAAAAGAATGCTAACGAAAATGAAAAATTTTCATTTTTGTTTTGTTTTTTGTTTCGTTTTGCAACGAAAACAAAAATGAAAAATGCGCAAAAAACACCCGAAAAACGAAAATGAACCGAAACGGACCCCAAAACGACAAACGAAAAATGAAAAATTATTTTTTTGAGTCATGCCCATCTCTACCTTCTAGCCCTGTTCCCCCTTGCTGCATGTTGCTGCAGGATTCTCCCCATAGCTCTTCTAGGAGAAGAACAGGTCTTCGGGAATGAATCATCTGGCACAGCTGCTGGCTCACATAATGACCCCAAAGGCACATCTGCCGGTTCTTCCACATTTAACCCTTCAGGTTTGGGATATGACACAGGCAGGGTCCTGGCAGATCCACTCCCCTCCAGATACGAGGATACTACTGTGTATGCATATGCATATATACATGCAGCTACTGATGGACAAAAACCCTCCAACATTTTTTGTTTTATTGGTCATGCACAAGCAACCGCCACCACCAGTGGTTGCAGCGATGGAGAGTTTTCAGATTAGATTTTTGAAGTGTTGAGATACCCTTTTTTCATTGCAAATAAGAAAAATGGTGAGTGTTGATGACTCATTGAGTTCACTCACAGGCCAAGACAATCTAGAAGAGGCCTCCCTGTTTTCTAATTCACATGGCCTCTTGAGGAAACATAGAGAGAGGGCCTCAGACAGCAATGGGTCTCCAGTTCTTATTCACTTGGGGCCTTTTTACATGACCCCTAAGATCTGCTGGTCCCTTAAATTCGGACCAGAGATCTTGGGGGTTGTTGCTGTTGCTGTGTCCCCACCCCCTCTGGAGAGAAAAAAAAAGGAACAAAAGAACGCAGCCTTACCTCTGTGCCGGTGGAAGCTGCTTCCAGCCCCGTTGCGTCATGATTCCTGCAGGGCTTTTTTACACGACCCCTAAATTCCTGCTCTTAAAGGGGCGGGAGGCAAAAAACAACAACAAAAAGAAGCAAGGAGAGCCCAGCAGATCCGGATCAAGATCTTTCACCCTCCAAGAGCAGGTACCTGAAAGGTGTGCTGGGACGCACTTAGGTGGGCGGGGTCGCACTTATTTGTCTGCAAACTCCGGAGCTGGTGGGAAACATTTTTAAGCTCTGGAGCTTGCAGCCATTTGCGGCGGAGTTTAGGGGTCATGTATAAACACCCTTAGAAAAACCTGGATGCAAACAGAGCGCACATAGCAATGCCTTCAGCAGTAAAAATATTAAATTCCCTTGGCTGCCTATTATCACAGACATCTCATTTTAGAACATACTGTTCACTTGGAGCCTGGGAAATATTTTTTCAGGACTTGGATTGACTCTGAGATGGGTAAAAACTTGGTGGCATTTCTACACGGGAACATTGCGAAATGTGTTGTTCCTCGATTGACGAAGTCATGCTGGATCTCTGGATGCCTATTGAATCCGTCCAGTATTGATTTCGTTCAGAGCAGATGGCTTTTCTTTTTTCCAGACTGAAGTCAATGTAGTTGAGTGATAATGCCAACATCGGTACCAATAGAGAGCATATTTTTTAAAGGAAACAGAACAACCCAAGGGCCATATTATACCTGCTGTAAGAACTGTAGTTTCCCCCCTTTCTCTCTTCTCTTTTCTTTGAAGAGCAAACTCTTTGTCTTATCTTGGTAGATTTCAGTCTCATTTATGAGAATAAAGTGTGTGTCTTTATTAGGTGAATTTTGCAAGGAGCTGCATGCCTTTGTTGGATCTCAGCTGGATTACTGTAAGGTGCTCTACGTGGGGTTGCCTTTGGAAAGTCTTCGGAAACTCCAGTGGGTCCAATATGCTGCAGTCAGTTTGTTAACTAGGGCTAGCTAACATAGAACATATAACTCCCCTGCTACAGCAGCTCCACTGGCTGCCGATCCATTTCCAGGCACAATTACAGGTTTACCCTATAATGCCTTTTGGGTCTAAGCCAGGCATGTCCAAACTTTGGCCCTCCTTATGTTTTGGACCACAACTCCCAGAATTCTAAGCTTAAATTGCCAATGGCAAAGGACTGTGGGAGTTGCAGTTCAAAACATCTGGAGGGCCAAATTTTGGACATGCCTGGTCTAAGCCATCTAAAAGACAGCATTTCCCTTTATAAGGCTGCTCAGCTACTCATGGGCGGGGGGCTTTCTCTTAGTCTTACCAGTCTCACGTGCACTTGTTGGGGGCACAGGAGGGGGCTTTTTATGATGCGGCTCTTGGACTTCCTTAGGCTTTGCAGATTTCATCCATGAAGGCTCACATTAAACAGCCTTTACGGTATCACTATGGTTTTGTCTTTTTTATTGGTTCTTTTCTTTTCAGAGGGGCACTCGTTTCCCTCTCACAAAATACCAGAGTTGGGGACACCCACTCAAATTGAGGGTTGAGAGAGTGAGAACAGAAAAAAATATACTTCTTTACCCAGCGTATTGTTAGTCTGTGGGACTCCTTGCCACAGGATGTGGGGAGGACATCTGGCCTGAATGCCTTCAAAAGGGGATTGGACAGATTCCTGGAGGAAAAGTCTATCACCGGTGACAAACCATGACGGAGATGTGTAATCTCCAGGCTTAAAACCATGGTACGTCAAGGGCCAGATGCAGGGGAGTGGTATCAGGAGACAGATATGTAGTCTTTGTGTGCTCCCAGATACATTTGGTGGGGCCACTGTGAGATACAGGAAGGTGGACTAGATGGGTCTTTGGCCTGATCCAGCATGGCTCCTCAGTCTTCTTATGTTCTTATATTCTTTTTCTTTTCTTTTTACCTACAATACTGTCCCAAACTAGCTACCTCTTCTACAACTACAACTACAACTACAGAAAGCACTGTATTTAACTATTTTTTTTAAAAAAATCTAAAACTATGGTAATTAAACTGCTTTCAAAAATAAATGTAAAGATACATGTGCAAAATTGGCCTCTCTAGACACATCCTTGCCCTTATAGAAATGCATGGCAGGCTGAACTGAAAATTGGCCGTCTTCGTTTCCACGATCACCTGCAAGCCATCTGCACGACAAGCTGCTATCCGTTATCATCATCTCCAGAAAGCAACGACAACAACACAGAAAAGACAAACTAGTTAGTGGCATTTCTGGGCAAGCAGTGTCCTGCAGCATGGAACATAAGAATCCCTTGGAGCATTTGAAGTAGCTCAAATCTTTGCACAAGTTCTTCTAGTCTGTGTACTAGTTACCCAATCCTCTCTCTGAGCCTTATTTGATGATGAATTTCAACAGCTGCCCACCTCTTGTGTCAGTTGTTTTGAAGCTTGATCTGGTTTATGTCACCTTTCACAGCATGTGTTTGCAAGCTTTACTTAGAGTTAAAAGTGAAGAGGGAGAAATGAAGAACCAGATATCTACTTCCACCCCACCCACCCCGGGCAGCCCACACCAAGTATGTGATAATATGTATGGGTGTTTTAATTCAGTACCCACTGTAGAGGTTCAGTTTCTCCCTTGGCAGAAGAATTCCTGGAAATACAATTAAATATGTCATATATCTACCATAAGCCATGGCATGAGCTGATGTCTGCACCTCATCCTCTTTAATCTTTTCCAACACAGTGGCTGATACTTCACATCCCTCTCGCTGCAGTTCGCGGCCCTGCTGGAGACCAGTTCGAAAGAACGTAACCTCACATCCTTGTGGGGTCAATCCGAGTTCGAAGGAACAGAACCTCACGTCCTTGAGGGGTCAATCCGAGTTCACCCCAGCCATGCCCCCTGAACTGCGCTCCAAGCGGGGTGAGAGATTCCTGTCCTGGAGCTCGGGAATCTTTTCAATCCGCTTCTCGATCCGTGTTGAAAACCGATTTCAACACAGAGGCAAGTTTACCTCAGCTCGAGGAAGGATGTGAAGTAACCACCAGTGTCTGGATTCCAGATAGCAAGCACCAAATATGATATTTCAAACAGATCTAATATTCCTTCGAGGCCCACTTTCATTATGAATGAGAGTGGATGTAGAACACATGGTTATTAGAAATGGGAACGAAATGGAAAAATAGTGTTTTTCTTTCGTTTGTAATAAAATTTTAAAATAGTTTTGTTACAAAATGCTATGCTCCCCTGGGCCCTAGAGCAGGGATGGCAAACCTATGGCACGGGAGCCAAAGGTGGCGTGCGGAGAGCTTTTGCCTGGTACGTGACATGCCCCCTGCCCCCCCTACTTCTCCCTCCAGCCATGAGGAATTTGCAGAGGAACAGAAGTAGGGAAGAAGCAGGGAGGGGAAGAGGACAAGGCAGGGGACCAGGAGTAAGGCAGGGAAGAGGGGGGGAGGGAGTTTGAAAGGGAGTTCCCCCCCAAATCGGGGGCGAGAAACCCGGGGGGGGGGGTTTCACACTGCCTTTGAGCCATTGAAGCAAGCGGCTCTCCCACCGCACCAAATTCAAAAAGGTCAAACAGCCTTCCTCCTCCTCCCCTTTCCCAAGCGAAGGGGGGGAGGAAGGCTGCTTGAGCCTTTTGAATTTGGTATAGCACCACCGAGGGTGCTTGCATGGTGCCAGAATCAAAAAGACCAAGCAGCCTTCCTCCTCCCCCACCTTGCGCTCGGGCAAAGGGGAGGAGGAGGGAGGCTGCTTGGTTCTTTTGAATTTGGGGCCACTTCTTCACCCAGCGACCCCCAGGGTGATGATCCTCTGGGGGGAGACGGGGGACTCTGACGCTGCTTCTCCCACCCCTCACACCACCAGAACGATGATCCTCTGTCCGGGGAGGGTGAGAAGGGGGGACTTCACCACTGCTCTCCCCCCCCCGGTGCATTTTTAACTCAAGGCATTTTTAAGCTGGGGTATGACTCTCTTCTGGCTAAATTGCCAGATTGGCACTCAGTGGAAAATAAGTGGGTTCTCAGTTGCAGTTTGGGCACTCGGCCTCAAAAAGGTTTGCCATCCCTGCCCTGGAGGCACCAAAATGGCAGGGGAGCTTCTGCAAGCTCTTCCCTATTACACCCCCCCCCCAAATTTGGAAAGGTTTGGGAGTCGGGGTTGAGTTGTTAAGGTCCAAAAGGGATGCCCCTAGGAAAAAATCATTTCTAATTGGATTCGGAAGCCAAGCTGCGGGTGAGCGATTACTGCTGCCATGGCTTGGCTTCTGTTTTGAATGACCTTGAGTGACCTTGCTACAGATGGGCAGTAAAAAAATCCCATAAATAAATAAATAAATAAATAAATAAATAAATAAATAAATAAATCATAGATTCCTTTCCAGCCCTGAAGTTCACAGACGATGATGATGATGATGATGATGATGATGATGATGATGATGATGATGATGATGATGATGATGATGATGATGATGATGATGATGATTTGTTTTCTTTTGATTCAGGTGGGAGAGGGATCTGCTACATATCCTGCCGTGTCCCAAAGAGAGTCTAAGATTTGTTCACCAAAACCGGACAATATATGCCAGATTTAAAAGGTGGATGCTTGGAAGATTAGAGTTATTAAGCAACATAATTTTGTGTTTCCTTTGGTGTAGCATCTGATTTGTGCTTACCATTGCTCCTTCCACTTTCCATAAGGCCTTGGCTCTTCTTCCACAGGATTGCCCCAAGGTTACGTATCTAATTTATGGCTCTGATTTTTATTCTGCTTTGATGTAATACATTCAAGAGTTCATCATACAGTATCTCACAGAACTGAGCACACCCCCTCACATTCCATAAATATTCTATTATATCTTTTCATGTGGCAACATGGAAGAAATGACACTTGGCTGCAATGTAAAGCAGTGAGTATACAGCTTGTATAACAGTGTAATGTGAGGTCCCCTCAAAATAATGCAACACACAGCGTGTATTAAAACTGCTTTTCCAATTACATTTTTTTTCCTGGGGAGACCCACTTGGAGTTGAATAACTCAGCCCCCTGAACCCCAAAGCTCTCCAAATGGGGGGGGGGGCTTACAGAGAGGAGCTAGAGGGAAGCTCAGCTGTAATTTCCATGCTTTTAGATGCCTGGGATCACTATTTGTTAGTACATAACTTTCCCATTGCAAATGATTTTGTAAGGAAACAATAAATTTTGTAAGTAAACCTCTCCTTAAAAAAATTAAAAAACACTTTTCCAATTACAAATGGATTCCTGGGGGGACCCACTTTGGACGTGGATAACCCAGCCCCCTGAACCCCAAAGCTCTCCAAGTTTGGAGGTCTTATAGGGAAGAGCTTGTGGAAGCTCCCATGTAATTTCCATGATGCTAGATGCCCGGGATTACTATTTTCTAGTACTGTATATAACTTTTCAATTACAAATTACTTTCTTCACTTTGGAGTTGAATAACTTGGCCCCCTGAACCCCAAACACCTCCAAATTTAAAGGGCTTAAAGCAGGCATGCCCAAAGTCAGGCTCGGGGGCCAAATGCGGCCCGTTTCCAAATTCTGAGTGGCCCGCGGCTTCTTCTCCCCACCGGCTCAGGCTGTCATGCATCCCCACCAGCTGGCCCCTCCCCATACTGGATGGAGACATCAGCTTGCAGTTTTATGGTTTGCCTGCCCTCCCCACCTTCATCCATCTCCCCCAGCCACCTGCCCAGCCTACCCACGCCCAGCTCCATTGCTGTAGCATCCTCCCTGCCTCCTTGCATGTTATAGAGACTTGTCCAAAGTCTGGTCCAGGGGCCAAATGTGGCTGAATGGTTGGCCCCCACACATGTTCACCTCACCAAATCTGTCCCTCCTTGCAAAAAGTTTGGACACCCCTGGCTTAAAGGGAAGAGCACAAGGAAGCTACTCACCAAATTTGGTGCCTCTAACACCCAGGGGAGCCATTTTATAAAAATATTTCATTTTAGTTCATTTCATTTCAGAAATTCTTTAAAATTCATTGATAACAGAACAAAACAAAATGAAACAAAAGAAAATGAAATTCTATATTTTTGTTTCATGCCCATCTCTAGTCCTCAGTTACATATCAAGCAAATCAGACATTGCTAATGTTTGTTTCTTATGTTCATTTAATTGTTTTCTCTTTCAGAAAGGTTGCCTGATTATTTTAAAGTTCAGCCTTATTTTATTAGACTAAAGCATCTGACACTTATGTTAATTTGATTAAAACACTTCTCAAAACTTTTAGACTTTGCACTTCTAGGATTTAGGTCACTGCTGCTTTTACATTGACTGATGATTCCATCATTTCTGTATTCACACATCTGCCCCCCACCCTTCCCAAACATATATTGGGTTCCGTGAACAGTAGAAGCCTTTAAGCTATTGTTAAAGGGGGAAATGAACATTATGAAAGATGTCAGTTCAGCTTTGCTTCACACACACCTGACTTGTGACCTTTACTTTGAGAGACCAGCTCTGATAAGCTAGGGCAAAAGTGGATGACAAGCAAGGCAGTTTGATGTATGCGCTACATGCCTGGTGGTCTGGATACGGCCCATTTTACTTTGCAATGAAGCAAGTGGCCCTGAACATATACACACTCATTTCTGGTAATTGCTTTTTCTTTGCCTCATGATGCTGGAATGAGATACTTGATCATAGGTTTGTTTTCCTTTGTTTCCAGTAGAAATGGAAGGAGGTGGGGAGGGGGGGTTGGCTTCCCCCAGGACCTGTTCTTTCTCATCTTTTACAAAACTAAAAGAAAGTTTCACGGCTACAGTTTCTTATTTTGACAGTAGGTGCTCACATGGGACTCTGCCAAAAAGGCATCTTCCCATGCAGCTTATTTTGGGTGAAAAAGATCCAGCTCTTATAGGTCCGCTTCCTTCTGGAGGCCAGGGAGCTCAGTGGCTTAGATTTCAGGTTGCAGAGTTCGATTCCCCACTTTGCCTCCTGGAAGAAGAACCACCCTGTGTGGCCTTGGGCCAGCTGCACAATCCCAGGACACTGCCCCCCCCCCTAGAAGAAAGGAATGGTAAACCACTTCTGTGTGATCTCTCCTTGGAAAACCTTAGTATTGAACTGACCACAACCAGGTCTTCTTTGAGAAAGAAATACTAAGACCATGATCATACCTGGGTTTCCTTCGTATTTAAATTTCCTGTGTATTTTTTTTTTTTTTGGGAGCGGACACGTGGTTTTTAATGAGCAGTTGGTGTCCTCTCCTCTGCGTCGTACCTTCCTATTCTGGTTCTGTCCTAACCTGTATACTACGCATTTTGTCCTACTTTCCATCTCCAGTTTCCAAGGCTCTGTCTTTTAAGCCGGGGAGAAAGGGGAGAAAATGAATTTACTGCATATTTTCAGTGCCCTGTCATTGCAACAGAAGCAAACAAATAAGCATTTTCGAGCAAAGTTTCTAAATCCAGCCCCTGGTGGTGGTTTAGGAAACTTCGCTGAAACTGCTGTTCAAGGGGCGTGGTTGGCCGGGAACAGAATTTGCTTCTCTTCCTGGTTAGCACACGATCTTTTACTGCATAGTTTGCCAACAGGAAACTACGCAGAAAACACAGGTATGACTGCGGTCTACATTTCTACCTTGCCTTTCCATTAGCTGGCTGGGGGGGGGGATACTTTTCTGGGGGAAGTGCTTTGTGGGGGAGGCTTATTAATGGAGCACAGGAACATCTGGAGGACCAGGTGTTTGTCATCCTTGTCTAGCTGAGAAAGATCTGTGAGACATGAGTGCATCCCTTGTATATATTTTCTTTGAAGAACTGCCCGATCAGCCCCATAGGCTTCATTCACTGCTAGGCTTTGCAGGAGGACAAGACACCTCGTTGTTATGTGACTAACTGTTTAAATATGTTGATGAGTGAATTTTAATGCATTTCAACTCAAACAGTTTCAAATGACTCAAACTCAAACGGCCATGTCATTAAGAATAAAGTAAATGAACCTCGATGGAGACGTCATTTGTACAAATATTTAGAGTTAATTAAAACAGGCCTGAATGTTTATTAATTTCAACTAATTTCAATATTACATAACTCAAACAACTGGAAAAGTTTATGCATGGTAATCTCCCAGCCTCTGTGCATATATTGAGAAATGTGATTCGTCTCCAACTTCTCAGTTTACACATTGTGAGTTATGCGCTCATGCAGTCAACGTATTTGACAGTTCACCTGCCTAAATCTCTTCTTCAAATTTTTGTCTCTAATTACTGCATCAGCAAAGACATATTCTGCATTTCTTCCTTTTTAATTCCCACGATTGTTTTCCTGTTAGACTTTTCTGTATGTTTCCTGGGGAATGTCCTATGTTTTGGTTGTTTGTGTTGGAAATATTTCCAGATGATTTTGCCTAATGAAAAGGCCAAGAGTGGCCTACAGAGTGGTTCAAGGCCATATCAAAAATATCTGCTAGACATGAGTGCATCTCTTCTTTGTCCACCCAGCCCGGAAATAAAGATGTGAGGCACATTTGTGGGATTAAAATTGGGCCACAATTTATTGATATGAATTCATTCAATTCAACTGTTAAACGTCCCTTAAACAAGGGGGGCTGAGTGTGTTGCAAGTGGATCAGTTAATGATTCCTAATAGAGATGGGCACGAATAAAAAAATGGCATTTCGTTTGTCGTTTGTCATTTGGAGGGTTTGTTTCGTTTCGTTTCTGTTTTTTGTGAATTTTTGCAAAAAATTCATTTTTGTTTTCGTTCGTTTGTTACCATTTTGTTACCATTTATTTCAATTTTTTGTGATTTTTTTAAGGATTTTAAGCAATTCACTCATATTGCAGTAACAGAAACGAAACACACGACAAAATTTCCGGTGTTTCTATTCATTTCGTTTTATTTTAGAGACAAAATTCGTTTGTCATTTCGTTACATAATGAAACAAAAAAACGAAAATGGAAATGAAAAATTGTTTGTTTCGTGCCCATCTCTAATTCCTAATATTATTAGAAGGGTGCTGCCCACCTGTTCAGCACCCTCCCAAAACCTGTGGTCTGGGCAGCCCTCATTCCTAATCTTTGAATCTATTTGTATTTAACACCTAACATTCCTAATTTACTAATTCATTTACTGATTCATATTGAGGGCTACCGGCTCACTTGGGAATATTATTCAAAAACTTTCATCTGAATTAAATTTACAGCTAGCACTAGCCGCCAATTATGACTGGTTATAACACACACACCGTACCCTTAAAGTGAATGGGATGGATGAAAACCCACTGCCACTCTGGTCCAATCTGAGTGGAAGTCAAAAAGTCCCATCCGGCCCTTACGCAACCAGCTAATCTCATTCTCTTATTAGGGAGGGAGGGAGGAAAGACGGCTGGATCAAAAAAGAGGCCTCTCACCATGTGGCAAGTCTAATCTAACCTACTGCACCTGCAAGCAGCCCTGTAGGCTGCACATATGTGATGCCAACCCGGGTGGGTAGAGAAGCCCCTCCCAGCACTATGGCTGATTGAAGCTACCAATAATTTTGAAGAACTGATATATCAGCACTAATCATTTCAGGAATGAACTGTAATAATTATCCTATCAGGGTTTTAATCATCCTTATGTAATTGTGTAGAAAATAAATGTTCTCCAGAAAATAGGCCAGAATCCTGTTGTGCAAAATATGACAAAAGTGATACCCCTAGCAGCATCAGATTATTTTGTGTGTGCGGTATGTGTCAAAGAGTTCATTCTTTGACACACACCCCAATCAGTACCTTTGCACAATCGTAATGTGAGCCAGAGAATGAAGTCTGAAGTCTTTAATTGGCAGCAGTCTTCCATTGCTGGTGACATCACCTCCCTTATGCCAATATACTTTATACAACAGGATTTTGGTCAGAATTTCAAAATGGGGAAAAATGGAGGCCTTCTCCTGGGTGAAATTAAGGATTCTTCTGCTAACTTTATTTATAAACTGGCTATGAAGCAGAGTAATGAAAGATGTGTAAGGAGAAAACAGACAAACTGATATAGTACCTTGGCCCCCTTGCAATTCTATAGCAAGCTGAAAAATATAACTAGAAGAAATATTGACCATGACACATTAAAAATGAAAGCTTATTTCACTGAGGAATCAAACATAATGGAAATCTGAAATGGAATCATGCCACACTATTTGTATCACATGCTTTCCTTCCATTGATCTAAATGTTATGCTTTCTCATACCTTCTATGGAGACAGAGCTATACCATAAAGATCAGCAGTAACAGTAAAACACAATCTTCAATGGCATCTTAAAAATAAATCATATGGAAGCCAAAAGTGTGTGCTGTACCCTGTTGAATTATAACAAATATATTAAATTAGAACAAATATCTCAGGCAATATACTGAGATAACATTTTTCTGAGGAACATTCTGGTATAGGGATGGGCAACTTACAAAAAACCATGTGCTGTTTCATTGTTTTGTAAGATTATGAAAGCTTACGAAACAAAACAAAACAGCAAACAGTATGTAATCCAGAAATGAAACAAAACACATTTTTTTGTTTCGGAAATGAAATGATTTGTCCTAGCCCAGGCATGTCATTCCTCCTGATGTTTTGGACCACAACTCCCAGAATTCTAAGCTTGGATTGCCAATTGCAAAGGACTATGGGAGTTGTGGTCCAAAACATCTAGAGGGCCGAAGTTTGGACATGCCTGTCCTAGCCTCTTGATCCAGCCATCTTGAGAACAGGAGGCTTGTTTTTAAACTGCCTGATTTGTTTTCCTTCCTTCCCATGCCTCAGCTGTGGAGATAGCTTATCTCCAATCTTGATCTGTCTGAAGCTAGCCAGGAACTGAACTCTTTTCTTCCTGCATCTGCAAGTTGATTTAAACTGATTGTTTTCCTTTCCTAATTAAGTAGGACTGTGGAGGTTATTTTTCCCTTCCCTTCCCTCCCCACACCATTGATCAGCTGTTAAGCTTATCTCTCCGATCTGACCCTGCAGCAGCTAGCTATTAGGTTTCTAGCTTGTTTACAGAGGGTTCTTTGCCTGAAAGCAAATTGATTGGAAGGTTTGAGGGTCTTTTGGGTTCCCTATTAAATTTTAAAAAGGAACACTACGCATTATAGCCTCTGTTTCTTTTTATTTTGTGAGGAAAATTCTTTTTAAAAATCTGTTGCTAACTAATAATTCAAGGGAATTATTTACAACATTACTCCAGATTGTGTACACGTGTGTGTGTGTGTGTGTGTGTGTGTGTGTGTGTGTGTGTGTGTGTGTGTGTGTGTGTGTGTGTGT
>JAHTLZ010000204.1:6334674-6345724 GCA_023846285.1 Phrynocephalus versicolor | reverse complement strand
AAAGAAAGAAAGAAAGAAAGAAAGAAAGAAAGAAAGAAAGAAAGAAAAAGACAAGGCATGATGGGATACTGGCTGAGATTGCTTCAGCCTTCCATCCTCCTGAGAATGGTAAATTGAGTATCAAGCTCACTGGGATTCGGGTTTGGCCACTGTGTATTTATTTTATTAGATTTTTATACCACCCATCTAACAGTGAGGCCACTGTGTATCCTGCATATTTAAATTGTATAGTGTCCAGATAGTGCTTTAAGCATTATGCGGTGGTATATGTGCAGCACTCTTTGCTTTTGTTTGTTTGTGTCTTCGTTTGCTTTATGTGCATATCCTTTCTTTTAACGGATCAGAGAATCTGATCCTACAAGAGGAGAGAGAAAAAATTACGTTTCCCCTGAAACCTTCCAAAGGATCCGTACCTCTTTTTGAAAAAAGCTACAGTAAAATTTACAGTGGTGTGAAAACTGACAGTTGAAAATCCCCCTACGAGTTGTGGGCAGAGACCACTGGAAGCTTGGATGAATTTCTCCAGGGGAAGAGGAATTGCCCACACATTTCCTGGAAAAGAAGCCAGCCATCAGCAGCATAAGAAGCAAAGATGCTGTCCATTCCCAAGGTTTATATGTGTTATTTAACTGAACTTGGTCAGTGGCCTGGAGACCATTTTGATTCTTCACTGGCAATTCAGACCTCATCTGTATCACAACAGTGGGGTACTGAATGCTAGCTGCAACATAAAAATGTGGGAAACATTTAAACAAGGGTCTGCAAAGGATCTCCGAGATGAAGGATGCTTGAAAGGCATTAAAGAGCTAATATCATGCTTTATTAATGATGTAATAATGCCGATGCCGCAGAAAAAGCCAGCTCTACAGGAAAAATGCTGCTTCATTATGAATGTTTCTGTAAACATTCACCACATTCACTCTTTAAGCTGTCAAGCAGTGAAGCCTCAAAAAAAAAAAAAAAGAAATTGGGGGGGGGAGGTGATTAAGAGGTATAATTGATTCTACACCCATAAAAATGGCTTCCTGCAATATTAATGGTCTTTACTCCAACTGAAGCTTCAAAGAGTGATAGGTTTTCCATTTCAGATGAGATTTCTCTCTCTCTCTCTCTCTCTCTCTCTCACACACACACACACACACACACACACACACCTACCTGCATCTGGCCCTTGAAGTACCCCGGTTTTAAGCCTGG
This sequence comes from Phrynocephalus versicolor, assembly GCA_023846285.1. Classification (NCBI taxonomy): domain Eukaryota; kingdom Metazoa; phylum Chordata; class Lepidosauria; order Squamata; family Agamidae; genus Phrynocephalus; species Phrynocephalus versicolor. Next base: position 6,344,527 of record JAHTLZ010000204.1, on the reverse strand, counting down.
ATATGACATGGTTTGTAACCTGTGGTGGACTTTTCCTCCAGGAATCTGTCCAATCCTCTTTTGAAGGCCTCTAGGCCAGATGCCATCACCACATCCTGTGGCAAGGAGTTCCACAGACTAACATTGCGCTGGGTTCTTACACTCTCAGCCCTCAATCTGAGTTGATGTTCCCTAGTTCTGGTTTTGTTTTTTTCTGGTATTTTGTGAGAGGGAGAAGAGAGTCCCTCTATCCACTTGACTCATGTCCTGCATTATTTTGTACGTCTCAATCATATATCCCCTCAGGCGCCTTTTTTCCAGACTAAAGAGCCCCAAAGGGAGGTGCCCCAGCCCAGTAGTCATTTTAGTCACTCTCTTCTGCACCTTTTCCAGTTCAGTCACTCTCATCTACACCTTTTCCAGTTCCATTGCTCTCTTCTGCACCTTCCATGACATGGGGTGGACTTGATGATCCATTGGGTGCCTTCCAGCTCCGCGCTTCTAAGATGACCATGATTTTAGTCCGTGCTTTAGAAATCAAAGCTTTCATCAAAGGAAAATTATTAAGATGTCGTGCTGCGCGTCACCGAAGAGTTCCAGGGCTTTTGTGTCAAAACCCTGTAGATCATTCCCTTAGCTAGAGTTGCACTCTGCAGCCTTGGTTATTCACAGCACAAAGCAAGTAGCCATTAAGAGAACATTAAGGCACCAAGACGTTTCCTTTGAGCTTAATAAAAGCAGTGTATTATACTTATTCGCTCCTGAGGGGGAGGTGGCCCAGAGAGACATCACACCTCAGGGAAGAAGCACAATCCCGTTTATATGGGGAGCAACATTTTGATTTTCTCAACATGCAGGTACCTGCACATGCGACAGGCAACGATATTATCCTGTCCATCACAAGCAGAATGTGACACAGAAGTAGTTATTAAAGAATACTGCAGAAGTGTGGGGAGGGGGAGAGGGCCTCTCTGCTGTGAGTGGGTCATATATTTAATTGGCAGAGAAGGGGGGGAACCCTGCACTTTCCATATGTAACTAACTGGAGGCTCCATGGGGCTAAAAGTCACGGATGGGGACTTTTTGCATTCCCGGACCGAATGCAGTGGCGAGAAAAGCAAACCCACATGATCGGGACTTGTGCAATGTGTTTTGGGTCCTTTTTCAAAGAGAAGGATGGGTTAGAAATTGTATGCATGCATGCATGAATGTTTCCTTATGGGAAAAATGAAGTTTCTGCATGTATTAAACTGTCAATGGGAACGGCACATAGGAACCCCACCAACTCAAAATCTCAGCTATCCACATGTAGGTGGTTACCGAACAACTATAAGGGGGCTGATGTCTGCAACTCAAGAGCTGAAATAAAATAGTAAAGGGTTGGGGGTGGGGTAGACTGCAGCAGTGAGTGTAGCTGAATGTACACAGAGGGGCCAAAGCAGAGGTGTACATCAGAGCAGATACAAATCTTACGTGTTTCCCCAATTGCTACAGCCTTAAGGCATGCAAAGAACCATTTGGTCCATACCTTCTCAGGAATAAGTTCCAATGAAATAACTTCCCGGAGTATAAATGGGACTTCAAATCCATTCACCTGCTTCTCTGCAAAACACACTTGGTCCATGCAATAGCCTCCCAGGCTACAAAGTAGAGTTCTTTTCCCATGCAAAAGTGTCCTGGTCTGCAAACCAGATGGCATGCACAACTTCTGCCCTCTGTAAAAAAAAAAAGAGACCAGGTTCCATTGAAAGGCCCTCAATTTACTATGTTTATTTATTTTATTTTATTTATTATTGAATTTATACCCCGCCCATCTTCCCGAAGGAACTCTGGGCGGCTTACAACAAGCTAAACAATACAGCGATATTCATATACAGAAATACAATATAAGAAATTCAAAGTACAAATGCAATATATCAGGCAATCAAATTTAAAATTAAAAAGAACACAGGTAGCACCCTTGGCATAAAAGCAGATATGAATTCTGACCGATGAAGCTGTTTGGATGAACAGCGAAACATTTCTATCTCTCAAAAAAGAAGTCCATTAGCCATGACTCAACTCCCAGACAACCAGAGACTACTTGAAGTGGTATGGGGCAGTATATAAGCAGAACACTTTGCTTTCAGATAGGAAATCTCTTACTTTGTAATAGAGACCTCTCTTGAATGATAGCAGTAGGCAATTTTTCCATCAGTATGCTACTTAAGAGAAACTAGCTGGAACATTGAAAGAAAACAAATTAGAAATTTTCCTGGTGTTACTTGTCTCCTAATCCACACCTGCAAGCAGTGGCATTTGGATATTCAAAAATATTTGATCCTTAGTGCTTAGATAGAAAAAATAATAATTACGACTCTCCTGTCTTTGATGCATAAAGATGTCACAATCTCAGATGACAAATCCAAGACTAAGATCGTTAACATTTATTAGTATAATACATCTGCAGGTGGTAGACTTGTATGAGCAGATGGTTTCCAAATACCCTTTAAAACACTTTATTAATTTATTAATGACATTTATATTCCCCTCACAACATAATGTTCTCTGAGGGGCTAGGTAGTATTTTTTTTTAAAAAAAAATACTTCTCTCCAAACATTCAGATTTGAATATTTGATCCTTATCTTCCTAGAAATGTGTAACAAATTAATTTATTTTGTATTTTAATATACAGTTGTACCTTGTATAAAGGAATTAATTCATTCCAAATGAAATTATATTAAACAAATTTTCCTTTAGACAAATTTCCCATAGGAATGCATTTAAAACAGAGTAATCCCTAATCATGACCATTTTTATGTTGTATGGATTTGCTCCATAGGCAATTCTGTTAAGCAAATTTCCCCTAGCTCCGGAATTTTTTATGTCGTACTGATTTTATGTTATACAAACTGTTTGTTATACGAGGGTCCACTGTACATAGCATATGTGTTTTAAATCTACACTTCTCAAAACTAACAATAACCCACTGATATGTGCACATTCCTTAAATTGTCAATGCTGTTGACAAAATTAAATAAAAATGTGCTGTACAAAAAAATCACACCTCAAATGTGCACAGAGATTAATATGGTTGCTATTCAGGCACTGAGAGGTTTGCCTATTGTAACTATTTTAATGACTATTTTATGCCAATAAAGGTGACTTTGACTTTGACTTTGAAATAAATAAATAAATAAATAAATAAATAAATAAATAAATAAATAAATAAATAAATAAATAAATAAACAAACAGGAACAAGATCATTTGAGAACAAGGACTGTGTTTGGAAGATTTGCAAAAAGATTTTTTTAAAAAATATATTGAATCATAGAAAAAATAAGTGTTCTGCTTATATACTGCCATATCACTTCAAGCAGTCTCTGGGCAGTTTACAGGGTTTTTTTAAATCACAGTATGCAGGCTACACATCCCACCCCCCAGCAAGCTGGGTACTCATTTTACCGACCTCGGAAGGATGGAAGGCTGAGTCAACCATGAGCCTGCTACCTGGGATTGAACCCCAGATCGTGAGCACAGTTTTTAAACCACTGTGCCATGGGGTAGAAAGGGGCTGATAAGACCACCAAGTACAACCCCCAGCTCAATACAGCAATACAAATCAAAGCAGATCTCACAGATGTTTCTCTGATTTTCTCTTGAAGATCTCCAATGTTGGAACACTCATTACTAGAGATGGGCATGAAGTGGAATAATTCCATTTTGGTTTTTTTGTGTTTTTGTGCCCATTACTAAACATCCTGATGATCAAAGACAGGCCGTTCCCCTCCTCTATATGACAGCCTTTAAAATATTTGAAAAGTGTCAAATATTTGCCCAGTTCTTCCAGTCTTTCCTCATAGAGCTTGGTTTCCAGTCTTTTTGTGGTTCTCCTCTGAACTTACTCCAGTTTGTGGACATCCTTATTGAATTGTGGTGTCCAGAACTACATACAATACTCTAGATCACTGATGGCGAACCTTTTAGAGACCAAGTGCCCAAACTGCAATTCAAAATCCACTAACTTTTCGCAAAGTGCCAGTACACCAATTTAACCTAAATACAGGTGGCTGTGAAGGGGCAATGTTGGGTGCCCACAGAAAGGGCTCCGAGTGCCACCTTTGGCACCTGTGCCATAGGCTCGCCAACACTTCTCTAGATTAAGCCTAATTAGGGTTGAACAGCAGTGTGTGTGTAGGGGGGTAATGCCTTACAGCAGTGGTGGCCAAACTTTGGCCCTCCAGATGTTTTGGACCACAACTCCCAGAAGTCCAAGCCTGTATTAACAGTGACAAAGGAATGTGGGAGTGGTGGCCCAAAACATCTGGAGGGCTAAAATTTGGTCACCACTGCCTTGCAGGATTTGAACGCCATGCCTCTGTTAATCCATTCTAATATAGATCCTTTCTAGATCAAGAGGCAGCTGCAAGCCCACAAACTACACCTATGATGTGTGTCTTTAGAGCTGTATTGGTAACACTGGCCTCCATACCAACAGGGGTGATTACATGCCAAGCCAAGCTCTGATGTGGTCCCTCTGACTTCTCCCACCAAGAAATTCTGAGGCTGTGTTGATTTAACCATCCTGAGCCTCTTCCTTGTCCTCTCTTACTTCTTTCTTGTTTTCCACCCCTTTAGGATACTTCTAACCTTTGTCTTCTCTTCACGCGGCTCTTGCCAATGCTTCAGGACACTGAGCCTCATTTGTTCCTTCATTAAAAGACTAAATATAGATGGGCACTTGGGCTTGGGAGCTGTCAAGAAGCATCAGGGGCCAGAATGGTCGCTGGTCTAAAGTTAAATCTGGTTTCGGGCAAATCTTTCCTCTGTTCCTCTTTCAGCAGCTTTAATGTTGCCATAAACCACTTTTTTCTTCAAAGGCAATATTTATTTATTTTTCAAAAAAATGGTTCCACTAATAGTAGCAGAAAAAATAACAATGCAAAAATATCTGGAGGATTTTATATGACAAAGATAGTTAGCTGTGGACATTGATAATTCATCCTTGGGTTAAACATGATAATAAATGTGATAAACAGTTTGCTACCTTGGTGAATTAGGCACATAAAGGGAACTGAAGCAGGTAAATGTGGCATAAAACAGAATGGGGAACTATTAGGATGCTGGTCAACTCTCCAGCTGAAAATCCTTCCTTATTAATGCTTATTATATAAGAGTCAAGTTTCTTCTTTAGGAGGATTGGATAGATTCCTGGAGGAAAAGTCCATCACAGGTTACAAGCCATGATGGAGAGGTGTAATCTCTGGGATTAAAACCGGGGCACTTCAAGGGCCAGATGCAGGGGAGTGGTATCAGGAGACAGATATCTAGTCTCATGTGCTCCCAAACGCATCTGGTGGGGCCACTGTGAGCTACAAGGAGCTGGACTAGATTGGCCTTTGGCCTGATCCAGAAGGGCTCTTCTTATGTTCTTATGACCTCACGACTCATTTAAAGATGATTTAGATCAGTGGTTCTCAACCTGTGGGTTCCCAGATGTTCCTGGACTGCAACTCTCAGAAGCCACCACCACTCGCTGTGCTGGAAGGGGTTTCTGGGAGTTGCAGTTCAGGAACATCTGGGGACTCACAGATTGAGAACTCCTGGAAATATTCATGAAAGTCTCTCTCTTAAAAGAAGAGTCAAGACTGAATATTCAAGACTGAATATTCTGGGCATCTGTGAAGATTTTCAGTCATCCAGGTAAGTTTATCTGGAAGCTGAGTCATGATGACCAGATTTCTTTTCTTGAGAGTATGAAAGGCCTATTGAGACTATTGTCTACCTAACGTGCCTATTCAGGCCATTGTTCATCTTATTATTCAGGCCATTGTTATCTTATGAACCTATTTCAAACCAGGGTGACATGAGGACAAAGTGAACTGCAAAATGGAGGACTTGCAACTCGCTTTCCTCAGACTGACGAAGCTGTTTGGATGAGCAGTGGAACATTTCAATCTCTCAAGAAAAAGAAGTCCACTTGTCATGACTCAACTTCCAGACACTCTCTGGGTGGTTTACAATTAATTTATGTGGGCTGCATATTGCCCCCTCCCAGCAAGCTGGGTACTCATTCAAAGCAGTAAGGTGCAACAATCCATTAGAAAAGCTCCCACTCAGGCAGCCAGTCACTCAGGGAAAGCTTGCTTGAAAAATGTCCTTGCTTGCTTGTGGATGGACGGCAAAGATGGTGCCAGACATACCTCCAGTGGGAGGGAGTTCCAAGGTCTGGGAGCAGGAACATAGAAGGCCCTCTCCTGTGTCCCCACCAACATCACTTGTGAGAGTAGCAGGGCAGAGAGAAAGGGGAACAAACAATAAGCAAAATGAGGTACAGCATCACAATAAAAAAATATAAAAAATTAAAAATCAATAACAAAATCAATAACAAATTCTTCTTCTCTTCTTCATCTCTCTCCCTCCCAGCATAGATCAGACAGTTCCAAGCCTGGGAAAAGTTAGTCACATGCATTCTTAAACCAATCAGAGCTCTTTTGCTGGCTCTGCTCTGCATGTTTACATTCTTTTAGCATTACGGATCTGCAACGGAAGTCGTCCCGCACCCTAAGAAGCAGTTTTCATTTAAGCTTAGAAAAACCACTTCACTATGAATTTACATTACAATCGTAATACCTGGGCAGATGTGGTCCTTGATATCATTTGAACCCAGGCCATTTGGGGCTTTATAGCTTAGAGCCAGCACTGACTGGCAGCCAGTAGAGCGGCTGCAACAGCTTATGTGATCTCTGTGTCCAGTCCCAGTTATCAATCTAGGTGACAGTCCCACACAGAATGCATTACAGTAATCCAGCTGGGATGCCACAAAGGCATATCTGTCTGTCCAATGCTTGCCACTAGAGATGGGCACGACTTGACGAAATTCTCGTTTCCGTTTCCATTACTCGTTTCTGTTATGGAACGGAAAAGGAAACGACAATTACTCTGCCAGAACTCGAACTCGAACCGACTAAAGAAAAAATGGGTCTGATTTGTCGTTGTCATTCCTGGCATCGCGGCGATCCCGCGATGCCAAGCGGCACAGAAAAAAAGTTTTTAAAAGTTAAAAAAAAAACCCGATTCCCGGCCAAAAAGCAGGCGAAAATATGCCTGCCTGAGTGAGGGCTCAGGGCACCTACCAGAGGGGTGGTTGACCCCCCCTCTCCTGTCCTGGGCTGCTCTGGTGGTGGGGGAAATCCTCGTCGTAGTCGCTCGCAACAAGCCGGACTCGCCGCCGGCCACCGCAATTCAAGCGGCACAGAAAATTTTTTTTAAAACCCCCGATTCCTGGCCCAAAAAGCAGGCGAAAATATACCTGCCTGAGTGAGGGCTCAGGGCAGGGCACCTACCAGAGGGGTGGTTTCTGGGGGGGGGTCCCCCGGCCTCCCCCCCTCTCCTGTCCTGGGCTGCTCTGGTGGGGGAAATCCTCGTCGTCTCGCAGTCGCTCGCAAGTCGCAACAAGCACCGGACTCGCGCCGGCCGCCGCAATTCGAGCAGCACAGAAAAAATGTTTTAAAACCCCCGCCGCCCCGATTCCCGGCCCAAAAAGCAGGCGGAAATATGCCTGCCTGAGTAAGGGCACCTACCAGAGGAGGGGTGGTTTCTGGGGGGGGGTCCCCGGCCTCCCCCCTCTCCTGTCCTCCTGGGCTGCTCTCGTCTCACCATGCCATGCCGTGCGGTGCGGGCGGGGGATCGAAAATATTTATTTTGAAATCGTGGTCCAAAAAACAAAAACACACAAGCCAACACAAGCACCACAGAAACATGCGGATATTGCTATTTTAAAACTGCCAGAATTTTTACAGTAGCAGTGGGTTTTTCTTGCAACAAAATGTCTCCTCTGTCCTCTCTCCATTTATTTTGTTTTATTTTATTTACACCTGCGCAATGATGGGCTGGCCATGGGAGTGACCATGCAAATTTTTGGAGCCATTCCACCAATCACATGGCCACTTGGCCAGGTTGACCACAGAGACTTCTGGGATGTGCCAATCGGGCATAAAAAGCCCACTAACCGTAGCCCGAATCCAAACCCGAAGCCTAAGCCTAACCCATACGCCAGTACACTGTCCTTCTTAGTGGGTCAGAGAGGCACCCAGAGGTGCACCCCAATACTCACCCTAACCTCACCCGTAACTAGCCTAACCCTAGCCCTTGCGCTAACCCGTCTTAACCCTAAGCCAGATCTACTTGCATTGCACTACACGCAAGTACCTTTCCCTTCTTAGTGAGACGCAGCGGGTGCAGAGAGTACACCAGTCTGGCTCTGGGTGACTCCTGCAGGCTCGGCTCAGCAGCATGTGTGACATGCAAACCATGCCCCCGAGGCCTGACTGATGCAGGGAAGGCACCCCAAAAAGAGGGGTGCCTCTGCCAGTCTGCTGAGTCTGCAACTTGGTATTCATATCCACATGGCTATGCATGCCCTTTTGCAGCGGGTGAGGATAGGAGGCATGCACGGGTGCCTCCAGGAGCCCGCTTTCCCTTTATAGCGGGCCAGAGGAGGCACCCACCCCACAGAGGTGCCTCCAGGAGCCCACTACCCCCCCAAAACCAGTATAACGACAGGCAAAAAAAGACACCACAAAACGACAAATTTTTGCGAAATTTCGTGAAAAACGGAAACAAGCCGAAACGGACCCGTCCCAAAAAATAACTCGAAAAAAAAATTTTTCCTGGTCGTGCCCATCTCTACTTGCCACCCAGAAGAAAGTTCTCTTCTGGATGATGGAGCAGGGGAAACGTTTTCTTCTGTCACAATAGAAGAGCACACACATACATCCCGCTCCGCAAGTAAGAGGACATGCACCCCCCTCAAGGCCACTTAGTATCTCTCAACCCTCTTTCAGACAGAAACCTTCCCCTACTGCCCTTATCACCCCATATCTCAAAACTCAAGGACACAGCAGTTTCATTCATAATTCAGCAAGAAAAGAATATGCGCCTGAAGCCAAACACATAGACGGGGAAGGGAAGCAACACCAAGATGTCTGAAGTCCTTTGTGTGTTTTTATCTAATCTCCCAAACATCAAAAGACCGAGGAGTTTTTGCCAAATCTACAAGGACAGAAGCAAAAATGGAAGAAGGAAGGCCAAAGATATACCTTATGGGCAGTGACTCAAAGATGTTAACTTGGAGCAACGTTGAATGTGCGGCTGTGACAGTCTTTTCTAGAATTAGAGTTGTGACCCGTTATGAAAAATGCCAGACTACTGGTGTATTTTAATACTTACCCTTTAAACAAAACAACATTTCTGCATGGTACTCCATCCATAGTGTCTTGCAGAAAAATTCAAGTTGCCCGGACCCTGTCTTTCCTTACACCCAATCATTGTTAATGGGGCCTGTAATTTCTCTTGGATCAGATCATAATCAGGTTGCTGAGAGCAAATATTAGCTGCAAATGTTGGAGGCGGGGATACAAATAAGTTTTCAAAAGAGTTCTGATTGTCTCCTTGTGATAGGGTTGCCGGCAAAGGCATCTCTGCAGTGGAACAAGAGAGAGAGAGAGAGAGCAGAGTTATAGACGAACCAGACAACTTTGATGCTGGCAATGCAGAAACTGATATTGTTAAAGATTTTGTATACTTGGGTTTGATCATCGATTCAGGAGGAAACTGTATCCAAGAAGTTAGAGGAAGGCCCAGACTCAGAAGAAGTGCAATGAAGGAACTTGAAAAGATAAGTTGAAAAGATAAGAAAAGATAAGATCAAGTGTAAGGAGGATCTGTTAATGGAGGCCAAAGCCAGGATCATCCATACTCATGTATGGATGTGAAAGCTGGACAGCGAAGAAAGCCAACAGGAGGGGGGGGGAATGGCTTTAAGTATGGTGCTGGAAGAGAGCTTTACCAGGCTTGCCAGTTGTCCATAGATCAAGTCAAACCTGAACTTG
>JAHTLZ010000204.1:6303579-6327594 GCA_023846285.1 Phrynocephalus versicolor | reverse complement strand
CATACATACATACATACATACATACATACATACATACATACATACATCATCTCATTTGTTTGAGTTCATCCATGTTGTGAATAAAATTGGATTTGTTCCTTCTTTCTCACAGACATTCTTTGAATGTCAGACTAGGATTTACACAAACAAGATCCTTTCCCCTCATATTTCCATCTGTTGAGAACTGGCATAGGAAAGGAGGGAGGGAGAGAAATTTCATTCTCCTGTTCCTCCTTCAGACATCTTCGCTCTGCTGAAAAGTGCATTAAAGGAGAGCTTATCCTAGTTAATTGATATTGGAAATGGAATATGGCATCTTCCCCTGAAAGAGAGAATGCAATGCCAGCAAATGCCATGGGATTTCGTACTCGGAATTCTAACGCTTCAGTGGATTTGACTCAAAATACCCACAGTTTTGTTCTCTTGCACTAATGGATGCATGGAATACGATTTGCTTTTAGTATCCAGCTTGTCATATCTGATTTTGTAAAATGGAAATTTAAGCATCTCTCTTTTTCTCGCTCCTGCCGTACTGTTGTTGACACGAATTGAAATATTTATGCTCTGTAGTTTTTACAGTAAATAATTGATATTGTTGTACTGTACGCTTTATGTAGTAGGGAATATCCATTTAAAACCACTCTTCAGATACAATATATGCTTCCCCTGCCAACCCACCCAATTTCTACTTGTTCTTAAGACCTGCCTACATCCAGGCAGCCATTTTCCCCCTTAGCGTTGCCTGAGGCAACATTTGACGCCGATTTGAGTTTCTCTTCTCTAGGGAGAGGTCTGTGGAGGGACAGCAACAAAACCAAAACCTAGCACTTCTGTGGGAAAGGTGAATGTGTTTCACAGAACAGTGTTCAACACCTATTTCCCTTTCTAAGGGAGGGGTAGCCATGTTAGGTTGTTGGAGTGAACACACCGAATTCTTGTATCACCCTGAATTTTCATTTGACTCTAGTGAATATATCTAGCTTCATCCAAGTTAGAAACTAGCAAGCCTTGTAGAGCTGGAAATTCTTTGAAAAACCAAATGAGTTGATAGAGTATTTATTCATTTCCAAATTGATCCAAAGCATAGCAAGAGGGCCGGAAGTGGCACTCAAATTAAATTAGTGTTCCCATGCCAACTATTGCTTTGATGCTTACAATATTTTTTTGTAAAAAAAAAAATCACTCATTGGGAATAAACACTATGCTAGGAGAAACGGGATGATCAAAGCAGACAGAGACTGTTCACTCAAATATCAGTGAGAACCATGTGGTCTCCTGGAGCCGCATATACAAAGCCCTAAAAAAGAAATCCTCTATCCCTGTTATTGGCAGCCATTTTGTGATGGAAGGATTTTAGAGAATTGTAGCATTTGAATCAGTTTGAGGGCCTTTTTACACGACCCCTAAGATCCGCTGGTCCCTTAAATTTGGACCAGAGATCTTGGGGGTTTGTCGCTCTCCCTGCATTCCCACCCCCTCCGCACTTCCTTGTTCTGTCTGCATGAGGGGAGGGAGAAAAAAAGGAAGAAAAGAATGCACTCTTACCTCCGGAGTGCCGGTGGAAGTTGATCCGACCCCCCGTAAACTTCCTGGTTCCTCTTAAAGGGGCGGGAGGCAAAAGAAAGAAAGAAAGAAGCGAGGAGAGCCCGGCACTCTCCGCATCAAAATTTTTCACCCTCCCAGAGCAGGTACTTGAAAGGTGCGCTGGGTTGCGCTTAGGTGGGCGGGGTCGCACTTAATTTTCTGTTAGCTCCGGAGCTGGTGGGGAAACATTTTTAAGCTCCGGAGCTGGGAGCCATTTGCAGCGGAGCTTAGAGGTCGTGTATAAGTGGCCTGATTTTCTGGACATAGAGTAGGTGCACACAGACAAAAATCTTCTTTGCTTCTAGGCAGCTGCAGATAGATTCAGTGTCTTATGTATATGAAAAGGTGTGCCATGATACAGAATTCAAGTGTGACAGGTAACATTAGTATTATGAGTGGGACATGACATATTTAAAATATGTGGGTCTTAGCTGGAGGAGGGGAAGGAAGGCAACAAAGCAGTTTTCCTTGCTAGCAATAAGTGATAGCACTGAATTTCATCCCCTTCCCTTTGTGTGTGTGTGTGTTGTGTCATTACAGTCGTGACCAACTCTTTGTGACTCCATGTCCATGGAGTTTTCTGGGAAAGAATACTGGAGTGGTTTGCCAGTTCCTACTCCAGGTGCCTACAGCACCTGGTATTCCCTGGTGGAATCTCATCCAAGTACTAACCAGGGCCGACCCTGCTTAGCTTCCGAAATCAGGCGAGATCGGATGTGCTTAGGGCATCTAGGTAGCCTCTCTTCCCCTCAGGTTAACAATAATAAAAAATGTGTGCCACAAAGTAAATTATGGCTTATGGTGACATTTTCCAGAACCTTCTAAGTAGAAAATACAAGACACAGAAGTGGGCTACCAATTCCTTCTTCTGGTGGCACTCTGGGACTGTACACTTTGCCCAGGCCACATAGACTTGCTCTACTTACAGGAGGCCCAGTGGGAAATCAAATTCTAAAAACACAAGGATTTGGCCAAAGCCTAGAGGGCAGTAAGTAAACATTTTAGTTCATACCAGAAAGATGGGTTCTCATAGCTGAAGTTTGTCTGTCATGGTTAACTGAAGACTATAGTAAAATTCTACCGAAACCTGATTATTAGTGCTCCTAAAAGGGTATTAGAGGAATGCATGATAATGAGATTAGCTGGTCGCTTTGGGGGCCAGATGGGATTTTTTTGACTGCCTCCCTGATTGGCCTGTGGTGGCAGTGTGTTTTCTCCTATCCCATTATCAACACACGAGGCTGTAGGTTATCATCTAGTCTCAGGTTGCAATGGCAGGTAGTGCATCAGTTAGTAGAGTCAGTCGAGATTCCAAATTGGTATTCAATGGGTGCTTGTTGGCCCTCTGGCCATAAATAGGATTTGGTTTGAACATAGGAAGAGGAAGGAGATAAATTAGGATTAATTAGAGGCAGAGGGCTGCCCTGATGTATTCATACCTGTAAAGTGGGAGGCGTGCTGAACAGGTGGATAGCACACCTTCTAACTGTGGTCTCACTAAGTGTCACCTGGGAGGTAGATCTCTTAAGTGAGTTTCTGATCCCACCTATTGTACTACATAGGCTCCCTTATTTCCAGACAGTTTAATCAAGAAGTTAATAAAGTTGTGGCTCTTACTTAACCCAAATGCCTTTGTCTCGCCTCTTTATTTTGGGGTGGGGGGGCAACAGCCAACACATTGCTCATGAACTTGATTTCAAACCAAGGTTTGAGGTTCAGTCAGCCTTCCATTCATCCAAAGTTGGTAAACTGAATACCAAGCTGGCAGGGTGGGTAGGTGGCAGCAATATGTAGCCTTCATAATTAAACTGTAAACCACCCAGTGAGTGCTTTTAAAAACTACTGGGCAGCATCAAAGCAGCATGCTGTGCTTTTGTTTTGTTTTGGACCATTTTGAAGATGATTTAGGTTGACTAAAACAACCACAGCTTTGCAAATATCTGTGAGATGGGTATCTGTGGGTTGCAGATCTCTCCAGCCGACTGGTGCTTCAATAGGCAGAAACTGACATGGAAGCAGGCAGGCAGGGAACCAAAGATGACAGCCTGGCAATGATCTTGAGAGCAGTTATTGAGGGCTATTCAACACATTTCTAAGTGACAATATATCCAAGAAAGTATCATGAAAAGATCTGTATCTTTATATACGATGTGAGCTTGGTTGCTAGACATATAATAATCATTGAGGGACTGACTGAAACCAGAGGTGCTACAGGAATGCAAACTGACCAAACAGTTGTCATAAGACATACACAAGTTGGTGCTAAAACAGACATGTTGGTCCTTGTAAGTTGACTAATATAATCATGGTGATCTTAGAACTACTCCACAGCCAAATACCTACATCTCTGAGCTATCCAGCAGTTCCTCATATGGGTTGTTGCTGTTATGTTGTGTCACATCAATTCCAACATGAAAATCTTAGTGGGATCTCTGAGATATGTGCGTTTTTTTATTTTAAAACAAGATTTACAATTGCCAATTCTACCTACTAGTTTCCAGGCCTAGACAAGGGTTAGAATTCAGATCCCCTGTGGTCTGCTCTCTTTAATGAAGTATGGAGAACAATGATGCAACATATGTTCAAAGAAATAAATTGGGCTGCAAACTTTTACAACTAGAATAGTACCATCTGCTGTAGCATTCAGTTATCTTAATGGAAGTGCATCTCTGGAAATAAAAAAAAGACTTTGTTCTTGTTTTATTTAGGATACACTTTCACATAATGCAGCCGTTTCTATCAGATGCAGGTTCCGCAGGAACAGATATGCACCTAAGCTGCCATCAAACATGGACTGAGGCACTGTGACAGCATTATATTTATTTATTTTCAAGAGACTTTTAATGGAATAAAATAAATTAAGAACAAAAGCATCAAACTGTGGAATAAAAGTCTAAAAGATAAATAAATAAAGTGATGAAAGGGAACAGATTAGTGGCCATCCTTAGTCCTTGAGGTCTCATTAATGGTATATAGCACTCTGGCCAATTATTGAGCTATTGAGACCGTCAATTTGGAAGATTTGTCCGTAAGTAGGTTAGAAATGAATTGGGCCAGGAATTGTTGACGGAGCTTGTGATATGTGGGACAAGAAAGAAGAATATTGGAAGTTGAGTTGGATTCCAGTAAGCAATGTTTGCATAGTCTGTTCTCAAATGGTGTGTTGTGATAGCTTCCTGAGAAGTCAGCTGAGAGAAGGATATTCAGTCGGGCAAGCATGAAAACCTGGTGCTGGTAAGGAATAATGAGATATTCTATATAGCTCGCTCCTAGCCCTGAAGTTGGCAGTAGATTGTGAAAGCGAGGGGAACGGTTTGCGTTGAAACCTACTGCAATGGACTGGCTCTCAATATCCCATATTATTTGGTGAACAATTTTAAATACCGTATATACTCAAGTATAAGTCAACCTGAGTATAAGTCGAGGCCCCTCATTTAACCCCCCAAAACTGGGGAAACTTATTGACGCAAGTATAAGTCTAGGGTGGAAAATGCAGCAGGGTCTGGCAGCTCCTCTTTTGTGAGCTGCTGGAGCAGTCTGTGATGCTTAAAATGACTTTTAGCTACCAAGACTTGCCTCTGTGGCTAAAAGTCATTTTAAACATTGCACGCTGCCCCCCCGCGCAATGCGGGGGGTCAGGAGAAGCGACGCACAATGTTTAAACAAACATCTTAATTGCCAGGTACGAATCTAGCCGGCAATTAAGATCAAGCCATGGGGCCCTCTTGAAAGAGCCATCCCTCAAGAAGGTGAGAGGGATGGCTTGCAGACATAGGGCCTTCTCGGCAGCTGCCCCCAAGCTATAGAATGCCCTCCCAAGTGAGATCCGCCTGGCACCAACATTGATGACATTTTGGTGCCAGGCAAAAACCTTTCTGTCCCAGAAGGTTTTTTTATTGACACAATACAGACTGTGGGTCGTCTGATGGCAATTTTAGTGTAATGATTTCAGTGTAAGGTTTTTATTATTGTTTTAATTATTTATTGATAGTTGATGTTTTAGCTGTTTTAATTCTTTTGATTGTAAGCTGCCCAGAGACCTTTGGGTAGTGGGCGGCATATAAGTTGTAAAAATAAATAAATAAATAAAATGACTTTTAGCCACCAACCTAAGCACTTGCCTCAGTGGCTAAAAGTATTGACCTGAATATAAGTCAAGGCCCCCTTATTTTCAGCCCGAAATTAGGGCAGAAAAACTAGACTTATATTCGAGTATATACAGTATTTGTGATTCTTCACAATTAGATAAGGAATCTAATTTAATTCCATTATGGTCAGTTTGGAGCTTAATGTGTTGATAACAGCTGGAGAAGTAAGGGTCCCTTAATAGATAGTATAATAGGGAATCAGAGTCAGGAGGGAAATGGAGGCACAACCAGTTCTTAATAGTAACTGTCCAAGCAGTGGTTGATGCCAGGTGGAGGCCAAGTTCACTGACAATTATAAAGAGGTTAATCCTGTCTGGGAGACCCAGGATGCAATGTAAGAAGATGGCTGCAGTACATTTACTTATTATTATTTTTACCCACCTTTTTTTTTCAAAGGACCCATGCTTGCAGAAAGTTCCTTCTTAGTTGAAAGAGGTTAGAAATTTCAAAAGTCGATGAATTTTTAAATTTTAATTTAATCTGCTATGAAATAAGGCTGGCAGAGATCATGTTGGGGGAAAGGAATGGAACTCGAGAAAAGGTATAAATTCAAGCTGGGCTTTTGAGGCAGTAAACCAGGGGTGCCCAAACTTTTTGTAAGGAGGGCCAGATTTGGTGGCTGAGAATGTGTCAGGAGCCAATGTCAGTGTTGGTGGAAGATTATGTTTTTAAAAAAACATGGGGCAAAGGAGGGGGAGGGAGGGGTTGGCCAGCCAGCCGTGGGCCACTCAGAATGGCCTGACGAGCCAGATTTGGCCCCCAGGCTGGACTTTGGGCAGGCCTACGGTAAACACATGAAAAAAGTATGGTGGAGGAGCCACAATCACAACCCTTGGGGGCCAGATAAAATCCACAAGCTTTTCTTTGCTCACTTCTTGGATCTCAGGGAACAGAAGATGGAAACCTGCCCTCCGTTTGCCTTTCCCAACTAGCAGCCTCTCCATATTATTATGTACAGATCACGGTGGCTTTTAGTTAGCAGCGTTAAGAACAGTGAGCACTAATAGCGATGGAGCACTTCAAAGTCGAAATGCAGAGGATGCGTCGCAGCACCACTCAGTGGCATTTAGCCAGGGAAGAATCTGGCTTTAATTGCCTGGCAGGATGAAAGATTGGCTGAGGTACTTAGAACCATCCTGAATGACAGGGGATCCTACCGTTATTACAGCCACATCACTCAAACGGTTGTAAAGTCGAGTCATGTGTCAGCCATTCCATCGCAAACCTCAATTTCCAAGGCATAATATCTTGGTCGTTTCCAATTGCTTTGGGATGAGACTTGAAGCATGCTGTGTCAGCCTGAGTGAGACTTCATTTAATCAATCAAAAATTGGTTTAGAATTTCTTTTTGAAGTATAACGCCGGACACAGATTCGTCCCTGGTTCTTCAGACACACAAGTTTTCCCTCATCTTCCTTTACTTCATCTTTGCAATTCGCTGCTTGAGCCGCTGAGGTGACATTGACAGAGATGACGGGACAATAGAAGAAAAATCTTCTAACCTTACCAAGAGTTTTACCAAGAGGAACCAGAGTGGAATTATATGAATTCCCATTTTTGAATCTGATGGTAAAAGATAATGATTTCAGCAGCCATTACATTTATCTTCTTGCCATTGCTTCAGTTATCTTTGCTGGCATTTTCCAGACACTATTGAACTTCTTCCAGAAAACCCTTGAATATATAAACCAGTATAGTGTGATGTTAGACAAGAATGAGGAAGGATCATATTCTAAACTCCACCGATCATAATAATAGAATAATTGAGTTGGAAGGGCCATTGAGTCTAAACCACTGTTCAGTGAACAAACCATATAAACATTACCAAGCAAACAACAACCCAAGGACCTCAAAAGGAACAAAAAAACATGCAATGTCATTGAAAAACCAAACAACAATGGAATAGGAGCACTGTCTGGATATTGTTAAAATTTCCAAATTTGAGAAAAAGGGCTGTGTTTTGAAGATCTTCAAACCTTTTGTAAATAAATATTGGTTGTTGTTCAGTCATTCAGTCATGTCTTACTCTTTGTGACCCCATGGACTAGAGCTTGCCAGGCCTTCCTCCTGAAGTTTGGTCAAATCCATATTGGTTGCATCGATGACACCATCCAACCATCTCATTCTCTGCCGTCCTCTTTTCCTTTTGACTTCAATCTTTCCCAACATCAGGGACTTATTCAAGGACTCCTCTCTCCTCATGAGAGAGAGAAAAATAAATATATAGAATCATAAAGTAACTGAGTTGGAAGAGGCCATTGAGTCCAACCCCCTGCTCAGTACATAAACCAAAGTCAAAACAGATCTGTCTGGTGGTTACAGATGGGCACGAAACACACTTTTTTAAAAAATCAAATAATAATAAAAAAACAAACCAGCGCTGACCTGGCCCCAGGAGCCATGTGATCAGTGCTGTAAAAAAACAAAAAAAGAGCACCGACCCGGCCCCAGGGGCCACACGGCCAGCACTTTAAAAACAAAACAAAACAAAACAAAACAAAACAAAAAGGGCCATGGGATAGCAGCCTTTCTGAATTCAGGTTTTTTTAACATGGTAAAGCAACCTGCTGAGAACTCTCCAGCCAAGATGCAGGTTCTTGTCTTTAGAGTGACACTCTTTTGTTGCTTTGTTGCTATTGCTGTTCTTTAAACAGACTGTGGATGGTATCCATACTGTCCTGTCTCTTTCTGCATCAAAGCATAGTCCCTCTGTCTGTCTTATACATGCAAACATAACACATATCAATTCTGATAGGCAAGATGATTGCTCGCAATGATGAAAACAACCCATCCAGTACTTCTAATCTTATTAGAAATGGCAGGCAGTAGTTAAATTTGATACATTTGCAAAAATGTACAAAAATATGTCTTGCAAACGGGTGGATTCTGTCCAAGGCTGACAACGTAATTAAAAAAAAACATTAAAAATTCTCAACATCTTATAGAAGAAAAAAGAAGAAAAAGAAACAACCTTTGATCTTTCTTACTTGGCATGAAGGGGCAAGAGAAAGAAGAATTTCTATCCATAATCAGTAGCCGTTAGAGATGGGCATGACCAGAAAAAATGACGTTTCGAGTTTTCGTTTGTTGGAACGGGTCCGTTTCGGGTCGTTTCCGTTTGTCGCGAAATTTTTCAAAAATTTGTCGTTTCGTTGTGTCGTTTGTCGTTTGTCGTTTGTCGTTTCTACCGCGATTTAGCGTGATTTGACATTCCAGATAGCCGTATATGTCTTCTTTGAAAAATCTCCAGAAACATATATAGAGATTAATTTTTCTTTTTTTTATGTAAAGAAATTAAAAATGGACTCTGGAACAGCCATTGGAGTGGGATGGATTTTACAAAAGGCCATTCATTCCTAAACAAAAGCTGCCTTTCCTGAAACTGGACCAACAATGATCTGTGTCATAAACAAACCTTCCTTCTGCATTCTCACAAACATTTTTCATGAAGACATGCATAAGTAGATGAAACTATGTGCCAGAATAAGGTGATGGATACCTTTGATGGCAGATCCATATATAAAGATTTCAAGCAAGGCATATTGGGGCAAAAAAAAAAATCAAAACTTTATCTATCAACTCATGGGCTCTGAGCTATCCGTGATGGATCAGGAAAGAGATCTTGGTGTGCTCCTAGATAGCTCAGTGTAGCTGTCTACCCAGTGTGTGGCAGCAGTGAAGAAGGCCAATTCCATGCTAGGGATGATCAAAAAGGGGATTGAAAATAAAACAGCGAACATTATAATGCCATTGTACAAAATGATAGTAAGGCCGCACCTGGAGTATTGTGTCCAATTCTGGTCACTGCATCTCAAAAAAGACATGGTGGAACTGGAAAAGGTGCAAAAGAGATTGACTAAAATGATTACTGGGCTGGGGGACCTCCCTTATGAGGAAAGGCTAAAACGTTTGGGGCTCTTTGATGCACCCGAGGGGGAATACGATTGAGACGTATAAAATTATGCAGGGCATGAGTAAAGTGGATAGAGGGACACTCTTCCTCTCACAAAATACCAAAACTGGGGGACATCCACTGAAACTGTGGATTTGGGAGAGTGAGAACAGACAAACAAAAATATTTTTTTTACCCAGCATGTTGTTAGTTTGTGGAACTCCCTGCCACAAGATGTGGTAATGGCATCTAGCCTGGATGCCTTCAAAAGGGGATTGGACAGGAAAGTTCTTATCCAACTTTTAAAATAACCTCTCCCAAACTTCCTTCATTCTATCACTAGGCACTTTCCTGGCTGACAATTGTGGATGAAGTACATATGATTAGACAATCACACCTTCCTCTTGGTTCATTGTATCCTCTGAATCTCTGATCAACCCTGGCATCTGCCCTGGCAAGTAATCAAAGTCAAGGGTTGGCATCATCACTTTTCATTCAAGCCCTGATTTCCAACCTTCCCTTTGTAATGAACTCCTGTGACTTCACTCCCCTATAATTTATTACACAGCACTTGGACTTCATTCCAAAGGTACTGTGACTTCATTGAAGAAGTACAATTCTGGGAACAATCTGGTCAATGGATCATCTGACATTTGTGACTGAATCAAACCAAGCTCCCCAAACTAATATGCAGACCAAAAGGCTCAGACCTGCTCACTTTCTTAATGTCTTTCTTTGGAGAAAGAGAGAGCAGGGTGTGTAGTAACAAATGTGGCCTTGTACATCTGTTTAATATAACTTACTTACTTACTTACTTACTTTATTTATTTATTTATTTTCACATTTATAAACCGTGCCTATTTCCCTCATAGGGGACTCAGGGCAGTTTACAACAAGGAGAGATAAAACAACTAAAACAGCTAAAAACAACAGGATCCAAGGCTCGGGTTAGCAAGGCGAGCAGGCGGGCCAGGCAAGAAAGAAGGAGGAAAAACAAAAACAAAAACGAACTGAAATACAAACTGGCACAAACAAGTGAACTAGTGGTGTCCATGCCCATCTCTGCTTAGAACCAACAGTGTCCTGCTCAGCTTTCGGTTTTAGGTCTCAGTCTGTCTTGGATTTCCTTTCCCAGAAGACACCACCACGCACAAGGCAATGGGCAGGGATGAGGGATTCTGGAAGCAGCACCCAGAAATATATTTTAAAACCAATTGTTGAAAACAACGGACTAAGAGAATTTGGAAGGAATAAGATGGCAACTGTCTTCTAGTGGCTACTGAGAAACACTCTCTCTGACCATCAATAGTAGCACAAATAGTATTTAAAAGACGGTATGGAGAAGTATCTTGCAATCATAAGATTGTGGTGTTGAAGGGGGTCTCCAAGACCATTGATCCAGCCCTTTGCTTGATGGAGGAACACAAATCAAAAGGATATTTGCCAGGTGTTTGTCCAAATTTCTCTTGAATGCCTCCAGCATTGCCGTACTCACTTCCTCTTGAGTTATTTGGTTCCATTGTCATACTGCTGTAATAGAAAGTTTCTGGGATGGTGGAGAATAGATCCTGCCCCTCCTCTGTACAACAGCCTTTCAAATATTTGAAAAGTGCTATCATATTGCCCCTCAGTTTTCTTTTCCCAGGGCTAAACATGCCAAACTCTTTCAATCTTTCCTCATAGGGCTTCAAAAAAGCCATCCTTGTCGTCCTCCTCTGCTCCACTTTGTTGGCATCCTTCTTCAATGGTGGTGTCCAGTACTTAAAATTAGGCCCTAACAAGTGCCATCTAGGGAAGGAATAGTACTAGTGGACTTCTTTCCTCTTCAGCTTGACATCTTTAAGGATTATAAATAGAAACGGAGAAGCTTGCTCTCAATGTTACTAAGATCAACAAGTGTCGGTAGAAGTGGTTCTCAGCCTGTGGGTCTCCAGATGTTCCTGGACTGTAACTCCCAGAAGCCCCCACCACTCACTGTGCTGAAAGGGGTTCCTGGGAGTTACAGTCCAGGAACATCTGGGGACCCACATGTTGAGAACCACTGGTCTATACCATTTGGGGAAAAACAGATTCTAAAACTAGACCCACAACTTGCTTGTCTAATAGTTTCAAATATTTAATTTCAGAGTCTTTCATAGAAAAGATTACTGAAATGAATCCTGTCAGGGTTATGAGGATTTTCGTAATAATGAAGACACATAGAGACAAAGGAAGGGAGAATACTCAAATTGTCCATGCATTTGGTTATTTCATTCACTCCAAATTCCCCCTTTCTCTCACACACAAGTATTCATTATGCAGCAGATGAATTCTAGAGTATGATTTGCACTGATTTAGCATTGTGCTTAATTGGCTTTAAGTCTAACATACAGCAATAAGCCTTAAGTGCTAGTTTGCTGGGAAATTTAAAACTAAGCATAATTTGGTGTGTTCATGCATGCATGTGCATTCCCCCCTTTTCTCATGTTCAGTAAGGAAGGCTTTTTCTGAAAGATTTCCATAAATACACTGGATTTCTTTTTTAAAAAATAAGCAGGCAGTTATACCAGCTCCATGGAATATATTTACAAATAGAAAGCCATAGGTTCCTTCTCTTATCAACCAGTTGAAAACAAATGGCATATAAGTGTTGGAAAAGGCCTATGTAGAAAAAACTTTGACAGCTGCTGGTCCTACAAATTTGACCATAAGGAACCAGTTCTCCTCCTGATTGTCAGCATCAAGTAATGATCTGTCTTAGGCCATAAAATATATTCCATATTTCAAGGCCAACCTTTCTGTGCATGGGTGGGATTAATTACCCCCTAATACAGTGGTGGCATACCTTCTGCACTCCAGATGTTTTGGACCACAATTCCCATAATTCCAAGCAAAACAAAACACTGTGGGAGTTGTGGTCCAAAACATCTGGAGTGCCGAAGGTTCGTCACCACTTCCCTAATAGCTTCTTCTTCCCCACATTCTCAAAATAAGAAGCATCACAACACAGCAATGAACAGTTACTATTTTGTCTACTTTGTAGTCATGTTTTCCACATGGTCTAGAACAGTACAGAAGTGCAAAGAAGTGCACCACTTTATGTGCCTAAGTTACCGGAAGCTATATGCAGTTTCATTTTGAAAGCCTAGCGAAGGAGCTGCCATTTTGTTTTTCTAATGCAAGTAGGCAATCCTTATTTGTAAATCAGTTTGGAGCCAGTGGCACCAATCTGTCTGGACCAAATCAGGATCCATTCTGAAGCTAAGAATAGACCTTTGCACTGATTCAGAGATCCACTGCACAGCCCTGCTCAACATTCATAGATGGTTGCTCCATTTCAGTCTCTTCCACCTCCAGATTTGCAAAGTTGTTCTCAAGACATTTTCATCCAAAATACAAAGACATACCAGGTCATTTCTCCCCCAAAATAATAAATCATGATAACATGGCATATAATCAATTTTGACCGGAGGCAACCCTTTTCATGATTTTCCAGGTAGGGAACACTCAAAAGTGGTTTAACCTTTTGCTTCTTCTGGGAACAGCCCATGTCTGTCCAACTTGCCCATGGCTGCATTGTTGGACTTTTCTCTCTGGAGACACAGTGGGGAATTGGATTCGCAAACTCTGGATATCCACAGCCAGATATCTAAACTACTGAGCTATCCAGACAGCTTACAAAAAATGAAATGAAACCAATTTCCTTTCATTCTTTCCACAGAGACATATGCGGTTCCCACAGAGATTCTTGACTCTTCTACATTGAAGAAGCATTAGAATTCATTTTGTAGTTTAGGTGGTTTGTCAATATCTAAGTGTTAAAATACATATTTCATTTTGCCGGCAAGTTCAACAACTGGGGAGGGGGGATCAGTTTATTGCTTCTTTTTCCTGAATTGCTGAAGCTTTTTCATCTTACAAATTCAACTCAAATTATATTCCAGTGAAATTCAATGGTGGCAGTTTTCTATCTAATTTTTAGGTATGGATCTCTTTCAAAGGGCCAAGATTGCATTTTCATGTTCAGGTGATCCTGGATGTACAGTACAAACAACCCAAAGACAAACTGACTTCCACTATATCAGATAATAATATTTGTTATTGTGCATTATGTGACTGAAATATTGCAATTCTCTTCTCTTTACAGTATTGAGAATTTCTAGCTTTTTATTCATACACAGCGACTCTGCCTATCTAAGGTATCCTCAAAATTCGTCTGTGCATCCACATCTCAAATACTTCCAGCTTCCTGCATAACATGTCCTTAAAGTTCAAGTTTCAACCCCATAGAGAAGCATACGAAATGCATACATTTGATTCCGTGGTATCCTGTAACCAGCCAGGGAAGTGACTTGTCAGAGCAAATCAAACATCCAAGCTGTTTGAAAACAAACCAGCTTTACAATGGGAGCTTCTTGGCATAATTCCTTTTTATTTCATCAGCAAATGAAAACATACCTGAATTCTAACAGGCATGTTAAACAATAGAAAGGGAGCAAAACTGTACACACGCAAGGTTTGCAAAAAAAATTAATGCAATATCCCCCCTCCTAGGCAATGTTCTGGATGGAGATGTATCTGAATGGAGAACACCGCTGTCAGCTTTTATTGCCATCAGTGATATCAGAGAGATATGCATAGCAAAAAGTTTCATATTTATTGGTTTTGGATTATTTCTTACGGCGAGGCTCTCCTTTCATTTTTGCTTTTTTGTGTTTGCACTAGTCCTTTTGTTTTACATGAAAGGGAAAGGTTCTTTTGAGAAGAATGGGCAAATAAAGGAAAAAATTCATCCAAAGCCCTCCACATTCCAAAACTGCTAGAATACGGGGAAATTTATATCCTTTCTGCTACTTGATGCTACTTCCTTTGATGTTCAGGCAGCAGCAAAAATAATAACCCCAGAAAGGCAACCAAGAAAGGAAAAGGAAAGGAAACACAAGGAGAGATGGGAAAACCTTAAAAAAAAACCCCTGGGGAAAATACAAAATGGAATCCCAAGGAAGCACATCAGCAAAGGCAAAATGGCTGATGGTGGCAGGGAAAAGACAAACAACACAGAGAGAAAATCCCTAAAAGTCAAGGGGGATAAATGTCGCCTTCTTGAGTCTTACCTGTGAAGATTCTCAGTCATCCAGGTGAGTTTATCTGGAAGTCGAGTCACTCAGACCAATGGAGCTGCTTCAGTGAGCAGCAAAACGTTTCAGTCTCTCAAGAAAAGAAGTCCAGCCAACTTGGAACTTATCCTTTTTTGAAGGCCCAAGATGGAGGCATAGACAGCAGCAGTCAGCAATAGTCAGTCAGTCAGTCAGTCAGACACCTTTATTGGCATAAATAAATAAATAAGTAAAATAAACAATGAACAATAGAGAATAAAATGCACAATTGGGAAAGTGTACATACCCGAACCAGTATCAGTTAAAAACAGGGAAGGCTGGAGGAAATATAGGAGTATTGTAATAGAACGACAGCAAGAGGGTGTTTCCATGTATCCTTATATTTGTCCAGCCAAAATTGACTGCAGACCATCCGGAATGAACAGACTATATTTGGGGGTGTGGAACAAAAGGCCCGTTAAGTAACTGTGGCCTGCGTCGCTGGATTAACAGATTGATAAATGTGGCAATCTGCCTAGTGTGGGTTTTGTCTAAGCCTGAAAAAAGATTATGCAAAATGACCTCGTCCTGGTGACCAGGAAATCTAGCAAGATGTGGCTCTAGGTGGGAAGCACGGATGTCCTTATATAGAGGACAATATAGGATCATATGCTTGTTTGCAGCTCTACACCCCCCCCCCCCAGATGTTCTGTCTGAGTGAGGGCAGGCTTCACAGTAGTTTTGGATTTAAAACACACTGAGGCTATTTAGCATACAAAGGGCAGTGAAAGGGTAGACAAAAGAGGGAACTTCAAAGAAGCGCCATGCTTATGTACCCTACTTCCATCAGCACAGGGCATTTGTAGTTTAGAAGCTTATAGGTTGTGGGCCTGCATGTAGATCACCTAGTTAATGGTAATGGTAAAAAAACATTTACTTTGACTCAGAGTGGGCTGCTTTTTGGTCTACATTTTCACATAACCATATCCATTTCACACTTCCTGAATGCAAAGTGAACTGAAATTTACATTTGCCCCCAAATATAACTTTTCATGTAGACAGAGCTTTGGCCAGAAATATTTATAAAAATGGATGCAGCTTTGGGAAGTGCCTGTATTGCTGAAGTTTATGCATCAAAAGATCCAGGGTGATGTATTAGATCAGTGGTTCTCAACCTGTGGGTCCCCAGATGTCCCTGGACTGCAATTCCCAGAAGTCTTCATCACTAGCTGAGCTGGCCAGGATTTCTGGGAGTTGCAGTTCAGAAACATCTGGGGGCCTGCAGGCTGAGAGCCACTGTATTAGATAGACGGACAGGTTACAACTCAGGAGATATGGGTTCAACCCTACTGCATCATCAACATATATGGGTGAGAGGCCACTGCTAAAACCATACCTTAAATGTCTCAGATACTTTGAAAATCCCATTACGGTCAGTATATGTGGGATGAAATGTGACAGTACATAGTGAGTGACGTATCACAAAGACAGAAGCTGCTCGTAAAAAATAATAATAATTGATGGGCTCAAGTTACGAGAACCCAGCTTTTGGCTGCATATCAGGAAAAAAAAACTTTAACTGTTAGAGCGGTATGGCAATAGAACCACTTACCTCAGGAGGTAGTGATTGCCCCACGTCGGGAGACACCTGGCAGATATCCTTTGATTTGTATTCCTTCTTCGAGTTGGGGGTGGTTGATTGGTCTTGGTGGCCTGGTAGACCCCTTCCAATTTCATGCTTTTGTATGCGTTTACGATTTTTGTTGTTTACATATGGTGTGCTGATTTCACTTCTCTGCCATATAATCTGTCAAATCCATTCTGGTAGTCTGACTTTTCAGGAGGTGCCTTGTTTCATTTGCCTTCCCCTTCTGAGGCAGACTTCTTTAACTGCAGGTTATTCACCCATACTTAATTCCTGCAATGAGCAAGGTGGTGGTGGTGGTGGTGGTAGAATGGATTTGATGGTCTTGTAGACCCCCTACAACATCATTATTCCATGATAACTCATTAGGGGAAATATGTACATGAATTCCCACATGAAGAAAGTTATTTAGGTTCTCTGTTGGCTTTTTTTTTAACAGCACCAAAATGGGGTGAAACTGATTTAAACTTCAGAAGAGAAGAAGAGAAAGCAAGGCCATGCACAGACTTTAACGGTAGCCCATAATTAGAACTGAATGCACAGTAATGTGGAAGAAAGAGGACGAAGGGCACGCTCCCGTGTTTTTAAAATCATACATCACTAATCCTGAAGACTGACCACCACACAAAACAAGCGAATCTACATAGCCCTACAGGGAAAAGAAGGTGGTAATAAATTTCTTGGACATTCACATTGGTTGTCGATTTCTTTTTTTCTAGTCACCAGCGACTTGTAATGTCTATTTCTGGCATGAGTGGAACAAATCTGGACTGATTCACCTGCCTCCAGCTTCTCTGGGAAGCTGAAACTCCTTTTCCACTTTTTTTCACAGGGGAGCATTTCACACTTTAAAAATATTATTTTAACAAGATGTCTCCTTTCCTACACTAGGGCAGAGATAACCTGCCAGAATTTTAAGGAATTTGAAGCATTTATTAGGGTTATTTAATGCTAAGAAAATAGCCAGATTAAAAGACTGGTTGGCCAAAATTAGAACAAATCAGGACATAAAAACCACTTTGCAGTCTAGTGATTTAATATGGATAAACTATATCCAGTTAGAAAAATGGACAAAGGATTGGGTCAAAAGAAACAGTCAACTTAGAGAATGTACAAAGTTTGAACAGTTTTTATTATTGCTTGAATCCGACCAGGATAATATAGAGAAAGGACTAGTACGTAAAATATACAAAATAATAGGGGACTCACTGGAAGTGAAGGAGTCAGATTCTCTGAGAGAGGTCTGGAAACAAGACCTTAATGTAGAGATAAAAAAAGAAGACTGGGGGGAAATCTGGAACATGAGAATCTTGAGATCATTATCGGTTAGGATAAAAGAAAATTATTTTAAATTGGTTTCTAGATGGTACTTGACGCCAATTAGGCTGAATAGAATGAATGCTGAATATTATAAGATTTGCTGGAAATATGAAAAAAAGATAGGTACCTACATGCATTTCTGGTGGGAATGTGAAATAGTTCAAAAGTTTTGGAAAATGCTTTTTTAGAGCTAAGTGAGATGATTCAAGTAGATATTGATTGTAATCCAGAGACAGCATTGTTATCATTGTCAACTAGTACAGATTATGATGTTACAACCAAGGAATTAATAGCAAATCTTATGACAGCCGCTAGATTAATTATAGCAAGAAACTGGAAATCCAAACTTGATCTCAGGATGGAAGATTGGTATAACGAACTTTGGGATATAGCGATAAATTATAAATTGTCTTGTAGTTTAAAAGTTAAACGAGGAGAAATGAAAAAAGACATTTTTATGACATTTGGGGAAAATTTATAGACTTTGTATTAGTAGAAGGGAAGGGGAAGGAACCGATGAATATTTCAAGACAGTTCTGGAGAAGAGGACTTTGAGAAGAATATTAGAACAACAGACGTTGGAGTAATAAAGAAGAACTCACGGAAGAACTGGATGGTCCCCGGGGGGGGGGAATGCACTAGTATTGTTATTTGTCTGTCTTAAATAATTCAAATAAAATTAAAAAATATGAAAAAAGTTTTTTAAGGAAAACATTTACTGACTGTTTCCCACCTTTTAAATTACACTTAATCTTACCTAGTCTTAGAAAGGTAAACAAAACAAAACCCAAGGTTTTGAGAAGCAAGGGACAAGATCTAGAGGAATCATGATGAACACATTCTCCATGAGCCAGCACTGCAGGAGAGCTTCACATCCTGTTTTGAGGATGCATTTTCCATTTGAAGATTACGTCCTAGGATGATAAATTATCAGCAAAGAGACACCAGACCGTTGCTCATAGTGGTCCCAAACAGTCCTTGAAGAAGGAGAGGGAGCCTACTAGGACAAAACATCAACCACTAAACATCAGAGCACATGAGCCAAATAAGACTTTATAGAACAGCGGTGGCGAACTTTTGGCACTCCAGATGTTTTGGACCACAACTCCCAGAATTCCAAGCCTGTATTGCCAATGACAAAGGACCATGGGGTTGTGGTCGAAAACATCTGGAGTGTCGAAGGTTTGCCACCACTGTTATAGAAACTGATTTTTTTTTTAAAAAATAGTATTTACAGAGTAGCACAGATGGCTTGAGACCAGAACTGGAGGTGCTCCCAAAATTTGGGGCATATAATAAGATGCCATCCTCTCAATCTAGTAAGCTGTCCATACCATCTAGATGGCTTGTTTCAACTGTTCAAAATGTTTTATATATGTTGGCTAGGAACCTGATACTTAAAAAGCATGTTTCATCTGCAAAGGACAGGACTTTCTCTGTGGTGGCACTGGACGAATTCACCTTAGATTCCTCCTCTAATACAAGTTGATAGTGGCTTCATATCTAGCATTCTGTGACTTTCTTTTAGTTAAAGAGTGGAGCTGCCTAAATGCCCTAAGCACCTCTGATCTCGCCTGATTTTGGAAGCTAAGCAGGGTCAGCCCTGGTTAGTACTTGGATGGGAGACCACCAGGGAATACCAGGTGCTGTAGGCGTGTGGAGTAGGAACTGGCAAGCCAATCCAGTATTCCTTGTCAAGAAAACTCCATGGACATGGGGTCATGAAGAGTTGGTCACGACTGTAATAACACAACACACACACACACACATTTCAAAGTGGAGCAATTAGTTTGTTCCTGTCCCTATGAAAGAAAGATGAAATATTTCTAACTTTTCAAAAGCTAGCTTTAGCTTAAGTAGTGTGTGTATGCCTCTCAGTTTTACTCTACTGAATTAGAGAATGTTTTGGTGCTTGTTTTATGCTCCTGAATGTTCAGTTTTTCAAATGCTTCATGAAATACTGATTTGGCATGAAGAACGGTTTATACATTTTAAAGGCAAACAAATGCTGAAAAGAGGATGCTTCTCAGAGGTTTTATAAATCCTGAGTAGAGATGGGCACGAATAAAAAAAATGGTGTTCCATTTGTCGTTTGTCGTTTAGGGGGTCCGTTTTGGTTCGTTTCTGTTTTTTGCAAATTTTTGCAAAAAATCATTTTTGTTTTTGTTCGTTTCATTACCGTTTCGTTACCATTTATTTCAATTTTTGTGATTTTTTTAGCATTTAAAGCAGTTCAATGTATTGCCATTAGAGATGGGCACGACTCAGAAAATTTTTTTCGTTTTCGTTTTCATTTTCAGCTAGGGTCTGTTTCGTTTCATTTCCGTTTTCGTGAGCTAATTTCAAAATTTTTCGTTTTCGTTTCGTTACGTAATGAAAACGAAAAAACAAAAACGAAAATGAAAAATTTTTCGTTTCTTTCCATTTAGCTCCATTATGTGTTTTTTCAGTAACGAAAAACGAAAATTGGCTCAAAATTAGTCGTTTCGTTTCTGTTTTCGGTCCATTTTTGAACCGTTTTTCGTTTTCGTTTCGTTATGTAATGAAAACGAAAAAACGAAAACGAAAATGAAAATACCGCTAAGTCGTGCCCATCTCTAATTGCCGTAACAAAAACGAAACAGACGACAAAATTTCTGGTGTTTCTGTTTGTTTCATTTCATTTTAGAGACAAAATTCGTGTGTCATTTCGTTGCATAATGAAATAAAAAAACAAAAACGGAAACAAATTTTTTTTCATTTCGTGCCCATCTCTAATCCTGAGGCTGTGAAGGTTCCAATTCAAACCTATTCAGCCGACCTGTCATGTTATAACTCTTTTGTTTGTGTCCTGTGGGGTTTCCCTTAAGGGCTCCATGAAATGTCCATATAGCAGATCCATTTTTTTATATCTGAGTTGTAAAAAAAAAAAATCCTTCAAAAGTTTCAGAGATTAGACAACCATCTCCTATGTAGTACTCATGGTGCAGTGGTTAAACAGCTGTACTGCAGCTAAAACTGTGCTCACCACCTGGGGTAGCCAGCTCATGGTTCACTCAGCCTTCCATCCTTCAGGTCGGCAAAATGAGTATCCAGCTTGCTGGGATGGTGGTGGAATGTGTACCCTGCACAATTAAATTGTACACCACCCAGAGAGTGCTTGAAGCACAATGGGGCAGCATACATATAAGCAGAACATTTTGCTTTGCTTTACTAGCACTTTTCAAATAAATAAGGCTGTCGTACAGAGGAGGTCAGGATCTTTTTGCCTTTGAGTTAGATATTTTAAGCTAAAAGTTTAGGTTTTGTTGGTTAATTGTCAATCTGGCTATTTCACCCAATGCTTCAATTTGCTCAAGCAAAACAGGAGCTGATTGCAATAGATTTTCTAAAAAAAATACTTTTGCTTTGCTTTACTAGCGCTTTTCAAATACTCAAATAAGGCTGTCGTACAGAGGAGGATTGGGATCTGTCCTCTACCATCCCTGAATGCAGGACAAACAACAATGGGCTTCGGTTACAGGAAACAAGCCTTCTGCTGAATATCAGGAAAAACTTCCTAACTGTTAGAGCAACGGAACCAGCGATCTTGGGAGATGATGAATGCTCCTATACTGTAGGCATCCAAGAGATATTTAGAAGACCACCGGGCAGATATCATTTGATTGGTATTCCTGCCTTGAGCATAAAAAGGGTGGAGCCTGATCTGTGAGGGGGAGTTGAGTTGAGTTAAGAGTTGAGGGTTGAGAGTGAGTGCTGAGAGAGAGCACAGCTCTGTTAGAGTTCAGTCAGGCAGTGAGGGCTTTACTGTTTACAGGGAGGCTTGAAGAGTTGAATTAATCTATTTTATGTTTAAGGCAACGCATACCAATGTCAGTCATTATTGTATTTATTTATTTTCTCAATAAACTTCATTGTTATTTTTATGTTATACATCTGAGTCTGTCCCAGTTCATAAGGCGACAAGTTAAAAGGTGGCAGCATTACCAAGTAGATACTGTGAAGATTAATAAGTTGGTTCCCTACCCTTCACATTTTTCATTACAATCACACGTTTGAAAAAGGGAGGTGTCGTCATACTCAGGCAGAGTTGGGAGGCATCCCCTTGCCCATGTCCCCACTCCTTTCACTTGAGCACCATTGCCACACCAGCAGATTCAGAGACTCAAGCAGAGGGAACAGCACTGCTGTTACAGTGGCGACAACGTCACAGTACTGTTTCCATCTTCTGCATCAGCATTCCTGGTGTGCACTTGCTTCATTCAGTCCTCTTTGAATCCAGCTGGCACTCAGGTCTGAAGGACTGATGTCAGCCCTCCAAAGGTAGCTGCAGAGGAGCACAGAGAAACAAGTGAGGCTGGCTCTTTCAGAGGCAATAAGAGTGCAACACATGCAAGAAAGGAAAACCTTCTTACAGGGGTACAGAATCAACTAAGAACTCTAACCTGGCCGCATTTCCTGTTCAAATTAAAATTATCCAGCTGTGGGTCAAGTGGAATTAGAACAGAACACCATAATTAATTAAAGAAATATAAAGGTTCCCCCCGCACATGTGTGCTAGTTGTGTCTGACTCTAGAGGTGGTGCTCATCTCCATATTCAAGCTGAAGAGCCAGTGTTGTGTAAGTCCGTGGCCATGTGGTTGGCATGGCTGAAAGGAAACAATGTTTTACTTTCCCACTTTTTACGGTGGTACCTATTTATCTACTTGCATTTACATGCTCTTGAACAGCTAGGTTGGCAGGAGCTTGGGTTAACAGCAGGACCATACCCAGGATTCAAACTGCTGAGC
The DNA here is from genome assembly GCA_023846285.1 of Phrynocephalus versicolor. Classification (NCBI taxonomy): domain Eukaryota; kingdom Metazoa; phylum Chordata; class Lepidosauria; order Squamata; family Agamidae; genus Phrynocephalus; species Phrynocephalus versicolor. Next base: position 6,305,160 of record JAHTLZ010000204.1, on the reverse strand, counting down.
TGCCGACTTTATAACTGACAATTTTCAGTGCTGTAGTCCGCTGAGCCACCATGCCCTATAAAAATAAATATAAAACTAATTGCAAATAAGGTAATTATGGCAAACCACCGGAAAACAGTTTCAAGCCCTTGGGGATCATGGCCAACTGGTTAGGAACTAGAGATGGGCATGACTCAAAAAAATAATTTTTCATTTTTCGTTTGTCGTTTTGGGGGTCCGTTTTGGTTCGTTTTTGTTTTTTGGGGTTTTTTTGCGCATTTTTTGTTTTCGTTTTCGTTACGAAATGGAAAAAACAAAACAAAAATGAAAATTTTTTGTTTTCGTTAGCATTCTTTTCATTGGAATGTGTCTGCCATAACGAAAATGAAAAACAGGGCAAAATTTTTCGTTTCGTTTCGTTTTCGTTTTGTTTTCTGGAAAATTTTTGTTTTTGTTTTTGTTGTGTAATGGAAATGAAAAACGAAAACGAAAACAAAAATCTCTATTAGGAACCTGTAATATCTCTATTAGGAACCTGTAAAATCTCTATTAGGAACCTGTAATATAAACAAATATATGTGCAACACATGCACAAACATGTTCATATTAAGCCAGGGTGCTCCAGTGGTAGTTAGTTGTAAGGAGGTGATGGGCATCCAGACATTAAAGGCATCACCTATAATAAAACCTTTCTCCTCCTTTTGTTTGGTTTGCCCTGAGATCTTTCTTCTACTCACCTGAATGACCCAGGAAGCATTATAATGTCTTGGCATGCTAGCTGGTGCCCTGAGGCCTGACAACCTTGCAAACAAGACATCTCATATCTCAGACTCCAACACCCACGGAACAAGATGGCAGTCTCCCTACATTTAGGCGCCAGTGCGCACTTTTTGCAAATGACTCTGTTTGTTCCATTTGCCCAGGTCTTGACCCAGCGCATGGCCACTTAAAAACATCATACAAATTACTGTGGAAACACTCTTAAGACAAGCTGCACATTTCTCATTATTCCTCGGCTGGGGAGGAGAAGAAAGTAGCTGTTCATCATTTGGAAAACCGAGTCAAGCAAGGCCGTGAACCATGAAATATCAGACACAGAATTATTGTGTTGTCCGTCTCCCTTAGCAACACTCCACTTAGTCACCGACTTTTGGCGAGGGGATTTGCAACATTATAATATAAATGTTTTGCAATATTAAATAAGAAGAGACGAGAAGAGGACAGTAGAGCTTTTGTTTTTGTTGGCCACGCAATGGCTATAAAATGGCTGAATAATCCATTTAGAAATGGGTTAATCTGACCTGAGGAGAAAAAGGATCCCAATATCACTGTTTTGTTGGTGCTTTCCAACAAACTTTCTGGAACAAACTACCGAACGAGATATGCCAGGCTCCTTCCCTGGCATCGTTCAAAAAAGCTGTTAAAACCTGGCTGTTTAGGGATGCCTTTGGCAATTGCTAGGGTGTGCATTATTCTTCCCCGTCTTGAGGTTTGTGCCTGTATCAGTTGTCTTATGCCTCTTGCCAATTACTTTGTTGTTGTGTATTTTTCCTATTATTATTATTATTATTATTATTATTATTATTATTATTATTATTATTA
>JAHTLZ010000204.1:6274802-6287631 GCA_023846285.1 Phrynocephalus versicolor | reverse complement strand
TCTTCTTCTTCTTCTTCTTCTTCTTCTTCTTCTTCTTCTTCTTCTTCATGGTACAGATGAACTCATATGGCACCTTTCTCCCCAGAGGGGGCCCAAGGGGGCTCATGATACTTAAAATAATACAGTAATAACAGTTAACTCTAGAGCAGGGGTGTCCAACTTTGAACAGACCGAGGTCTACTTTTTCTGGCCCAAAGTGCCTGAGGGCTACTACACTAATACCTCTACTTACAAATTTTATCCATTCCAAGCACACAAATGTGTATGTGGAGCAGCAGCTTCCCATAGGAATGCACTGAAATCTGTTCCCTCCAGAATGGATTAATTGATTTTCAATGCATTCCTATGGGAAGGCCGACCATGCACCCACTTCCCTTGCACTGCTCGATCATCTGACCCCTGAACTGCCCTGCTCAGCTGAGACAGTCGGCTGGCAGACCCAGAACTTTGCTGGGGCAGTGGTGGTCCTTGGGGTGGGGGAGGGAGAGGTGGAGAACTTATCTCCTCACTTTTTTATTGGTGGCCGGCAGACTACTTTTGAACCCTTCACGGGCTACCGATAGCCCACAGTTTACCTGTTGTGCAGTCCTGCTCTATAGGATAGTGATGTAGAAGTGTGTGTGTATGTGTGTGTGTGTGTGTGTGTGTGGCAGGGCTATGCAAGATTGGATTGGGGGCACACTTTGTTCCTCCCTCATGTGAATGTAAAGCCCACCTTTATTTCTGGTTTTGGAAAAGGACAGAGAAAAGCAGACAGGGAGAGAAGGGGGGGGGAGATTTCTAACATCTGTGGGTCTGGATCAACATTTTTCATGACCTGTCTTCCCCCGGAAGAGGCTGAGGTAATTAGAAAAAGGATTGGTATCAATCATTTTACTAATGGATTCTCTCTCTCTCTCTCTCTCTCTCTCTTTCTTATAAAAATTAAAATAAACAACAGAAAATCATCAATTGCCTTCAGAGAAAAGATCAGATGGACCCAGCCTCTGCACGGCCTTTCCTGCTAATAGAATTTTAAATCTTCCACTGGGGAGAAGTTCCCGCAGAGCCTATTTTGCGGCTGTCAATTAAGGGGAAGCTAATTTGTGTAATCTTGGGGGAATTAGCCATATATATTAATAAAGGTGGTTAAAGGCTTCTTTGTTCAATTCAAAGCCGTTCTTCTGACATTTGCTGTGCACCAGGTGAGGTTTCACTTTGACATCCCTGTTATTACGATCGGTGCTAAATAACATGCATGAAACGACTCACGGTGGGGTTAAAATAGCCTCTTAGCTTTCTTTTTTTAGAGCTGAGCTACTTAGGCACTTTATTTACCCCTCTCTTTTAAAAAATCACTCAGCCTGGTGATGGAAAATTTGACACTGAAGTAAACCTGAAGTTCAACCAACAGAAGAGGTTATAATTCATGGGGCTGAAGAGAAATGGCACCAGTATCAATGCGACATGCAGTGAACAAAACATCTATAATGTAATGACACATTCGTCGTTGTTGTGTCATTACAATCATGACCGACCCCTCATGACCCCATGTCTCTGGAGTTTTCTTGGCAGGAATACTGGAGTAGATTGCCAATTCCTACCTCAGGCGACTACAGCACCTGGCATTCCATGGTGGTCGCCCATCCAAGTACTAGCCAGGCCCGATCAGATGTGCTCAGGGCATCTAGGCAGCTAATACACCAGATGTGGTCAATTTAATTCTGATTGATGTCTACTAGAGATGGGCACAAACTGAAAAATGGTGATTCGTTTTGGTTTGGTTCATTTTAGGGTTTGGTTTGTTTCATTTCGTTTTTAATGAAGATTTTCAAATATTCATTTCATTGGTTCGTTTTGATTCGCTATTTGTTTTTCCCACTTTGCGTGATTTAATCCATTCGACAGCACGCAGGCAGGAAAAAAGCACTCAGAAATAATTAAAAAACACAGATGTTGATAACAACTGCACAAACTTGACTGGCAGCATCCTCATCCTCCTCATCCACATCATCATCATAATCTTCAATCATCATTCATCACATCATTCTTACTGGGCGGTGGCTGTGGCAGCAGGGCGATCCTGGCCCATGTGGCAGGGGCTTTTTGAGGCGCTGGCTTGGGGCCTTTGCCTCAGGATTTTTACTTTTTTTTAGTTTTTCAAGCACTGACTGTGCAGCCTCTGGACCTGGGTCAGCTCTTCTTTTATTTTTTTCTTTATTTTAGGGTGCCAACCCGGTCACCACTGGGGCCAGGTCGGTGCTCCTTTTTTTTTTTTTTAATGTGCCGACCACAGAACTTGAAACGAATAATGAACACCTATCCATGCCCATCTCTAATGTCTGCCCTTTCCAGGGTTTTGTAGGTATAGAGTAATCAGATGTGGTTTGCCAATCCCTTCTTCTGAGGGTGCCCTGGAAGTGTGTCACTTGCTGAAGGCCACCTAGGCTGGCTCTTCTCCCAGGAGGCACAGTGGGGAATCAAACTCGCAACATCTAAACCACTGGGATATCCAGCCAACATGGAAATGGCAGAAGTGCTACATGCGGTGAGCAAAACACCCATATGAAACATATTCTATTGCTTCCAGAGGGGTTTTACTAGTTTAAAATAATATTGAATCATTTCAATTCCTTATTTCTTTAAAGCACTTGTTTGCTATCTTTCTGCCCATCAAGTAGCACCACAAGGGTCTTCTTCCCCCTCTCATCCTCCCTGAATGCAAGATACGTAATAAAGAGTGCATGTTACAGGAAGTCAATGGTAACTTGAAAACATATTAACTTTTAGAGCAGTAAGGAAATGGATCCAGTGATCCTAAGAAATTGTGGGTGCTCTAAAGCTGGAGGCATTAAAGAAAAAAGCTGGACAACTATCTATGAAGTCTGCTTTGGTTTGGATAGAGATGAGCACGGAACACCAAAATGGTGTTTCACTTCATTATTCGTTTCCCTGTCCCGTTTCATTTTGTTAATTACAAAATGATTTTTTTTTAAAAAAAGCTTGTTTTGTAATTTGTTTTATTTTGTTTCGTTTTTTACTTTTACCTTTTCTCTTTTTTATTTTTAGCATACATGGGGCTTTTTATTTTTTATTTTTATTGCTAAAATGTGAATCGCCGACCACGTGTAGCGTGGGCCTGGTCAGTTTTTAAATTTTATTTATTTTAATTTTTTTAATTATATTTTGTGCTGTCAATCAGTGGCCTGCGGGCCAGTTCGGTGGCCCGTGGGTTGCGTCGGGGGCCAGTGGGCCGGGTCAGTATTTTATTTTTTATTTTTAATTTTTTACTTTAATCACACCGACCACACGCCCAGCAGGCTCGGCGGCCTGCTGGCCGGTTCGGTAACACACAAAGCAGGCCGGATTGGGCCAGAGTGGGGGCTGGTGGCATCCGTGGCAGCTGAAGGACATCCCACAGGTAGGAGATGACAACGGCAATGAAAAATGAACCAGAACAAAACAAAAATTTCCATTTTGTTTCTTTTTGTTTTTCTTTGAGGGGCTGTTTGTTATTTGTTTTGTTGCCTAACGAAATGAATAATGAATAACGGAATGAATTTTTAATTCACTTTGTGCCCAATCCATCTCTAGTTTTGGATTCTTGCACAGAGTGGGAGGCTAGGCTCAATGGCCTTATAGGGCTATTCAAATGGAATTCATTCTATGATAGTGCAGACCTATCTGCTGTAAATACAAAGAAAGCATTGTAGTCTGGAGACTGAAAGTAAGGGAGGAGAGTGTAAACCAGGCATGTCCAAATCTGGCCCAGGGGCCAAATGTGGCCCGTTTCAAATTCGGAGTGGCCCACGGCTTCTTCTCTCCACTGGCTCAGCTTGTCACACATCCCTGCCAGCTGGCCCCTTCTCATACCCAATAGAGGTGTTAGCTTGCAGTTTTATGGGTTGCCTGCCCTCCCTGCCTCTGTCCATCCCCCCAGCCACCTGCCCAGCCTACCCACCCCCAGCTCCGTTGCTGCAGCATCCTCCCTGCCTCCTTGCATGTTATAGAGACTTGTCCAAAGTCTGCCCAGGGGGCCAAATGTGGCTGAATGGTTGGCCCCCACACATTTTCCCCTCACCAAATCTGGCCCTCCTTGCAAAGAGTTTGGACACCTCTGGTGTAAACACACAGACGGAAGATAATGGACAAATGTAAATGAGTTCCTTTTAGAATGCCACATTCAGAATCACTTCCCTCTAAGTAATAACTATGTCTTAGCCTCTGAAATCAGACAAAATTGGTACATTCAGGGAGACATAGGAGTATGGTGATTACATGTTATTTACCACATGCAAATGGTATTTCACAGGTTAAGAACCTAAGTAACACCAAAAGCCAAACGAAAAATAGGTAAATCATGTCATGAATCCTAACACTAGGTTTGGAATTCTGTTTTCTATCAGGAAGATAGCACGATCTGGATTTTTAAAAAAATATTGTTCATAACAACATAAGAACAGTCGTGCTTGATCAAGCCAAAGGCCTCTGTAGTGATTTTAACTGCATTGTTGCCATTGGAAGGGACCCAGTGGATATCTAATCTCATGCGCTCCCAAATGCATCTGGTGGAACTCCCTGCCACAAGATGTGGTGATGGCATCTAGCCTGGATGCCTTCAAAAGGGGATTGGACAGATTCCTGGAGGAGAAGTCCATCAGAGGTTACAAACCATGATGGAGATGTGTAATCTCCAGCTTAAAACGAGGGTACTTCAAGGACCAGATGCAGGGGAGTGGTATCAGGAGACAGATATCTAGTCTCATGCAATCCCATAGGCATTTGGTAGGGCCACTGTGAAATACAGGAAACTGGACTAGCTGGGCCGTTGGCCTGATCCAGCATGGCTCTTCTTATGTTCTTATGTTCTTATGTTCTTATGTAATAGATGAGGTGCTTTATGCTTAAAGTAGGGACATGGGTGCTGGTGCAGATTAAAGCACTGAGCTGTGGAGTTTGTCGATTGAAAGGTCAGCAGTTTGAATCCGCATGACATTGCTTGTCTCAGCGCCTGCTAACCTACCCGTTTGAAAACACCTAAAAATGCAAGCAGATAAATAGGGACCACATTGGTAGGAAGGTAATGTCCTTCCGCATGCTTGAGTGTTTGGTCATGCCAGTCACATGACCATGGAAATAAATCTACAGACAAAAGAAAGTGGTACCTTGTATAACGGAATTAATTTGTTCCAAATGAAATTATGTTAAGCAAATTTTCCTTTAGACAAATTTCCCATAGGAATGCATTGAAAATGGAGTAATCCCATTTTTATGTTGTACGGATTCACCCCATAGGCGATTATGTTAAGCAAATTTCCCCTATCTCTGGAATATTTTATGTTGTACAAATTTTATGTTATACAAACTGTTTGTTATACAAGGGTCCACTGTACATCTATCCGTGGAGGCATTTTTGAGAAGAATAATGATGCTATTTTGCCATGATAGCCAGTTGGCAGGATGCTGGAGTTCTGCACCAATGAACAATGCATCCAGCTTATTTTCTGTACCACTCCAGTCCAGGAGATTGAGATTTCCCTACCCAGGTCTTGCAGTGCACCTTGTGCTGAGGACAGGATTGGATTAGCTCAGGTGAACAGAGGATGAGATAGGAGATAATTCCTGCAGTTTCCTCTAGGCTTGGCCATACAGGTTGTTCACAGCAGCCAGGAAAGCTTAACAGGAGATATCCTGCTAAATGAAGAAATAATTCTTTCTGTTTGCTTTGGGCAGGAAGAGGAAATTTATCTATTTCACTCTGAATTTAAAGCTTCTATCAGGGCCCTGAACGCTTCCTGGTGAAAAGAAAGAGATAAACCAAACAGACAACAGAAAACAGTCTTCTTTTGCTTCAGACTCCACATGGTGCTCAACTTGTAGTAGCTGACAAGGGACCGATGCACACAGATATTTTTTGGCCAGGTAATTCTCTGCATGGATGCTTTTCACATGGAAAGCAGTATCCTATGGGGTGTGTGTGAAAGAATTCAGAAGTGTCAGAAAGCACACAGAGAAGGTTAGATGGACCAAGGAAAGATCTGGACCAACAGTCCTCAGCCTGCTGCTCTCCATGTCTTATGAATTACAATTAGAGATGGGCACGAAATGCCAAAATGGCATTTTGTGGTCGTTATTTGGGCCCTGAGGCCAGGTTCGGGTCATTTATGTTTTTCGGGCCCCAGGGGCCCGCTTCATTTTTCAGGTATAGTTTTTCGGCACCTGCCGGAAAAGCATTCCCGTGGCCGCGGGGAGCCCTCCCGTGGCCGGGCGCCACCGGTGATGGCAGCAAGTCTCCTAGGAGAGCCGTCCTGCAGCCGTGGGGAGCCCTCCTGGGGCCAGGCACCACCAGAGCCAGTGGCAAGCCTCCCGGGAGAACAATCCCGTGGCCACGGGAGGCCTTCCAGAGTGGTGGGCTGCCGGAGCCACTAGCAAGCCAGCCAGGAGAAAAGTCCTGGCCAGCTTGACAGAGCCGGTGGTGCACAGGAGGGCTGGGGGGAGATTTAAAAAGCCCACTCTTCCCCCACCCCATTAGGTAAGAGGAAAGAGCGGGCTTTTTAAATCTTCTCCCCTCCCAAAGCTAGCACTGAGCGGCTACTGTGTGCTGGCTCCAGGAAGGGGGAAATGGGTGGGAGAGCACGGGTGAGGAAGATCCCTTTCAGACCCCCCTTTGCCCCTCTGCTTGCAGAGGGGAGAAGGGGGGACTTGGCTTCCCCACAACACTCAGCCAATCTCCTCTGCCCCGGGTGACAGCTGCCCGGCCATCACCCGGGGTGGAGGAGATCGAGCCGTGGTCTCGCCTCCACACATGGAGGCAAGACTGCAGCCGAGGCTCAGCCAATCTCCTCTGGAGGTGAGACCATGGCCAAGGCTCTGCCAATCTCCTCCGCCCCGGATGCCAGCTGCCCGGCCATCACCCCGGGCGGAGGAGATTGGATGAATGAACCAAACATAACCAAACTAATTTGTTCCGGTTCTGTTCGGTTCGTGCCCAAATTACTCTGGGCTCTGTTATTCGTTCTGTTACATAACGGAACGAATAATGGATAATGGAACAAAAAAATTTCGTTTCGTGCCCATCTCTAATTACAATTCCCATCACACCCGGACATCAACTAGTCCACTTCTGAAATGAAACACACATGTCTCGATTGAAGTTGTACTAAATTACAGCATGCTCCCCCCAAAAGTGGGGAGTCCTGAACCCTGGTTTCACCATGTACAACTTCAGTGAGATGGGCTGGGTGATCATATATTACTTCTTCCCCATCAGCAGGAACAGTTGCTGTGGAAGAAAACAGCAGGCTTTGGTCTCCCTCAGCTACATATATTGCAGAATTGGAGATGCATAGCAGATCAAGAGAGGAAAGGCACAAGAGTTGGTGAAGCTGCTGTTTCTACCGTCGTTGAGACACGTTTGTAGCTAGTTGGGGACATGAAGGTTTTTCTGGAGTCTACTCAAGTATTCACCTCCAAGAATCATTTTTTTCATTCAGTTGATCCCCATGATTTATGGCACGGGTGAGCAACTTTGCACCCCTGGGGTGGAGTGGGGGAACAGTCCTCTACCCCTTCAGTTTGCTCTAAAGGCTGCAGAGGTTGCGAAAATCAGAAGACCCAAGTGGAAGGGGCTGCTTGTATTTGACATAGCAGGGAAGCCTTGTGACTGATTGAAAAGGCAAACACTGCTTTTAGAATCTTCCTCTTAAATCAGAGGAAGAAATTCACTTTCTACACCTATATGGAAAACCCTTTATTAGACAGAGTGATGGGGTCACAATCGTGAAAACAGCCCTGGGGAAGGAGGGCTTTTCATGCACCCTGTTGTACGAAAAAAAAGGGGAATCAACAACTTCAACATTCTCTGTGTCCATGTTTCGTCACTATCCAGAATTAAGCCTGTATACATGGGGTCACGAAGAGTCGGTCACGACTGTAATGACACAACACAACACAAATTTTAGTGAATCCTTCCCATACTTTGATTCCGGAATAGAGATGGGCACGAAACGAAAAAAATAATCGTTCCTTTATTTGTAATTCGTTTCATTACATAAGGAAATGAATAACGAAAATTGTGATGAAATTGGAACAAACCAAACAGAACCACGAAAATTAGGTTTGTTACATTTCGTTTTCATTAATGGTGACGCGAAATGAAATGAGCTGTTTTGAAATGTTAAAAAATGTCCTGAATATCCGTAAAAACCCAGCAATAATTATTTATTCTGCCTGATAATACCTACCAGGGGGGTTGGGGTCCTTAGAACGTGCATTTATGTCTTTTCTCAGATCGCTGTATTTTTGTCCTTTAAGGGGAGTTAGGGGACATTGACCCAAAATGGCTCCCAGATGACTAATATTGATTTCTTGGGTATTAAAACACCCTGGACATACGTAAAAATGCAGCGATAATTATTTGAAATTATTACCTATCAGGGGGTTGGGGTCCTTAAAAACGTTTGTTTTTGTCTTTCTCCCATCGTGATGTATTTTCCTTTTTCCCTTTAAGGATGACACAAAATGTATGCAAGCCACGTGATGGTATCATGTAAATTCTTGGACAATTTCAACCAATAGCATGCCCAGGTTGCAGACTGGGTAGGTTTGGCAGCCACAGAGGGCATAAAAAGCTTTGGCAGCCCCAGTCCTCCTTGCAGTCTGCGGTGGGAGTTAGGGTGGGATTGCTGTCTCTGTGACTTGTTACTTTAGGCCATCCAGGCAGGTGTGTGTCTCTGTGTTCCTGCTGAATGCAGCCTGGCTCTTAGGGGAGAGAAAGAAGAGATTTATCTTGCAGCCTCCCTGTGTGCGTGGGTACCTCTCGGTGAGTACCCTCCCCTGCCCTGCGGTGCAGTCACTCTGTGGCTGCCTTATGCCCTGGGCAACACCCGCTGCTGCCTTTGCAGCCTCCCTGCATACCTAGTCTATACTGTGTCTCTGCCAGCATCATTTTTTTAGTGTTTTCCCTCTGGTCTGGGGCGTTGGGGGACGCCCGTGAGCGAAAATGCTTTAAATCGCGCAAAAAGTAGGTAAAAATGAAAAACGAAAAACGAAAAAAGAAACAAAATTTTTCAAAAAAAATCATGAAAAATGAAAACAAACTGAAACTGGACCCACAACAAAAAAATGAAAAACCGAAATGTCATTTTTTTGATTCTTGCCCATCTCTATTCCAGAGTATATGTACATCTTGATCTGATAATTTTCTTTCTGACACTTCTTATTAGAATATCATCCCACAGTTATGGTTAACCTTTTATGGAGGTTTCGCAGGCTCTGCAGTTGTGATGCCAACAGGAATTGACTTCCATTTGTCTGACAGATGTCACTTCGCAGCACCGCCATCAAGTGTACTCTGTATGCCTCCTACATGTGTTGTTTGTGAGAAATGTATTCTCTCCCCTCCTCCTATTTTTGGCTAATGGCTTCTTCCTTCTGATTCAAGTCTGCATAGGGACAGAAGAATGGAGGAAAGTGTTGCTCCTCATGTAATCTCTTCACGCAGCAGATGAAGTGAGGTCCTCCTCACCGTAAAGGGTGAGGAGGACCTCATATGTGGGGTGTGTGTGTGTGTGTGTGTGTGTGCGCATGCGTGCATGCGTGCACGCGGCTGCGCAGACACTTAGGGAAGATGTTATACCAGAGGACAGCAATGCATGGCTTTTGAGTTTCTAAACTGCATCTTCCAGCATTTCTCACTAGAGATGGCCAGGAATCTGAGAAATGGTGGTTCGTGGTTGTTCATGGTTTGCAGTTAGCTGTGAACCATGAAGCACCATGAACCAACTGGAAAACTGAGTCACAAATCTGTTAAGTTTCAGTTTGTGTCAGGTGTGTGTGTATGTTACCTTCTTCAGCTTTTGTCAGGTGTGCGTCTTACCTTCTTTTGTTGTGTTGCCGCCACACCACCATCATCATGACTGTACACATGCACAGAGGTAGCAGTCCTGGCAGCCAGAGAGGAAGGTGGCCCTCTATCTCTGAAGAGGATGGCATCTTATTTCTTTCTGAGCCCATAGGTAGAAATGGACATCTTATCATCTCTTGACAGTTTCAATAAAACCTACCTGCTTTCTGAAATCAGTAAATTAGGCTACAATATTAGAAATGGGGGAGCTTTCATGCCCAACAGGACCTATCTTCAGATTGGGCTTGGAGGAGTGTGGGTCTGAAAACATAACAAACAAACACTATGTGGGACCAGTGTTTACTGTGAGAGTCACTGTAAAATTAATGACCTTGGAAACTGCCTCCAAGGTTCTTTTTTCTTATTGGAATAGATTCTAGTTGTTCATTTAGAATCCCTTCCCTTCCCTTCCCTTCCCTTCCTTCCTTCCTTCCTTCCTTCAGATATCCCCATCCTCCTTGGACTTCTTTTATTGTTAGGTTCTCCTACCATAGGACCTTACACTTGTGTTTGTTCTGAGTTTATTAAAACCAGGTATTTAAAAATCCAGCACAAATGGATGGCTACAGTCTGCTTTGGTTTCCTTTGAAAGCAAGAATTCTAGAAGACCATGGTCACTCTCACCCAGCGTTACCCTTGTGGCCAGTTCCTCCACCAAGTCATCCATGTTGGTTCGAATAAAGTCAAAGATAGCTGTTCCTCTAGTTACTTTCTCCAGTCTTGGTGGACCACAAATTGAACATGAGTCAACAGTGTGATGCAGTGGCCAAGAAAGCCAATGTGATTCTTGGTTGCATCAAGAGAACCATACTGTCTAGATCAAGGGAGGTGATAGTGCCACTCTATTCTGCTCTGGTCAGACCCCACCTGGAGTACTGTGTCCAGCTCTGTGCTCCTCATTTTAAAATGGATGTTGACAATCTTGAATGGGTCCAGAGGAGGACAACCAGGATGGTGGAAGGTTTGGAAGAAATGTCTTACGAGGAGCAGCTTAGGGAGCTGGGAATGTTTAGCCTTACAAAAAGAAGGCTGAGAGGGAATATGATAGCTATGTTTAAATATTTGAAATGCTGCCATGGAGGTTGGTGGAGTCTCCTTTGGAGGTTTTTAAGCAGAGGCTGGATGGCCATCTGTCGGGAGTCCTGTGATGGGGGTTCCTGCATGGAAGGGGGTTGGACTAGATGGCCCTTGAGATCTCTTCCAACTCTATGATTCTATGATTCCACTTTTTGAAGGAGAAAATCATCAACCACACAAGCCAGAAACTTCTTGGAGGGACTACACGTGGCAGAAGTTGACTCCCAACATATATCCAGTTCGTTGAAATCTCCCATCTCTACTACATGATTTTATTTCATCCAAAATCTGGCTTCTTAGATTGAGCAGATTACTATGATTCCTGAAGTCACGGATGATTTAGAATAGCTCCAGCCTCACCTCTGTATGACAGCCTTGCAAATATTTGAAGAGTGGTATCATATCTCGTTTCAGTCTCCATTTCTCAAGGCTAAATGTGCCCAATTCTTTCAGTCTTTCCTTATCCTAAACCATTTCCTGAGAGTCCAGGATAATCCTGGCCCTATTGCACTTTGTTAGGAATTAGGAAGCGATTGTTCAGTTAAATTGTTTTTATACTTCTTTCAAAGTCTGACACCGTTGATCAGCATTTGAGGCAGTACTAACAATCCATGTTGAGTTTCTTAAAAATTGGCACATATTTTATTGCTGTTTGACTATTATGGAATAATGGGGAGGCGGTGGTTCATGGGGATAGCATTTTCTGTATTTTTACTCTCCCTTTTTGTGAAAACACCACCCCATAAGCCAAGGAGAAGAGGGGTTGTTTAAGGAGAAGACATTGCTTTAAAGCACTCTGGTTTTACGTAAGGCCTGTTCGGCAATCTTCTGGCACACAATTCATAGAAAGTAGGGTTAAGAGTTTCCCAAAACACAGGACCTCTTGGCGACGTGCCAGGTGATTTTGTTGCAAAGTTTCTGTGAGCATTTGGTATCCTCCTCCCTTCTTCAAAGCACTGGGCTTGAATCTCTGTCAGTTTCGGATTGCTTTGGGCGGATAACTGGCAAGTTACTTGTTTGAGCAGATGGCGCTTATTTATTTATTTATTTTGCAAGGAGAGCACTGCGGATGGGTGAAAGGGGATTGAGTGAGTTATTTTGGCTCATTTCAGCGATGTGCAGAGGAAGAAATGGCTGGGTTATGTTTCACTTTTAAAACAAAATACCTTCAGATGCGTCTTTAAAGGAAAGACGGCAACAGATGTGAAGACGGAGGAATTGGAGGAAGGATTGAATACAATGGCTAAAACCCCATTTCTTCTTATCATAGTAAGATGCAACCACTGTAGGCCCATAAAATGCATGGGACTTTGGTCAGTCATTACTCTGTCATTACTCTGTAATTTCCATTGATTGTGCCTTATTACTGAACTTCAGCTCCAAGGTTACGTCTAGAGCTTGCCAAAGGAATAACAACCCATTCCTTTAGATTTCAAGGCCAACATCTAAACCTAGGAGGATGACCCTGGTGATGTCACAGAGGTGGAACAGGCATGGTTGAGAAGGGGCATGTTTTCCTTTCAGGCTTTACACTGCTGCTCTCAGGGTTTGTGAAAAAAGAAGGCTCGTTAAGTACCGACACAGGTGTTTCACTCCCTGCCTTGGTTCACATGGGCCAATGGGTCCAATATCAAAGTACCAAAAAGATAGGAGACAACAGAGAGGCTGAATGGTTACATACTCTTGCATTTGTTAAAGCATGTGGCAATATACATGGTAACCGTCAATTTCAGTCTATGATGCTGTGATGCCATGCTCTGATTCGTAAGAGTTGCCACTGCACTCAAAAGTGCCTGTTACACACACACACACACACACACAGAGAGAGAGAGAGAGAGAGAGAGAGAGAGAGAGAGAGAGAGAGAGAGA
>JAHTLZ010000204.1:6250837-6274792 GCA_023846285.1 Phrynocephalus versicolor | reverse complement strand
AGAGAGAGAGAGAGAGAGAGAGAGAGAGAGAGAGAGAGAGAGAGAGAGAGAGAGAGAGAAGGACACTCTTCTCCCTCTCACAAAATACCAGAACTAGGGGACATACACTCAAATTGAGGGCTGGGAGAGTAAGAACAGACAAAAGAAAATATTTTTTTAACCCAGCGTGCTGTTAGTCTCTGGAACTCCCTGCCACAGGAGGTGGTGGTGACATCTGGCGTGGATGCCTTCAAAAGGGGATTGGACAGATTCCTGGAGGAAAAGTCCATCAACGGTTATAAGCCATGATGGAGATGTGTCATCTCCAGGCTTAATACCAGGGTACTTCAAGGGCCAGATGCAGGGGACTGCTATCAGGAGACAGATATCTAGTCTCATGCGCTCTCAGATGCATTTGGTGGGGCCACTGTGAGATACAGGAAGCTGGACTAGATGGGCCTTTGGCCTGATCCAGCATGGCTCTTCTTATGTTCTTATGTTCTTATGAGAGAGAGAGAGAAAGAGAGAGAGAGAAAGAGAGAGAGAGAAGCCCGGAGGGACCATTAACCATATCTATACATTAATTGGAGAGAGACAGAGTATGTTCATGTTAGTTCGAAATGTGCCCCATAAGGGGATGAATAGAAGATCATTTTTAAAAGGATTTGAGGTACTAATCATTTAACATGATGTTACACTCAAACGTGTCAACGCCGAGGCTGGCACCAGTGGAATCTGCAGCCCAGTTGTGAGCAGACAGTAAATCTGTCTCCCTGGCTGTAAGCTTCTGACTTGCTGTCTCATCTCACAACCTAGATGCCTTTATTTCTTGGAGTTGATTTCTCACCTGTAGTTCAGTGTCTGGCTTGCCAGTGCCTTTAGCCACTCAGTCCTCTCCTTGGCAGAAGCCAATGCTGAATTGCCGAGATCAAGACTTTGAATGGTTGGGAGGAAGCATCTGCTGATATCTTTTGCACAACCCCCCTGATTTTGCTTGTCTTTTTGAAGTTGGCTCACTTGGCAGGCTTCACATATGGCTGACGGTGGTTAACGATTTAGCCCTTTATTGTAGGTTGCTGTAGGAGCAGCTGGCTCATGGGGGGGGGAGAGTTCTTTTGGGTTGCCAAATCCCTTCCTTTCTTTCCCTGTCTTTGATTTAAGAGGCCTTTCCTTTGGAGGAAACTGACAACATTACTTCCAACATTCGTTTTGTACACCGATGTGTCCTGATTTGAGATTACAATAGGAACTAAGAGACAAGAAGGGCTAAACATGATTTCTACAAGCAAAGCCGCTTAGGCTCACGTCCATCTGGGCCCCCTCTGTAATCTTAAAGCAGCACCAGCCGAATTTGTTGGAGATCTTTGTTGCCATGTCAGTGAAAACGAAAACCAAAGTAGATCATGCCATCTGTTGATTGACCGATAATCAGAGACATCAAACCAAACTGTACAAAGAAACTAAGTATTAATTAATGAGTGCGTGCAAATGTAACAGATAATGATCAAGGACAGAAGGTTTCCTGATATTTTGGTCAACAGATCAATGGGACACTATTGAGGACATTCCAGATATAATTTAATGATTTCTCTAAACTGTGATGGTCTTCCTAACCTGGTGTCCGCCAGATATACTCAATGACTTGTAAGTGAGAGAACATGTAGTCAGACAGATTAAGAGATACTAGGTTGCAGAATACTTCTCTGGTCTTGAAACTTTATTAAGGATGCATCTTTCATTTCATTTTGGACTCAAGTTTCCAGAATTCCTCAATAATTCCCCTTGGCAGAACTCTGGGAGTTGCAGACCCATACTTATTGGTGATGGGGGAAAAAACATGAAAAACAAATACTGTTTCATCATTTCATTATGTAACAAATCTTTAAGTTATAAAATGAAACAGTAGGATGTGTTTTGTTATGAAATGAAACAAAACACCATTCTCCCTCTAGGAATGAAACAATTCATCCTAGAGTAACAAGTATTGCAGGGTAGCTTCTTTGGACTTTTCCCTGTAAGGCCCCCAAATTTGGAAAGGTTTGGGTTTCCAGGGGCTGAGTTATTAAATTCTGAAGGGGTCACCCTAGGAGAAAATCATTTCTAATTGTGATTAACCATTTTCCAATACAATTTAAAATGATTTTTTCTAGGGGGACTCCCTTTGGGGTTTAATAACTCAACAACCTGAACCCCAAACATCTCCAAAATTGGGGGGCTTATAGGGAAGAGTCCAAAGAAGCTAGCCTGTGATTTTCGTGCCTCTAGGACCCAGGAGAGCCATTAACAAATCATTTTGTTTTGTTTCATTCTAAAAATTCTTTTTTAAATTGTTGCTAACAAAACAGAACAAAACAAAAGGCAAACCAAAACAAAATACTATATGTTCATTTTGTGCCTATCTCTAATGCTTATATGTCTTTACATTTCTCTCACACGGAGCAAGGCCTGTCTCTGAGACTGCATGGGCCTTGCTTCCTGTTGTTAAATGAAGGAAACCTCTGCAGAGCTGCCTGGGAGTTGTAGCATCACTGCCCTTTAGCAGCTATAGAGGATTCCTCCGGAGAACTACAACATGCCAGAACTGCATGGCTGCATGATGGAGTAAGGAGACACTATTCACCACCAGGAAAGAACAATACTATTAGGGGGTGGTCTTTATCCCATTTAGAATTAGTGGGATCAGGAATCTGAAAGTAATATGGGATAAAAGATAAAGGTAAAGGTTCCCCCCCGCTCATGGATGCCAGTCATGTCCAACTCGAGCAGCGGAGCTCATCTCTGTATTCAAGCGAAACAGCCAGTGTTGTGCAAGTCCGTGGCCATGTGGCTGGCATGGCTGCAAGGAAACACTGTTTTACCTTCCAATTCTTTTATGGTGGCACCTATTTATCTACTTGCATTTAAATGTTTTCAAACTGCTAGGTTGGCAGGAGCTGGGGTTAACAGCGGGAGCTCACTCTGCTGTGTGGCACCCAGGATTCAAACCGCTGAGCTGCTGGCTTTGTAGCCAACAGTTTTCGGTGCTCTAGCCCACTGAGCCACCATGCCCCTTAATAATATGGGATAGCTGGTGCCAACTGTCAGCTAACATCTCCAATGAAGCTTAAGATCTCTCTCTGACATTCCTAGCACTGAGGTGCCAAGGAGAGGTCAGACTGAAACCTTTGGACAATTAAGATGTCCCTACACAGCTGCTGCACCATCCATTTTGGGGAACTGGAGGATGAAGAGAACAAATGCCCATCAAAGCCAGCTCCTTTGAAGTTTGGTGTTGTTTCTAAAGTTATCTGCCATGGGGGTGGAAAAAGCAAATCAGTTTGGTTAGATTAAATGGTATATTTCTAAGCACATTTAGCAGAGCATCATCTTTTAGACAAATGTGTGGGATGGAACATCATTTACCCTTCAGATTTTGAACTTTTTATTTCCAAACTTTGCAGTGACGTTTTGGGCTCAGACAGCCAGCATATATTTTAAACCAACAAAAAAAAAATTCATTTACTCAAGCAGATGCATTCAGATGTGCATATGCTCAGAGGAAAAATGCAAATGTTTAGATTGTGAGAAAATTAATATTTAGAAAATAGCAACTGCTGGATAGCTTGGTGGTTTAGTTATCTGGCACTGGAGCAGGAGATTGGAAATGGCATTGCCCCCTATGCCTCCTTGGGAGTGGCTGGGCTCAATGATCCATAGAGCCCTTTCTGGCTCTAAAGTTCTAAGATGATGATGATGATGATGATGATGATGATGATCATCATCATCATCATCATCATCATCATCATCATCATCATCATCGACATATTTCCATGAGGGATGGGCACAAAAGCCCCCCAAAATGCTGTTTTGTCGTGTTTTTAGGTAACAAAATGAAACAAAATTAAACAACACGAGGAAGCAGCATTTTGTTACAGATGAAACAAAATAGTTTTGCTGTTGTTGTTGAAATGAACCATTTTGTTCCGTCTGTAGCCTGATTGGGGGAGGAAAAAGTTTTTTTAAAAAGCTCTGGGCTTTTTTTTTAAAAAAATGTTTCCCCTCCCCCCCAAGCCTCATCTGCCAGGTGATCGACACTGAGGTGGGGAGGAAAAACGTCTTCCCCGCCACTTTCCAGCCCCTCCCAATAGAGCTCCTTATCTCACTCCCGATCTCCTTGCAAGTTCTGCGCCGTAGGTAGTGACAGTCAACTTAAATCCACCAGCCTCTCTCTCCCTCTTTTACATGGCTCACGGCAGACACAGAATCTTCCTGACTTTCTCTTAAATATGCACTAGTTTATGGGAACATTAGGGGGGAATATGCCAGTCCCATAAGCTAGTTGTATCCTATAGAATATGGTGCCACAAAGGGTGGTGGAGTCTCCTTCTTTGAAGGTTTTTAAGCAGAAGCTGGATGGCCATCTGTTGGACATATTGTGATGGGCTTCCTGCATGGCAGGGGGTTGGACTGGATGGCCCTTGAGGTCTCTTCCAACTCTATGATTCTATGAATCTAGTCAGCCATGGTAGTCATGCATTACGGTTGCCCCTTTTGTTTTCTTCTCTTTTTTTTTTCTTGAGAGATTCCTCTTCTTGTGAAACAGCATGGTCTTCTCTGCACTGAGAGTAAACGAATTTGCCTAATTCTCATGGAGAACATTTAGTTTTCAACTGACTTTTGAGTCTACCAAGAGGTATACACTTCATATCTGGCATGGAGGTGGAGGTGTTTTTTTAAAATTTATTTATTTATTTATTTATTTATTTATTTATTTATTTATTTATTTATTTATTGCATTTTTATACCACCCATCTTCCAAAAGGAACACTGGGTGGTTTACAATCAAGAATAAAAACAGCAGTGCATAACAAGTAAAAAGGAAGGGGGAAAAAACTAAAACACTAATAAAGTAAAAAGGGGGAAACCCTTGGCAAGAGGCGACGCGAGCAAGGAAAAAAAAATTAAATGAAAAGGTCGCCTAATTGCTAGCTGTTGTTTTTCATAAGGTGCCCATCCCTAGTTCTAAGCTTAATTTCAGCATTTGCATCCACTTTATGCCGATGCATCTCTACCAGGAGAATCTGGCTCAATAACTAGAGCCAATGGACAAACACATACATGCACAAAGTAAAACAGTTTGAAATGTCACTTTCAACAGATAAGAACATATAAGAACATAGAATCATAGAGTTGGAAGAGACCTCAAGGGCCATCTAGTCCAACCCACTGCCATGCAGGAACCCCATCACAATATTTCCAACAGATGGACATCTAGCCTATGCTTAAAAGTAGGAGACTCCACCACTGTTTGTGGCAGCATATTCCACTGCCCATCTAGTCCAGCTTCCTGGATTTCACAGTGGCCCCACCAGATGCGTCTGGGAGTGCACAAGACTAGATATCTATCTCCTGATACCACTCCCCTGCATCTGGCCCTTGAAGTACCCCGGTTTTCCTTCATAGTCTTCAAAAGAGTATTGAGAATGGCAACCAGTTGTATCATAGGTTGGGGAGCGTCACCAAAGCTCAGTCCTAAACTTTCCAGCAAAAAGCCATCTGGGCTAGCAAATTGCAACTCCCCCCCCCAGACCATCAATTTTGCCTGTCTGAAAATGCCTGTTGACACCCCAATAAGTTTTGATTCAAAATGGCCAAATGTATCCCTTCCCCTCCACCCCCACTGGTGGTGGTGCCCACTTTAAAATACAAAGCTAGCCTGCCCTCATCATTGCTGCATTCCCAAAGCACACAATGAAACACTGCCACTTGAATTTCACGACAGCCTTGTAAAAACCATGGAACGGAGATTTCCTAGGAGCCAGATGTCCTTTATGCACTCTGGAGGAAGAGAGAAGTAAACATGCAATAGGTGAGTAATAGTGCAGCAGCAGAAAAAATTCTCCTTTCCCTCTGGGTTTCCTTTGTACGTTTCGTCCACCTACGTCTCCGGCATTGCACCGTTTTCCTTTTCCCACTTCACAGTTTGCTTTGATGCTAAAAATAGGTGTCATCATAACTGTGACCATAATTGCATCCACTTCCCAACACCACAATCTGAAAGCATTTCTCTCTGTATTTCTCTCTGTCCACCCCCCCCCCAGTACACACACTCCCAAGTGCTCTTTTTTATTGATAAGTGACACTTTTCTTCTCAAAAGCTTCTCCTTCCTATACAGCCCAGTGATCAATGGCTCACGTTTCCTCTTCCCAACTTGATGCTAACTCTTACTTTGCTAAAACCTCAGAAACTGCAAAGGGGCTGACCTGGCTTGGTGCCCCTTGTTCACTTCACCTTTTTGCTGCTGGGATTTGAAATTTCAGATTAAAACTCATCTAGAGGCATGGCAGAAGTGCAGAGACCTACCCTGCAGAATTAGTTTCAGATCTCTCCTGAGTATACCACTCCTTTGTTCTTATCAATTGGCACTTACAGCCTCAGTAACTCATTCTGAGCCATTGGTAAGAGAAAGAATAAAAAGGTTTCATTGACTCACAAAGGAAATAGATCCAAAATAGCATACTGTTCAAAAATGACTGTCACAGACTTTCAGCAACAGGCCTCAACAGAATAACAGCCTGTTGTCTACAGACTCCAGCAGACTACATTTTAACTGCACTAACTGTGCAACTGACGACAAAATGAAGAGAGAGAGAAAGACATTTAAGCAAAGATGTCTGTCTTTGAAATCAGCAGGAAAGGAACAATTGGATAATGCTTTATTTATTTATTTATTTATTTATTTATTCATTCATTCATTCATTCATTCATTCATTACATTTTTATCCTACCCATCCACTTGAAGGCCACACCGGGCAGCTAGCAGTCCATTGAAACCCAAAAACAAAACCAAGCAATACACACCAATACAAAATACCTTAAATAAAGATAAAAACTAGGAACATAAATTGGCCAATTAGATTGCAGCCAAGCCCAGAAATGTACCCACCCCTCAGTCAAACCCACAGCATAGACGTTTGAAATAACTCAATAACTGCTTTCAAATGGCCCTGTGAAGGGCCTTTTGAAACACATTATTATTAAGGAAGGGTGACTTAAGCTTCCTTCTCTCCATTCACGTTCAGAAGCAAGAGTGATTTCTGATGTAGCTTCGGGAGGACCCCTTCTGCCAGGAAAGAGGGCAATCTTAGCAGACCAATAATGTGACAAGTGAAAACAAATTACGGAAAGCAAAGAAAAGCAAAAGGAGTTACACTTAACCAGGCGGCCTAATAATAATTGTAATGTACTTATTCAAAATATCTTACCCCACCTTTCTCCTTAAGAAGGGCTCAAGGTGGTTTACATCATTGAAAGATCATACTGAAAGCTAGAAGCACTAAGTATACAGATACCAAAATAGATCAAACCAATGACACATTAAAAGACAGTAAACAAAAGCAACATCAAATGTGAATTCAAAGGAGTTTGGTGTAACCATCCATTAAAAAACAAACAAACAAACAAACAAAAAGGTCTCCCCTGGGCCTCTTAATGACCAGGCAGGTTCATAAAGAATTCTTGAGACAATTGTTGTGATTTTTTTCTGGCTGTTTGGCTAAATAGCCTGAAAAATTCACAACAACTATTGGATCCCGGCCGTGAAAGCCTTCAAGAATATAATTCTTGAGAAAGTTTGGCCCCAATTATGCTCAGAGATTATGATTATTTATTTTATTTATTTATACAATTTGTATGGCGCCCACTACTCAAAGGTCTCTGGGCGGCTTACAAACAAAGCATTAAAATGTCAATTAAAACAATAAGAACATTTAAATTAAAACAAAGCATTAAAATGTCAATTAAAACAATAAGAACATTTAAATACAAAACACCAAAATTGCCATCAGGACCCACAATCTATATTATGTCACTTAAAAAACTTCTGAAACAGAAAGGTTTACCTGAAGTTAATTTATCTTGAAGGAGTGAGGTACCCTGATGATGTGTATGTTGGGGCTATTATAACTACAGTAGTACCTTGTATAACGTAATTAATTCGTTCCAAATTAAATTACGTTATACAAATTTTCCGTTGTACAAACTGAAATTTCCCATAGGAATGCATTGAAAACAGATTTAATTTGCCCCCACCACTCCCCCTTTCCCTCGAACTCAGACTTCCCTGCCGTCTTTTTTACTGGTCCCGGCGTGGCCGCGGTGTGGCCTGCTCCTTTGGATGTCACGGCGCCACGGCCCCTCGTCGTCCTTCCCCGCCGGCGCGGGGATCTTGGGTTGTTGCAGCTCCGCGGCCCTGGGGGTCGCCACCGCTGCTGCCTTGCGGCCCCCCGCCGAATGCGGCCATCTTCACCGGCATGGGGATCCCACCCCGGGAGCCGCCGCCACCGCCGCTGCCTTGCGGCTCCTTCCTGATATGCCCCCCCTCACCAGCCTCGCAGGGCTGCCCCGGGAGCTGCCGCCGCCGCTGCCGCCTCTTGGCGGCCCCTGCCCGACACAGCCAACCTCACCGGCCTTGAGGGGCCGCCCCGGGAGCCGCCGCCGGCTTGCGTTCCCCGCCCAATGCAGCCCTCCCCTCCCCTCCCCTCCCACCCCGCGTCCTCTTCCTGGGCGGCCTTGGACGGGACCGCGCCGGGAATTCCCCCCCTCACATCTTGCCGGAGCCCCGGAGGCAGGCAGTAGGGCACACTGGTGGCCCACCCCGCCGGGAGGAACCTCAGCATCCGCGGCGGCGGCAAGCGGAGGACCCCTGCGCAGGTGCCAGGTAAGGGCACCCCTCCCTGGCTCGCCCCCCTCCGCCGCTCCCCTCCCCTCTTTCCCTGACCACTCCCCCGTCCTCTTCCTGGGCGGCCGGAGGTGGTGGACGGAGGTGGCCGCGGGGGGGAGAGGCGGGCAGATTTTTTTCCCGTTGTACAGATTTTTCGTTGTACAAACCCTCCATTATACGAGAGTCTACTGTACATGGTGGTGTATTCCGATTCTCTAGAAGCAAAACCAATTAAATTGAGGATCCCGTACTTGGGAATACATTGCAGAAAGTCAAGACTTCCAGGAAAAGACAGTAAATGCTGGGGGAAACCAAAGGCAGCAGGAGAAGAGGAAGAGCAAGTTATGAGATGGATTGATTCAATAAGGGAAGCTGCAGGCTTGACGTCTGCAGGAAGCCAGTAACTTCCCTTTGGATCAGGGTAATAAACAATAGGACATCTGAAGGTCTCTGAGTCATGGTGGTGCTATAAGTTGCAAAACATGTGTTGATGCAGACAGAATGAATATGCCAAAGGGAACTTTGAGAACATAAGAACATAAGAAGAGCCATGCTGGATCAGGCCAAAGGCCCATCTAGTCCAGTTTCCTGTATTTCACAGTGGCCCTACCAAATGCCTATGGGATTGCATGAGACTAGATATCTGTCTCCTGATACCACTCCCCTGCATCTGGTCGTTGAAGTACCCTCGTTTTAAGCTGGAGATTACACATCTCCATCATGGTTTGTAACCTCTGATGGACTTCTCCTCCAGGAATCTGTCCAATCCCCTTTTGAAGGCATCCAGGCCAGATGCCATCACCACATCTTGTGGCAGGGAGTTCCACAGACTAACAACATGCTGGGTAAAAAAAATTCTTTTGTCTGTTCTCACTCTCCCAACCCACAGTTTGAGTGGATGTCCCCTAGTTTTGGTATTTTGTGAGAGGGAGAAGATTGTCCCTCTATCCACTTTACTCATGCCCTGCATTATTTGGTACATCTCAATTATATCCCTCCTCAGGTGCCTTTTTTCTAGGCTAAAGAGCCCCAAATATTTTAGCCTTTCCTCATAAGGGACTTCCCCCAGCCCAGTAATCATTTTAGTTGCTCTCTTCTGCACCATTTCCAGTTCCAGTATGTCTTTTTTGAGATGCGGTGACCAGAATTGTACACAATACTCCCGGTGTGGCCTTACTAACGTTTTGTACAATGGCATTATAATGTTGGCTGTTTTATTTTTAATCCTCTTTTTGATAATCCCTAGCATGGAATTGGCCTTCTTCACCACTGCCATACATTGGGTAGACACCTTCATGGAGCTGTCCACCAACACACCAAGATCTCTTCCCTGATCCATCATGGATAACTCAGAGCCCATGAGTTGATAGATGAAGTTTGGATTTTTTGCCCCAATATGCATTACTTTACATTTGGCTGCCTTGAAACGCATTTGCCATTTCATAGCCCATTCCCCCAGTTTGGAGAGATTCTTCACAACCTTCCTCTTGCTCACCCAGACAACAGTCAGAAAGAGGGGATATATTTTAAGCCAATGGCTTAAAAATAATAAGAAGACAATAGGACAGAGAACGAAGTTGGCACACAAACATCTACATAATTCTCATCCCGTATTTTTATTAACAAGGTATTTTATTTAACAGAGTTCAAATAAGCACACAACTACTTGGTAAGTACATTATAATTACGGATTACGGACTAATTGGAATGTTATTTATGCTGGAAGATTATGCTGTAATTATACATGGCACTATTAAGGGGAAAAGGGGGAGATATCTGGCAAGTGCTCCCGAAAGCAATTACTATAAAGATGAGAAGTAGGTGCCCTTTGATTTTGTGATTATTCTTTACCGTATGAAATAAGATGCCAAAAATTCTCACCAAGGCTGCTTGATGCATAAGGAAAAGGCGAACAATGCGGACACGTGTTGCACTCTTAATGGTGAATCACCAGATGAAAATCATACCAGTTTTCATTGGAGGTGAGACCTCAGCGGAAATCAGTATATTATTACCTCATGATTTATTGCTTTGTTCCATAGGAAACATTTTTTTCCGCATAATGTTTAGCTTGCAGTATTGTCCTTTAATGATGCCAGCCATCTTTCTGAAGACTCTTAGTCATCTAGGTGAGATTTTCCAGAAGTTGAGTCATGACAACTGGACTGCTTGTGAGATTGAAACATTTCATTTCTCATCCAGGTAGCTTTGTCAGTCTAAGGAAAGTTGGTCCAAGGCTTCCAATTTATATTTCACGTAGGGTTCATAACACCCTGGCCTAAATAGGCTTGTTAGGTGGACAGCGGCCTGAATAGGCTCGTTAAGTGCACAGCAGGGGCCTGGATAGGATCATTAGATGTACAATAGGCTTGGGCATGTGAAAGCCCCACCAATACAACCTTTCTCAACGCTCATTAGGTATGAGTCGTTAGCTATGCCATTGCTGGTGGAGGTGTGAAGTGCTTCTGATTTGTCTGGGGAATCAATGTCAGGGCAGCATGATAAGTGGCAGAGAGATTGTGCCTGAGTCCCTCACCTCTGCAATCACACATGAATGGATTCCCTGACCCTTCTCTCAAACCACTTATCTTCTGTAATATGTGTACATCCTCATCTTTGAATGAATAGGTTACAGACGATACCTTTATAGGCCACTTTTTTTTTTTTGCCCGTTGCCATCTCTGCCTGGATTATGCCACCTTTCGTGTTCTGTTATTGTTTTGTTTGTCTTACTGCTTTTACTGTAAGCCGCCCAGAGTTCCCTTCTGGGAAGATGGGCGGGATATAAGTCTAACAAATAAATAATAATAAAAGAGCATTGCAAGCTTTCGAGTGTAAATCACTCTTTTTCAAAGCAGGAGCCAGAAGTTCAGACATGGTAAAAGATGTGCTTTACCAGGAGGTTACTTTTAAAGTCCTTGGTTAGATGATGTTCTTAAAGTCCATGGCTAGGTGATGTTGTGGCACGTGCAGGAGTTTTGTTAGAGGCAGGAAGTTGGGGGCAGTTGTAAAAGATGCTTAAGCATTGGGTTTCACACCCCCATTCTTCAAACAAAGGAACAGGGGTCATACACCACCCCCACTCCCTCACCTGTCTCCATATGGCTTCTATGAGACATACAAATCCCTGTTGGCCAGAGATGGGGTGGGGGGAAAAGGGATGATGCAGGGGACCCACGTGCTTCATTCTGGGATTGGGGTAAATTTTAATAAATCCACTAGGTTTGCCAATTGAAACCAGATTGGATTAAAGTGATATTACCTAGTGGTGGCAGTCTTGATCTTTGGCGTTGAGAGTCCCTGTGCCTCATTCCAGGTGTCCTTTGTTCTTCAAGTGAAGGTACACTGCTGATTCTGGTCCTGAGCTGTAGCTCTGCCAGTGCTGAGCCATGCTGTTTAATGACTGTTTGATTTATCCAATATAGAGCTCTGCACACTCTGCTACAGGGTGACGTGAAACCATGATGAACTATAAATTGGAAGCCTTGCACCAACTTTCCTTAGTGCAGATTCCCAGGCATCCAGGTGAGTTTATCTAGAAGCTGAGTCATGGCGACCGGACTTCTTTTCTTGAGAGATTGAAATGTTTCGCTGCTCAGACTGACAAAGCTGTTTGGATGAGCAGTCTCTCAAGAAAAGAGGTTCGGTCGCCATGACTCAACTTCCAGTTTCCTTTAGACTTGTTTTTCTCAGTCAGTGAGTCCTTTCTCACAGCAGTACTAGCATGAAGAACCCATTTAAGTGTCCTCCAAGTGATGTCTAATGCAAAATGGAAGGAGAACGTCAACTTCTGTATACATTTTTTTAATGTGGACTTTCAGTATCTGATCTCAGGCTTCAGAGTTAATGTCCTGCGTCCTGTCTCTCAGTACCTTGACACTGTTGTCGCTCATTTGA
Organism: Phrynocephalus versicolor; assembly: GCA_023846285.1. NCBI lineage: Eukaryota > Metazoa > Chordata > Lepidosauria > Squamata > Agamidae > Phrynocephalus > Phrynocephalus versicolor. The sequence continues at coordinate 6,262,214 of JAHTLZ010000204.1, read as the reverse complement.
TGGCATGCTGTCCTATTGGTTGGGTATCTGACCTCACACCCAAAAGCCAAGGCAGAGTTGGTGTCTCTTGTTCGTCACTGTAGACTCTCACTTCTCAGCAGAGATCCATGAAACATGACACCTGCTGTTCCTACTCTTTGTCATCACATTTATGAGTAACTGCGTAACATTTTTGACAACTAAGGGTGGCAAAAAGCTTTCTCACATTTTACCATATCTGGCACACTGAATCACTGCATGTCTTTTATCAAACCCTCTGCTGTCATTCTATGCTGTGTTCCTCCTCGCTAAGGTTCATACTTTTTTGGTTTCAGGCAGAAGTTTGCAGTCCTGAAATTGTTCCAGAAAAATTAGGTCCTAGTTTTGTTGATTTTACTGCTGTCAGATGGCCCTACAAGCCATAGCTCCTCATGATAACAGCAGGTGCATTACAGGTGAACGTTTTTGGCTCACTTTCTGATAGTTGCAATTAAAAGGACTCCAGCAAGAGGAAGTTTGCTCAAGACTGGGCAAATCGTGAGTGGTGGACTTGTGAAACAAGAAAGAAGGAATGGTGAATGATATTTAAGGAGATTGCAAAAATCATGGTCATTAACAGAGATGGAACAAAACGATGAAATAAAATGCTGTTTCATCAAATGGTTACAAATGGTTACAAAATGAAACGGTAGAACGCGTACTGCGATGAAGTGAACTGAACGACAATTTATGGCTCTTGAAATGATACAATTCATCCTAGAGGCACTAAATTTGGTGGATAACTTGATTTGACTCTTCCCTATAAGCCCTCCAAATTTGAAGAGGTTTAGGGTTCGGGGGGCTGTATTATTAAACTCCAAATTGAATACCCCATGGAAAACGAGGAAGAGGAAATATGTGGCATTTTAAACTTATTCCTCTCTGTGCTGTGAAATCCAAAGGAGGGGGTTTGAGGTGAATGTTGATTGGTCTTTCTTGAAGGGTTGCTAAGCGATAAAGCAAGAACAATCCCAGTTTCACTTTCTGAAAGAGCAAGAGAAAATTTATGGCCTTGAGCCTCTGCTTCTTTCCTTTAGGGAAAGGCAAGCGAAAATAGAACAGAACAGAATCATTTCAACTTTCACCTCTGCCCCCCTCCTTCGTATTCCACAGCACAGAGTAGAATGAGGTTTGAGTTTAAAATACCACATTTTTCCTCTTCCTCTTTTTCCATGGGGTACCCACATTGGAGTTTGATAACTTGTCCCCCTGAAGCCCAAACCTAGCCAAATTTGGAAGGCTTACAGGAAAGAGTCCAAGGAAGCTACACACCAATTTTGGTGCCTCTAGGATGCAGGAGAGACATTTTATAATGTAATGACTTATTTTGTTTTGTTCTGTCCTGAAAAAAATAATTTAAAATTCATTAATAATGAAACAAAATGAAAGCAAAGGAAAAATTAAATTAAATTAAATGCTATATTTTCTTTTTGTGCCCATCTCTAGTCATTAACATACAACTGTCTTCAATGGTTGCTTTGTTGAACTTGATCAACAGTAGTCAACTGAACAAAAAATAATTGATTACTATTATTGTTACAGTAGCAAGATTAATATTTAAGAAGTATTGGAAAAATTTTATTCAATTTAATTTGAAGAATGATATAAAGTAATGTGAAATATGGCCATTAATAATATGTAAAACCATTAGAAAAGGAACATTGAAATGTAATGATTTCAAGGATATATGGAATTTATTTCTGGCATATGTGTTTCAGAAATACAAAGGGTATACACCTGGAGAACAATAAGGTATTTTGGAGAAAATTTAGGTGTATTATTGACTAGCCCTGAGGGTTGGGTCTCTGCATGGTGGAGGTGGGGGGAATAATTTTTCTTTAGTTTTTAAAAAGTTGATTGTAGTTTATTTGCTTAATGTGTTGTGTCATTATTGTGATTTTTAAAAATGAATTATTCTGCGTAGACACAAAGATCTGGCAGAGCTAAGTGCCGAATGTTGATCGTGCCAGACTCTTCAAGGAATGGAGTCACGTGTCTTCAGTTTTATTGGGCATCCTCAGAGAGTGAGAAACATAACTGTAAATCAAACAAATCAAGATACACTGACTTCAGAAATTGGGAGACGAATTCTCATACAAGTGCAAATGATACTTGTTGCAATTATACTTTCTCATTGAGACTGTGTATTCGTAATAATTAACACGTTTGCCTTGCCCTTTTTTGTTTTGTTTTGTTTTTCTTTGATTTATTTACAACGAAAATCTATCTAGTTCTAATGGAACACCAGCCTGTTTCTCGTTCTTTGTGTTTTGTAGGGGAAACAGATGAAGTTTCACATCTCACAATGCAGACCAATAAAAATGCCCTGTAAGAGCGGCACAATTTTGATTTGTGTTTGCCACCCAGAGAAGGTGGGGGAAAAGTAATTATGCATTTTCAGAAGATGTAATAGTCTACCGTAAATCTTTCGCAGGTTGCCATGAATTGTAAAAACGATTTCCAACATCCCCTCTGTTATCCATTGTAATAATAAGGGTAGGATGCCAACACATGTCTCATTGTGCCACCATTTGTGCAGAGCTGCTGAACATCACCCATTCACTTTCATTATGTTTGTAATGATGTTTGAGCTACACTTACTTAGATTAGTTCCAAATGCAGCATTTGCTCTGTCTTAAAGGATGTGGCTGTCTACGGATCTTATTGGCATTGTCAAATAATAGTCTCGTACCTTTGTTTGCGATTTTTTCCCCTCTGCAAATTTCTACCCTTTTTTCTTTCAAAGAAGAACCCTGTTTCCCCATGTTAGGTGCTAGATTTCCCACTTTGTGATATGTTTTGAAAGCACTTTACAAAGATGTATTTATTTCCTAGAGTCGTTTCATTTTGATCCTTTGCTCTGTTATTTTATTTTATCATGTTATATCAGTTTGTTATGTGGGTGCTTTGGGATTGGGATTATGAATTGTATTTTGTTCCCTATTGTGCACTGAAGGAAGGAAGGAAGGAAGGAAGGAAGGAAGGAAGAGAGCTGCACAGATACTATCCTCAACCTATCATGAAATGATGACCTCTTGGTCTGCTTGTCTTTCTCTGTAAACAACAGGCATTATATTTTAGTTATCTTTTCAGCTGCCAGTTTGGAAAACACCCTATATTTAGATTTTTCAAGTAATCAGTCGTGGGCTACACTTATTATTAAACTTTCACTGGAAGCCAAGTTTGGAACGGTTGCATTTTGGACAGCAGTGGTGTTAAGGGGATCACTGGGCTTCTAGACAAAAAGAATAACATTCCCTAGCTTCATGTGGAAGTACCATAACTGTGCATCAGTCAGGAATACCCACCATTCTCTGCCTTCTCTACTTCATCTTGCATAGCATAAAAACAAGGTTCGTTTTCACACTCGAGATGCTGAATGTTGTGCGAAGGAGACAGGGTTGGGCAAAGGGAATTGGCACACCATTGAAAGAGCATCCTTTTCTGAGTGTGGCAACAAAACTGCGGGGCAATTCTCCTTGCCAAAAGAACCTTTTCATTTAGAACATGCAGGCTTTGATATGATTCAATTCTTCAAAACAAACAAACAAACAAAAACCTCGGGTTTATGAATGTAAGAATATTGTGCTTTGGTACCTAAGGATTCAAAAAGGCAGAGAACCACCCGATGTGGCTGTACACTATTGTGCCAATGATTCCAGTAGGAAAAAAGATGCCAAGTATACATTCCTTTTCTGGAAGAGGCTGTGCATCGCCTTGGTTCTCAACTGTCAACAGCTACTTTTGGAACCTTCCAACTCTGTTCTCCTGATTGGCTGTCAAGGCTCCCATAGACATCTGCGTGCTTTCTTTCAAGGGAAAATAGAGCAGGTGAAATGTTCTCCTACTTGCTGAGAGCAGAAGGCAGTGGTAAGTTTTGCTTGCTCTCGGTGTGTTCATTCCAAAATTGTATAGGCGACTACACATGAAGTGTTGGTAGATGACTCTGTGACTCCAATAGCTCTTGGCGGTTTCTACTGTCCTTTTCTTGGTGTCCCTTTACAAACTTCTGAATCCATTTGGAAATGAAAACAGTTCCTTCCCACAGTCTTTTGTATTCTAAAGGATACTGGCGGCTCCACGTAGGGTGTAACTCTGGTACGAGGGGCTTCTTTGGCTTGCTGCCCAGAGCTTGCTGCGAAATTGTGCTGCTACATGGGCTCCTTAGCAGAGACTAGGCAGCTTATACAAGGGCTATTCGTGTCTGCCCCAGCCTCTTTTTTTCCAGCAAGCAAACATCACTCCCGCTCTCCCTAGTCAGAGTGAGAATGAGATTAGCTGGTCACTTTGGGGCTGAATGGGAATTTTTGGCTGTTACCCTGATTGGCCTTGGGTAGCAGCGAGTTTTCACCCATCCCATTCTCAATCTGTTTTTATCAGGATGTAGTGTAATTTACCAGTCACAACGGTGGGTAGTGCAAGAGGTGGTTTAATGCAGGTGAGTTCCAGTTGAGAGACATCCTCTGGGATGGGAGGCAGCCCTCATTTTATAGGATCCAGTGATCAAAAGATAGGAATGTAGCATTATAAGATCACACTGGTTGTGAGATGATTAATTAGGAATGGCGTTCAGGGCTGCCTCAGTGGAAAGTCGACCCCAAGAGTTCAAGAGAGGGCTGCCCAGATGGGCAACACCATCTTGAGTTAGGAACTCCCCGAGGTGTCGATTGGGCTGGAGGTTGAATTTATTTATTTATTTATTTGATGGTTCTTGTGAGTTTTTTGGGCTTTTGGATATGTTCTGAAACTTTCAGAACACAGGCAAACAGCCCAAAAAGCTTACAAGAACTATCAGATCCCAGAAAGCCTTTGAAATATTTATTTATTTATTTATTTGAGTATTTTTATTCTGCCTTTCTCCTTGGAAAAGGACCCAAGGTGGCTTACAGTAATGAGGGACAATATACAGTCCAGTACAATTAAGACATGTTTAGGTATTGAGAAGAACAGAGAATTGAGGGACATCTTACAGCATTAACAGACAACATTACATTAAAGCTACAAGAGAACTCAAAAAGGAGTGAAATTCCATGTAAATGTTATGAGTGATGGAAACTAACATTGAAAACATATTGTTAGTGCAATCACACAAGGTTATAAGTGGTTATGAAGCAGATTCCAGGCCCAAACCTCTTTGCACTACATTCAGGCCCCCCTTGTAAGAACTTAAGTTTGAGTTTAATTGTTATAATCAAGTTGTGGCCCAATTTAAAATCCATATATTGGGTCTTGCCTCTTTCTTTCAGGCTGGGTGGGCGAAGCAATGCTCTTTCTGATTTCTTCTAAGGCTTAGAGCAGGAAGTGGAGAAGAACTGGTCCACCAGTAGCTATGAACTGTATGAATTAAATAGCAGAACCTCAGAACGCTAGGACAGTCAACCTTTGCATTCAAGATACAGGACAAAGGAAGATAGTTACTCCTACAGTACATCCTGCTTATAGGCTTATTGGAAGGGGGCAGACAAAATGTCCATCAGTTCTGAGTTGCATAGCTAGTGGCAAGGAACCCTGGGAGATGCAATCTAATATCTGGAAGTCTGTGTGTTGACTGTCCCTGATGGATGGAGAGATTAGCCCAGCTGCTTCTAGAAAAAAAATTGGTGGTCTGACTCTGGAAACACAAATGTCTACCCTTCTATTTTTATTTTGTATTGACTACATATCTCCATTTTAGTTCACTGACCCTGGAAAGATATTTTTCTTCAGGAACGTAGTAGAATCAATGAGCTTTTATTGGTATAATTCCTTTGTTTTTCCACAGGTGAACCTCATTGTTGACTCCTACCCTAAAGAAGCATGAAAAAAGTGGAAGTGGGGAAAGACGTAGGATCAGGGAAAGGGGTGAGCTAAGAGGGAAGACCTCCTCAACGGCAGAGATTTCAGATATTGAAAAAACAAAGTGATTCTGAATTGTTGCCCATAACATCAGATGAGGCCAGAATCTACGCTGATGTCATATTGGTTGAATGCCACTAGAGAGTCAACACTAGAGCTGGACCATAGAATCAATGGAACTTCCACAGAGTAGCCGGTTTGGGAGTCTGGTTCCTAATTATGCCTCTTGAACAGGGGTTGGATTCAATCATCCATTGGGTCCCTCCTAGCTCTGCAGTTCCAAGATGATTCTAAGAAGACTCACCAGATGCTCACTGTTTTTAGGGGCCTACGTCCTATAGTGTTTACTCACTACTGGATATCATCCAGTATGCAAAGCAAAACAAAGCAACGTGTTCTGCTTATATGCCACCCCATAGCACTTCAAGTAGTCTCTGGCTGGTTTACAGTTTTAATTACAGTATGCAGGCTACACATTGCAACCCCCCCCCCCGCCAGCAAGCTGGGTACTCATTTTTCCAACCTCGGAAGGATGGAAGGCTGAGTGAACCCTGAGCCTGCTACCTGGGATTGAACCCCAGGTCATGAGCACAGTTTCACCTGCAGTACAAGCATTTAACCACTGCACCACAGGGCTCCTCATGTACTGTATTAATTGTTGTTGGTTAGCTCAGTAATCCAAAGTTGGGAGTTTGATTCTCCACTGTGAATCTTTGATAAGAGGTGGACTTTTTCATCCATAGGGTCCCTTCCAGCTGTATAGTCCTAAAATTAGGATATTGCTATGAGATTACATATAAGCATTATTGCATGCATTCGTTTTGTCAGAATAAGTCATCAATTGATTTTTTTTAAAAAATGCATAGTATAATGTATTGCAGAAATATTTACTGCACTTAAATGTCACCGTTCAATATAGACCTTCTTGAGTACTTTAGAAAATCAACAACAACACAATACAATGCAATAAAATGTCAGCAAACCAAACAGTAGGGAAAGGTTTTTTTTTTTATCTGATGCCAGTAAAATATTAAAAGTAGGTAAGACCAGTGGCACAGCTCCAATCCCAGTTATATTTCTAATTTCCTTGCATAGAATACATGAAATGCACCCCCATGAGAACCATAACTTATATTACAAGAAGTGTAATGGTGAAATAAATATTAAGCAGGGTTCTGGTTTGATGGGTGTTGAATATCCCCCAAAGTAAGAGGGGGTATCTGGGATATAATTTATTGCTGTGGGTTTGTGTTGTCAGACAGCTTCTCACGTATGGTTTTTTCAAGGCATGTGAGGTTGTCAAGGAATGATTTAGCATTCATGAATACCACCCAGGAGTCTCCATGGCAGAGCAGAATTTGAACCCAGATCTTTTGAGTCCTCCTCCAGCTCTCTGTCCACTGAATTAAACCAACCTTGACAGGCATTCTAGCTTTGATCATTTCCAAATTGCAACTTCACAGCGAGCAGCCTCTGACAAGTGTGAAGTGAGTGTAGACTGCTCAAATTAGCTGCTGAATAGGAAGGGCCCATTTAAATCATATCCAGCAGGTCTCGTCTAGTTGAGACTAGCAATAGGAGATTGGCTCCCATCTTTTCATGTTGTATGAGACCAAGGCCAAGTTTTCATGGTGTACGAGATACGTTGACTAGAGATGGGCACGACTAGGGAAAATGACGTTTTCGAGTTGTCGTGTGTCGGAGGTGGCCCGTGTCGGCTCGTTTCCGGTTTTTGCGAAACTTCGCAAAAAATAATCGTGTCGTTTTTTGTTTTTTCGTCTGTCGTTAAACTGGTTTGGGGGGGGAGCGGGCTCCTGGAGGCACCTCTCTGGGGTGGGTGCCTCCTCTGGCCCGCTGTAGGGGAAGCGGGCTCCTGGAGGCACCTCTTCTTGGGGGGGGGGTGCCTCCTCTCCTCACCCGCTAGGAAGGGAAAGCAGGCTCCAGGAGACCCCTCATGACATGGGGGTCTCCTCTCCTCACCTGCTGCTGCAGAAGGGCATGCATAGCCATATGGATATGCATACCAAGTTGCACGCAGAGACACAGCAGACTGGCAGAGGCACCCCTCTTTTTGGGGTGCCTTCCCTGCAACAATCGGTGACGGTGAGACACAAGCAGCACTCGAGGGCATGGTTTGCATGGCACTGCTGCTGCAGGAGGAGTCAGCCAGAGCCACAAGTGGCGGCCTGGCAGACTCTCTGCACCCGCTGTGTCTCACCAAGAAGGGAATTGTACTTGCATGTAGTGCAATGCAAGTACAGATCTGGCTTAGGCAACAGGGTTAGTGCAAGGGCTAGGGTTAGGCTAGTTACTGGTGAGGTTAGGATGAGTATTGGGGTGCACCTCTGGGTGCCTCTCTGACCCACTAAGAGGACAGTGTACTGTGGCGTATGGGTAAGGAATCAAGGATTAGGGTTAGGGTTAGGGGGCTAGGGCAGGGTTTAGTGGGCTTTTTGGCACATCCCAGAAGTCTCAGTGGCCAAGTGGCCATGCGATTGGTGGGATGGCTCCAAAAATTTGCATGGTCCACTCCCACATGGCCACTTGGCCAGCCCATCATTGCGCAGGTGTAAATAAAATAAAATAAAATAAAATCAATGGACAGGGGAGCTGGAGGAGACATTTTGTTGCAAGAAAAACCACCACTGCTACTGTAAAAATTCTGGCAGCAGCATAGCAAATTTTCGCATATTTCTGTGGTGCTTGTGTGTTTTTGGACCACTCCACGGTTTCAAAAAAAATATTGCGGTCGCCGCCCCATTTTGGATCCCCCGCCCGCACCGCATGGCATGGCGTGGCGACTCGAGTCCGGCTGCCCAGGACAGGAGAGGGGGGGAGGCCGGGACCCCCCCCCAGAAACCACCCCTCTGGTAGGTGCACTACTGCACATGCACATTGCACAGGCTTTCCGCCTGCTTTTTTTGGCCGGGAATGGGGGGTGGGGAGTTTAAAACTTTTTTTCTGTGCCGCTTCCGCTTTTGTGGTGGCCGGCGGCGAGACTCCCCCCCCCCCGCGCCGTTGCTGGTGCGAGCCTGCGGCGGCGAGTCCCACAGAGCAGCCCAGGACAGGACAGGAGGAGAGGGAGGGAGGCCGGGACACCCCCCCCCCCCAGAAACCACCCCTCTGGTAGGTGCACTACTGCAAATGCACAGGCTTTCTACCTGCTTTTTTTTTTGGCCGGGAATGGGGGGGAGATTAAAACTTTTTTTCTGTGCCGCTTCCGCTTTTGCGGCGGCCGACGGCGAGACTCCCCCCCCCACCGTTGCTGGTACGAGCCTGCGGCAGTGAGTCCCACAGAGCAGCCCAGGACAGGACAGGAGGAGAGGGGGGGAGGCCGGGACCCCCCCCAGAAACCACCCCTCTGGTAGGTGCACTCTCAGAGGCAGGCATATTTCCGCCTGCTTTTTTGGCCGGAATGGCCGGGAATCGGGTTTTTTTTAACTTTTAAAAACTTTTTTTCTGTGCCGCTTGGCATCGCGGGATCGCCGCGATGCCAGGAATGACCACGACAAATCAGACCCAATTATTCTTTAGTCGGTTCGAGTTCGAGTTCTGACGGAGTAATTCCCGTTACCGTTTCCGTTCCGTAACGGAAACGAGTAACGGAAACGAGTAAAGGAAACGGAAACGGGAATTCCGCTAAGTCATGCCCATCTCTAACGTTGACCATGCAGCTCCCATGACCAAGCAGGGATTTGAACCCAGGTCTGCTGTGTCCTAGTCCACACCGGTGCTCCAGTTTGTTAGAGTAATTAATTTGATACCTATTTCACAACATTGCAAATTACAAACGTTCCCTTGGTAGACTATGAGAAAGAGGCTTGAGGCACTTCAAAGCATAATGAGTTTTATATAACATAAACTTTCATGGATGGGACCCAGTATGTGCTACTGACATGAGCTACTGTCCCTTGAAAGTAAAATTTGCTTGTTTGTAGTATCACAAGTCCCTTACTTGTTTCTTCCTGATGTTGTGCTCTTTCATCCTTCTACATTTAGGAATTAATACCTGGACAGATCCCTTTTCTTTGACAAATTTTCATTTTAGTGTTGTTGCAGTGTTATTGTCAATTTATTTGTTATTTGACAAACTTCCTTAGTAAAACCTTTAAGAAACACAGTGGTTTTACTGTACACTGATTGTTTCCTCTCCCATAGCAACTGACAAACACACTCATTCGTGTTTCGGTGGCTTCCTGTCTCCTCTCGATGCAACATGGTTACAACCTCTGGATCGTCTATTCCCCTTCTGCGGTAGGATTGCCTTGTAGCATTTATGATTCCTTAAACCCATGGTTCTCCTTTCAGGTCTAGCTGTCCCTATCGGCCAGGCATGTTCAGTACATTTTGAATGTGCCTCTAATTTTCTTTTGCTAATAAAGGGGTGAAGATAATGGTAGGAGCCTGGGAAAATGATTTTTTTCATTACATCTCCCAGAAAATGGCTGTGTGTGTGGACAGTAGCTAGTCCAAAGAAGTAACTCTCATAAGCATTAGTTATTAGTTGATGAATGCACCCTGTTTCAGATGTGTGTAGAAACAACCGTTTGTGAAATTTAAACAAAACACAATAAAATAGAAGACAGACAGTAGAAAGGTGCTTATGAAAAGTTGGTTGGTGGCTATCTTTGTGTATTCACCTTAAAAATTTGCACCATCCTCTATTTCCATTTGAACAACATTGGGAGATTTATTATTGTGCTCTAGACGATAGATGCAATTAGTGGGAAAAGGTTACATTTTGAGGATTTCATATCCCAGAGAGCCACAATAATTGAGAGCAATAGTAGCTATACAGGTGAGATGTTGGAAGGCATAGATTTCCCAAGATTTGAAAAATTATGGAATACAGTGGTCCTCCACCCATTCACGGTTCATATACTGTGGTCATGCTATATCATGGGACCATAGTATATGAAAAAGGCCCCCTGGGTTAAGGGGGAAAAGGCCTGTTTCAGGCCTCCCTTGCTTACCCCAGGACTGGTGCTGCCCCAAACGGGCCTGTGAGGGCCTTCCCAGGCCTTCTAGAGGCCCCCAAAGGCCCAGGAAGGCCCTCGCAGGCCCGTTTGGGGCAGCACCAGGCTGGGGGTAAGTACAAGAGCCCCCAGCTAGGCTCCCCAGGCCTGACCCAACCTGCATCCACATATCACAGATTTTCAATTATCGTGGGTCAGGTTGGTTCCCTAACCCCTGCAATAGGCGGGGGATCACTGTAGTTGACATACGATCTAGCTTTGATGTTTTCTGGATTGCAGCCTCACGGTGGGCATCCTATGGCCACTCTCTATCAAGAGTAGATGTCTTTAATTGATTGCAGAATAGTACGTCAGTGCCTCTGTAAATCCCACCCAGTCAGTGGCAGAAATCCTGTGGCAGATTTCCATGTGTACAGCGATGAAGACACCATCAGCATTGGGCAGCCACAGCAGACTGAAAGCTTTCTTCCTTCAGGGAGAAAGGTGGCATAGAAATAAAGTTTATTATTATTATTATTATTATTATTATTATTATTATTATTATTATT
>JAHTLZ010000204.1:6232781-6248644 GCA_023846285.1 Phrynocephalus versicolor | reverse complement strand
ATGGATGGATGGATGGATGGATGGATGGATGGATGGATGGATGGATGGATGGATGGATGGATGCATGTATGGATGGATGCATGTATGGATAGATGGATGGATGGATGGATGGATGGATGGATGGATGGATGGAATTTTAGAGAAGGGTGGTCAGTCAATGACTGAGCTGAAGCTGGCCACCACAGATGAGAAGCCTTGGTGCAAAGAAGGAATAAGCACAGACCAAAGAAGAGCCAAGAGCAAAGCTTTACTTTGAAATGTTTGCCAACACCTCCATCTGAATAAAGGCTTGTCTATTCTACAGTGGGTGCAGCAAAAATCCTAATGAAACATGGCTAGTATGTTGGGCTTTCAAATAAACCCACATTTCATGACTTGACTTCATGGCCATGAAGTTCCCGATTCAGTTTTCTAAAGGAGGTAAGGTTATAGGATACTGGGTTGAAGAATAGATTCCTAGAAACTGCGGCAGGATGGGCAAGGACATTCAGATAAAGACTTTGCAAAGGGTTCCTTGAGGCAGAATGGAAGTCATTGTTTAATGAATTAATTTGGTACAAAATGTCACAGAGACTCAGAGTGGGGTAACAGTATGCTAAGAATTTTGGAAACTATACATCTTTATAATCTTTCTTTCTTCCACATCAGAGTGTTGCATGATTTACAATTATGGACCTATGTGGAATATTAGCAAGTTTCCAATGCTGCACTGCTGGAATTGAAAGATTGGCAGCTGTACACTGTTGTACAGGGAATGCCCTAATGTACTAGCAATGCCTTCCACTCTTTGGGGAGGCTTCTTAATTGTAGTAATAATAATATAGAAACCTTAATGCCCCTACTAAAAGGAACCCATTTTGTTTTGAGTCGGATAGATTTCAAAAGAAAGAATATACGAAATCCGAGGCTGGGCATGGCAGCTCTTTGTGTATTGCTTGTATGGTTCATCATGGTTTAGAGGAGAAGCTGAGAAACTTCCGCCTGATTAGACTGATGATGAACCAATAGAAACCCCTTGAGGTTCTCCATAAAGATTTGGAGATGGGCACAAAATGAACTTTTTATTCATTTTGTTATTCGTTATTCATTTCGTTAGGGAACGAATTGAATAACGAAGGGACCCATGAAAGAAAAACGAAATGAAACCAAATGGAAATGGAAATTTCCATTTCATTTGCTTCATTTTTCATTCTGGTGTACCATTTCCTCCTCGACCAGGCCAGGGGGGGAAATAAAAAACGACAACAGGGGCACTAGCGCTTCTCAGCTGTAAAAATAAAAAAGAGGGGGAAAGTCCAGCAATGGAGACTATTTAAAATAATAATAAGAAACCAAAAACATAAAAAAAAATTTACAGCGCTTTTCAGGTGTAAAAAAAGAAAAAAGAAAAAAAGCCCTGCAACAGGGACTATTTAAAATAATAACCCTCCCCCCCACCAAAAAAAAAGTGTCCCTCGGCCAGGCCCGGCCAGAAAAAAATGAAACAAAAAGTTTAAAAAGAAAAATGAAACAAATGAAATACAAAACGATTTTTTTTAAAAAAAATCATTTTGTATTAAACGAAACGAAACGGGGCCTGGGGCAATGAATAACGAAATGAAACGCCGTTTTGTTGTTTTGTGCCCATCTCTAGCGCCAATGTTTCTGAAATTCATGTCATATGCATTCTGTGCTTCCACTCCCCTTCTTGACTCCTCTTCTTACCAGGCATAATCTCAAGTGTTGTCCCTCTCTATATCGGTGAGGTTGCTCCGAAGAGCCTGAGAGGAGGGGTGATTACCATGTCCCTCTTTTTTATGAACACCGGTGTGGTAGTGGCCCAAATAGGTGCTCTTCGTGAAATCCTGGGAACTAAAAGAGGTATGTGAATGCAGTAGATGTTTTCACTTGTGGCGGGGGGGGGAGACGTCAGATATACTGCACATGTTCTTAACGATGTTTCTCTCATTGCTCAATCTTCTTTCAAAGGTTGGCCAATCCTTATGGGGCTTGCTGGACTCATGCCCTTAACTCAGCTTGCCCTACTCTTCTCATGCCCTGAGAGTCCAAGGTACCTAATGATTCAGAAGCGGGATGAAAAGAGCGCAAGAGAAGGTACAGTGGCTCAAAACCATATAGGGAACTGAGGTTAACCCACCATTTTCCTTGTTAAGCTCTTTTCCTGAGCGCTCATACTTACAAAACCACCACTTTATCTTCAGGGGATTGGTTCCAAGCTTATATTTAGGTTTCATTGCTCTAGATTATGGAGCCTCGTGGCGCAGTGGTTAAATGCCTGTACGGCAGGTAAAACTGTGCTCACGACCTGGGTTCAATCCCCGGTAGCAGGCTCAAGGTTCACTCAGCCTTCCATCCTTCCGAGGTCGGTAAAATGAGTACCTAACTTGCTGGGGGGGCAATGTGTAGCCTGCACACTGTAATTAAAATTGTAAACCGCCCAGAGACCACTTGTAGTGGTATGGGGCGGTATATAAGCAGAACACTTTTTGCTTTTAGATTATCTTTTCTCTTTTGCCACCATTTCTTGTTCTGTTTTTTTTTCTGCTGGGTTTTCTTGTTCTCCTTGTTCCTCTAGTTCTTCTAATCTTGTTTCTTCTTTCTTCCCGGAGCCTTCTTTTGTATTTCTCCGTTGTTTTAATATGTTTTTTCATAGAACTCTCTTGCGTTATCAATAGAATTAAGTGTATATCTTCTTGCCTCCCAGGGAATCTGTTTCAGTACCACCAATTGTGTTTGTTCATTTACTATTGGTTCATCTCTAACTATCCTCAAGATTTTGTCTATTGTCACTCTCTTAACAAATTTTACATGAACTTCATGTGGAATTTTATTCATAGCTCGAATTGGCTCTATAGACTTGATCTATTTTGCCTTCTATTTCTTCAGTCTCAATTCCTTGTACCTCTGCTAATATTGTTGTAATTTGTTCTGTCAGGTCTATATCCTTCTCCTCTGGGATGTTCAGGAGTCTTAAAATACTGGATGCTCTATCCATTTCAATCATCACAATTGTATCTTCCAGGTCTTTATTTATTTGAAATAAACATTGATTCTCCTTCTTCTACTTCTTTCTGTATTTGATCCGTTTTCCCTTCCACCTTTTCAATAGATTGTTGGTTTTCAGTTTTTGGGTCTTTGTGTGCCCATTGTTGTAATTTCTGTGCCCATTATTGTAATTTGGTCCTTCATTTTGTCTCTTTTCTCTGCTAGCTTTAGATTACTGGTTCTCATTGTATATAAAAAAACCCAACAACAAACAACAAACATGCCTTTATATAGTTCTGGGTTAGATTTTAATGAGGTGACTGAAAAGAAAGAAAAAAAATCTCAGTCATTACATATGTTCCAACTGTTCAAAGTGAGGATTTTCAGAGGTTGGACTGGAGGATCTGTGAAATCACTTCCTACTGGGTTGGATGTTCCTTGAAGTCACTTCCAACTCTGATTCCAAGGAAGAGTTAAGAACAGGCATGAACACTGTTCATGCCTGTTCCTTGACATTTTCTCATGTCAAGGTCAGTCAGTCTGGGCTAGACATGGGCACGACTTGGCGAAATCCTCGTTTCCGTTCTCGTTCTTCGTGCTCGTTACGTAACGAGGAACGAGAACGACAATTACTCCGCTCCAACTCGAACCCGACCCGATAAAGATAAATTGGGTCTGATTTGTCGTTGTCGTACATGGCATTGCGGTGCCTGCGATCGCGCAATGCCAAGCAGCGCAGCACAGAAAAAAAGTTTTAAGAATTAAAAAAAACCCTGATTCCCGCCGGCCATAAAAGCAGGCGAAAATATGCCTGCCTCAGTGAGGGCACCTACCAGAGAGGGGTGGTTTCTGGGGGGGGGTCCCCGGCCTCCCCCCCTCTCCTGTCCTGGGCTGCTGGTACCAGGCTGGGGGGGGGGCATCGTCGTGTCCATTTGCCATGCGGTGGGGGGGATCCAAAATGGTGACCGCAATATTTATTTTTAAATCGTGGTCCAAAAACCCACCAAAGCACAACAGAAACGTTCGAAAATTACGTATTTTAAATGCCTGATTTTTTATAGTAGCAGCAGTGGGTTTTTCTTGCAACAAAACGTCTCCATTGATTTTATTTTATTTTATTTTTATTTTTTTACACCTGCACACGCACAATGATGGGCTGGCCATGGGATGGGACCATGCAAATTTTTGGAGCCATTCCACCAATCGCATGGCCAGGTTTTGCTGAGACTTCTGGATGTGCCAGAGAGGGCATAAAAAGCCCACCAACCCTAAGCCTAAGCCTAACCCTAACCCTAACCCTAACCCATACACCATTACACTCTCTTCTTAGTGGGTCAGAGGCACCCAGAGGTGCAGCCCACTAACCCACCCTAACCTTAACCGTTACCCTAAGCCTAGCCCTTACCCTAACCCCAGCCCTAAGCCAGATTTGTACGCAAGTACACTTCCCTTCTTAGTGGGTCAGAGTGGTGCATTGAAAGGTGCCTCCAACTCCAGACCCACTTCCTCCCTTGTAACCCGTACGCCAGTATGCTTTCCTTCTTAGTGAGTCAGACTCAGCACCAAGAGAGGTGCCTCTGACACACTACCCCCAACCCTGGCTAAATATGGCTGAGCTATAGCTATTAATGGCTATAATGTTCTTAGTGAGACAGCGAAGTGCCGATGAGGTTTCCTGTCACACTAACAACCCAACATAATTGGCAGTGGCTACTGGCTATGCGTTACGCTTCCCTTCCCTTCTGGGTCAACTCAGAGGGAGGCACCCAGAGAGGTGCCTCCCAGAGCCCACCTTCCCCTCAACCTGTAGAAACGACAGACGACAAACAAAACGACAAATTTTTGAAAATTTTCACGAAGAACGGGAACGACCTGAAACGGGCCCTTCCCGACAAACGACAACTCGAAACGTAATTTTTTCTGGTCGTGCCCATCTCTAGTCTGGGCTTTGGTGCCAGTTTCTAGATAATAGGTTTTGTCCGACATAACAGGAAAATTTGCAGTTTAAAGTAAAGATTCTGAAGAGGGGTCAGGAAACAAGGCAAAAGTCCCAGAATTCCCTCATCTATCGAAAAGTGATTAAAAATAATAAAACAATGTATTATACAAGTTAAAAACTTTTGATCCCCCTCTTTCTTGCTTTTTTGAGTTAGAGCAGCTTCTTCTTTCCAGTTGAAAAAGGGGACAAGTAATTTCCCTGTTAGAGGAGATTAAATAGTTGTCCCAAGGGGACTGGTATCTTCTATAAATATCAAAAAAGCTCAATCTCACCCATCAGTATCACAATGCGTTTAAACCTTAAACATCACAGCTTTCCCAGAATGCCAATGACTAGCAAGCTGCCAAGGCATCTTGTTTTCTTCCTGTGGGGGATTTGGGTATTCCTGGATCCTCATCAGAGGGTGACCGCTGCCACCCCTGCAATTGACAGGTATCACCCTTCTTTGCTACTCTTCCAGAATAGCTTTAGCCCCTTGGGGTGCCCTAACAGGAGAAATTTGGGGGAGCAGAGCTCCATTATCCCACGACTAGGCCATGACTAAGTCCCTGATGCTGGGAAAGATGGAAGGCAAAAGGAAAAGAGGACGGCAGAGAATGAGATGGTTGGATGGTGTTGTGGATGCAACCAATATGGATTTGACCAAACTCTGGGAGGCAGTGGAAGACAGGAAGGCCTGGTGAGCTCTGGTCCATGGGGTCACGAAGAGTCAGACACAACTGAACGACTGAACAACAAGGCCTTCACGACATTACTTCAGGCTCCATTTATTTAGATCTTTATACCATGCCATCTAACCCAAAGGCTACTCTAGGTAGTTTAAAATAAAGCAGAATAAATTATACAAATAATATAAATAACAGCAATGGATGAAAGTAAAATATAAAATTATACAGAATCATATAATAAACATAATTGGACCAAATAATCATATAATGAATAATATACAGCATAACTGACCATGATCATTAACAAAGAGTAAAAGTATCTATAGTAACGAAAGGATAAAGAAATAAACATACACAACAGGTGGAAGGAAAACATTTCCAGACATTATAGTTCGTTGTCATTAAAATTCCCACGAAGCTAACCTAAAGAGCCATGTTTTTAATTGGTGTCTGAAGTGTGGGAGCCAGACATATTTTGGGGGGCCAGTTTATTCCATAAATGGGGGGCTACCTATGAGGAAGCCTCAATCCCTAAATTGATGCTTTTCAGGCCTCCCTTGGGGCTGGAACCCTCAAATTCCTAGCCTGGGACGAATAAGTGGTCTGGACAGTTCTTTGTGGCATGTACTGGTCAGAGCGATTTTTCTTTTAATATGTTTAATATTTCCAGACCGTGGAGGCGCGTGTTTAAGAATAGAATAGAATAGAGTTTTATTGTCATTATACATACACAAGATATGCACAACGAAATTAGAATGCTGTTCCACTACACACTCTAAACATACAAAACACATAAAACACATAAAACACCATACAAAATATTAAAAACTCTTAAAATTACTTACAAAATTTAAAACACTACTTAAAAACTGATTAAGGTGGTGCTAAAACTGTCACATTTAACTCTGTGATAAAAACTGTTCTTTAGTCTATTTGTCCTTGACCTAAGAGTCCTGTATCTCCTGCCAGACGGCAACAGTTCAAAAAATTGGTGGCCAGGATGCGAAGGGTCTCTCAAAATTCTAGATGTCTTCCTTGAGCATCTGGAGTTGTATAATTCTTCCAAAGGAGGAAGAGGACAGCCCACTATCCTCTCAGCAGTGTTTATGACCCTCTGGAGTGCCCTTCTATCTGCCACTGTGCAACTGGCAAACCAGACACAGAGGCAGTAAGTGATAGACAGGCAAAGCCTTAACGTTCCCCAAACTCAAAGTCTTTCTACCACTGTTTCCATTTAGCCTTGAAGAGTCTGAGAGAGAGGAGAAACGTGGAAGATGAGATTGAAGAGCTCCGACAGGAGGACCTCGCAGAGAGGGCAGAGAAGGCCATGACTTCATGTAAATTGCTAAGAAATCCAAACTTACAATGGCATGTCATCACTGTCATTGTCTTGATGGGTGGACAGCAGCTTTCGGGCATCAATGCGGTAAGGAAGGCCAAAATATTCTCAAACGATAGGAAGCCAGTCTGGGTGGGGGGGATGAAGTTTGGATGCAGGTTGTTCTCAGCACAGTGCTGAACACCTCTGAAATTACAGGTGCTGGCTTCAATCACACAACTGTATTTACTGACATAGTGGCTCACTTTAAAGTTCTCTGTCTACTTGGGAACAATGGAAGATGTATGAGGGAGGCTGCCTGAAGTACTATTGATGCTGGTGGGTAGGAGACTGTTGTGGTATTTTAGCAGAGTTTTATTTACAAAAGAATAATCTTGGCAAAATAACATAACATAAACAGCTTTCTTCAGCATTCCATCTTCAGTCACAGAGTCCTTCAGCAGAGACGTGTAGCAGCATGGATCATCATCAGGAGGTTGGGATGAAGTGATCAAGTGTTACCCTCACTTGCTATCCAATATATACACAGTTAATTACTCATTACAGTCAGCTGATCCCTGACTGGCTTACTACAGCTACAAACTCTTAGCAACTTACATACAATTGTTAGTTACTATAAGTTACTATACTGTTATACCCTAACAATGAAGGAAAGGATAGAGTAAGTTGCAAGTCAGAGGTGGGTTGAGACAATTCAGTTGGCTTTGAGAAGATGAATACTGGCTCAGGCTGGGATGCAGTGAAATGGGTGTGAGAAAGAAAGCGCTAATGAGACAGTATACAAATTTAATAAATACAGTGGTCCCCCGCCATTTTGCGGTTCATTTCATATACTGCAGTAATGGTATATTGCAGGATGACAGAATATGAAAGGCAAGCCCTTTTGGGGTAAGCTGCATGGGCATGTTTGAGGCCTCCTGCATATAACCCAGCTGTGGTGCTGCCCCGAACGGGCCTCTTGACAGGCTTCCTGGGTCTGTCAGAGGCCCCAGAAATGGTTTCTGGTGATCCAGAAGCCACTTCCAGTTTTTGGAAGGCACTTCTAATCCACCATAAACCACTTCTGGGGCCTCTGACAGAACTGGGAAGCCTGTTGAAGGTCCCAGAAGTGGTTTCTGGCAATCCAGAAGCCACTTCCAGTTTTTCAGAAGGCACTTCTGGTTTGCCAGAAACCACTTCTGGGGCCTCTGACAGGCTCGGGAAGTCTGTTGGAGGCCCATTCAGGGCAGCCCCAAACAGCACCCCCAGTCCCAACCCGTATCAGCATCCATTTCTCATGGATTTTCCATTATTGTGGGTCAGGTTGGAACCATAACTCCCATGATAAGCAGAGGTGGGGCTTACTGTATATAAATGCAATAAAAAAGAAAGAAGGGTAGAAGGTGCTTACCAGAGGCTGTGTGGAAAAGACAGGGTTGCCATGACTAGTGGCAGAAACGAAGCAGCTTTGGCTATGTGAGGAAGACTGCACAGGATGTAACAGGGAAACAAGATAAAACAGAAACAATTTATTTCTCTAGGGAAACTGGCATAGCCAAAACCAGGGACCAGGCCTCAAGTTGCAAGACTTGCTGTTAAGTTGGACTTAAGTCACACCAATGACTTGACTCCAATTCAACTCATTTTTTTCCAGTGATTAGGACTCGCAACGTTTTCGTTTTCATTTTTGGTTAGGGTCCGTTTCGTTTCGTTTCCGTTTTCGTGAGCTAATTTCAAAATTTTTCGTTTTCGTTTCGTTACGTAACGAAAACGAAAAAACGAAAACAAAAACGAAAATTTTTTTGTTTCTCCCCATTTAGCTCCATTATGTGTTTTTCCAGTAACGAAAAACGAAAATTGGCTCAAAATTAGTCGTTTCGTTTCCATTTTCGGTCCATTTTTGAACCGTTTTTCATTTTCGTTTCGTTACGTAACAAAAACGAAAAAACAAAAACAAAAACAAAAATACCGCTAAGTTGTGCCCATCTCTACTCACAACTAGAGATGAACACAAAATGGAAAAATAGTGTTTTGTTTCATTTTGTTTCGTTACTCATTGTGTTTCATTTTGGTTCATTACTAATGAAGTTTTAATCGAATTTTCATTACAAAATGAAATGTGCAATGAAATAATTCCGAAGCTGCTGCCACCTAGCTGGGTTTCGTTTTTTGACAGGTTGGGCTGTGTGGAGGGGGGCTGCACTCCCTCTCCACAGCCCGACCTGTCAAAAACACTACCTGTTTGAATTTACCACTGCCTGTTCCATTCTCCCTTGCTGTCCCTGCTTCCCTGGTGGGTTTTTTTTAAATAGGTCTGGCTTTGGGGAGGGAGGATGGCCCCTTCCCCACAGCCTGACCTGTCCAAAAAAAAAAAAAAACTATCTGGGAGGTGGTGGCAGCAAGGGAGAATGAAACATTTCATTTCAACAGTAAAATAAAAGGCATTTCATTTTGTTTCATAACAAAATGCTGTCTGCCATTTTGTGACATTATAAAATGTTTCGTAACCTTATGACACGACAAAACAGCATGTCACTTTGGAAGGGGAGAGGATTGTTTTTAATAGGGACTCAAACTTGGTGCTTGTGACTCTGGACTTGGTGTCAAAGACTTAGATTTGGGCTTCAGACCTAAAGACTTGCCAACATTCTTGGCAAAATAACCACTCTTCGGTTTAGTTAGATGTTTCGTTATTCTGATTCCAGGCCTACTATTACACAGAGAGGATCTTCCTGTCTACAAAGGCAGGAATTGACAATGTCCGGTACATTACTATTGCCTCAACGGCTATCCTCTGGATTGGATTTTTTTTAGTGGTAAGCTTCAACCCTCACTTCCTCCCCTACCCTCTTGAGACCTGAAACTCATGCTTCTTTGTGGAATGAAGCTTCACTTCATAGTTTTGTATCAGTGTTATGCCTATACTTTTTGACTTCCTTCAGAGTAGCCTAGGGCCTCTAGTTTCATTGTGGGTCTCTTGGTCTTCTTTGTCAGAGGTTCTTTCACATGTTGAGCCATTCCAAATGTGTTTGTAATACACTTTTATTACAGTCCCCATCCTTTATATTTACGTACATTTCTTTCCACAATGTTGTGGAAAAGTGAGCTTTCCGAAACATCGTATTTACATGGAGATGCCCCATTTGTTAACACTCCTAAATGGCTTAATATGACTTTACCAATGCCACTCACGACACTTAACACAACATTTATCCACTTTTCAGTTGAACAGTGATAGCTACCAATTTGTTTTCAGGTTCGAGTACTGTTGTTCATTATGGTTAACTGCTGATTAACTAATTTATTTAATGTGTATTTTTTAAAAATCTGATTTTGTTGATTCATCAACTACCATTCCCTTTTTAAGCCCTAGATGGCTGGTGAGTTGGGTGTCTCAGGTTGTTACATATCCAATACATTCTTCCCATTATGACCTAGTCATGATTTCAGGAGTAAATGTGAAAATACGTTAGCAAGTCATTAGAAGAGGTGATTCCTTGACTGGTGGAAGATGTCTGTTTGTTGCACAGTATGTTTCCTCTGCTCCCTATATCTTACGTTTTCAATGAACTTTGTTAGGATTAGTCATTGGACAATATACACTCGCTTAATTAGGAAGTCTCATTGACAAAGTACATATCTCTGAGAAAATCCCATGATGGGGAGTGGGGAAGAGTAACTGTAATAAAGGCACATTTTCCTTAAAATAGATGTTGAACATGAAGCACTACTCAAAATCCCTGGGCCTCATAAAGCCTGAAGGTCTAGAACAGTGGTTCTCAACCTGTGCTTCCCCAGATTTTCCTGGACTACAACTCCCAAAGACACCTTGCAGCACAGTGAGTGGTGGAGGCTTCTGGGAGTTTCAGTCCAGGAACATCTGGGGACCCACAGGTTGAGAACCACTGGTCTAGAACCTTCTCTTTCTTTATGCCTACCTGTGGAATTGACTGTCCCTTAGTACTGAATTTTTGTCATGTCAATGTAGATTTTAAAAGTTTTCTTATGAAGGCACTGTTGGCAGAAAAGTTTCAACAGCTTTGGGTGTGTTGTGTTCACTTTTGTTGTTTTCCCTTATGGGAGACAGATCTTTGCCCAGAGTGTTGTTCTGATGCTTTTATGTCTGGTTTAAAACTTCTGATTCTGTTGCTCTGTCATTTTTCACACCCTCTCAGGGAAATAAGCTGGATGTGACCCTCCAGAATAAATAACCGATAAAACAATTATTCTAGCATAATTTTATTTTTATCTCTTTTTATAGTAGCAAATGTGGCCGTCCATCATTCCTGTTTTATCCTCTCAGGAATGCAGTATAAGTCACGTCCAGAGACAATGACTAGATGTTAACCTTTGAAATGAGTGCAGATTAGAGATGGGCACGACTCAAAAAAATGGTGTTTCGTTTGTTGTTTGTCGTTAGGGGGTCCGTTTCGGTTTGTTTTCGTTTTTCGTGGATTTTTTTTGCAAAATTTTCGTTTTCGTTTTGTTACGTAACGAACGAAAAAACGAAAATGAAAATGAAAAATTGCTCGTTTTGTGCCCATCTCTAGTGCAGATTTAATGAGCCCTCGAGTCCATTTCTGAATTCAACCGCTATTCCTTGCTGGCATTTCTCTCACTCTTTTCCCTGGCATTTATGTCCTCCAGATTTTTCTTGCCGATTCCTTCGGCCGAAGACCTTTGGCCCTGATTGGTTTTGGACTCTCAGCCATCATCTGCATCTTAATCACCATGACCCTTGAGATGCAGGTACGTACAAAGAAATTCTGCCAATGTTTGGGCTTCCATCACCGCTCAGTTTCCATAAACTGTATTTTTATAAAAATAAAAAAAACAAAAAACAAAAAACAAAAAAACAACTTTTGACCACTAGAGCAGTGATGGTGAACCTTTTAGAGACCGAGTGCCCAAACTGCAATTCAGAACCCACTAACTGTTTGCAAAGTGCCAATACAGCAATTTAACTCGAATACAAATGGATGTGAAAGGGCGATGTCAGGTGCCCACAGAAAGGGCTCCGAGTGCCGCCTTTGGCACCCATGCCATAGGTTCACCATCACTGCACTAGAGGGTGAGAAAGGTCTTTTCATTTTTTTTTTTTAAAAACGTTATTTAAAGATGTGTTTAGAGTGGATGGGGCGTGAGAACAGGTGTGATCATGTTGTAAGACTAGGTATGAGGTTGGACTTGTCTACCTTCCATATAAACACTACATCAGCCTGTGGTTAAGAGTGCCAAAAACAAGACACAAGCTGGGAATTTGATTGAAGATGCATTAGAAGAACGGAATTTCAGAATGCGTGACTTGCTGTTTGACACATGTAATGAAAAATGCATAGGGTAAAATAAAGTCCATCTGGGTTTTGTTAAAAAGTATGTAGGGCATGGTAGAAAGCATGGAAAATACAAGTTTTTTTTTTTTGGGGGGGGTGGCCTTGGAAGGTAATTTTGATTTTTTTTAAATTCTCAGGGCCAAAATATTTATTATTAATTTTATTTATTTGTTGCACTTCTATACCGCACCTTCTTCCAAACAGAACTCAGGGTGGTTTACAGGTTAAAAGACATAAAAATCTACAGTTAAAAACATATAATACAAATAGAATGAAGGAAAAATAACAGGCAAGGGACATCAGAAGATGGGCGGATAGAGAGAGAAAAAAATCAAGTAACCTCTAGGTTTTTCTTGACATTATGTGGCATTTGTTGAATACACCTGTGCAATGGAAGAAGGGATGTTAGTGGGAAATGGGTGACATTCATTTGAAATAAAAACCTTTTGCTGTTTTGCACAGAGAGCAGCTTAATGTCTTTTCCAGTGTATCCTATTCAGGAAAGATGCCATCCTGTTTAAGAATCCTGGCATCCTTAGAACATTTTATGTTAGACTCCTCTCCGCTGGCTCAGCTTTGTATGCTGTTTGTGGGTAGGGATGTAACAACTAGCAATCAAGAAGCAAAAGTTACTTTGGCAGCAAAGAAGATTCTCGCTGAGCATGAAAAAATCTTAAGGAAGGAGGGAAGCCATCTCATTTTCTATTTATGTATAAACATATGCTGACAGTGTTGTTTGTGTTGTTGTGGATATGTTGTGATGACCTATGGTTTTAAGCAATTAAGCTTGTTTGTTCATGTAGCTAATGATCCTACACAGCTTGATGTTTCTTCCAGAAAAAAAATAATGACGCGACTCTCAATAAATCCTGAAAAAATTCTGGATCAAATTTCTCCTGGGTGGGTGGTGAGAAATCTGTCACAGAGAAATCTCACTGCACAGTTAAAAATGTGGTATTTTTTTCCTTGCTTTCTGTCTGAGCGCAAAAGATCGTGAAATTCCCATCCTTGGTATAGTACAGGGCTGTCCAACGTTGAACAGGCCAAGGTCTACTTTTTCCAGCCCAAAGTGCCTGAGGGCTATTACACTAAAACCTCTACTTACAAATTTTATCCATTCCTTCCAAGCACATGATCATAAGTTAAAAAAATTGTAAGTAGAGCAGCAGTTTCCCATAGGAATGCATTGAAAATCAATTAATCTGTTATGGAGGGAATTGTCCAGGGGGGAAGAAAGGAGATGGGCACACCTGCAACCCCACCTCTCCACCCTCTCTTCCCCTCTCCTCCCTCCACTCCATACCAGCGACTCAGCTGGTCACAAGACAGTGGCACACCAATTATCTGGCTGGTGGGGGGAACAGGGGACTGACCCAGAACTTTGCTGGGGCAGTGGTGGTCCTTGGGATGGGGGAAGGAGGGGTGGACAACTTATCCCCTCACTTTTTTTATTGATGGCCAGAGGGCTACTTTTGAACCCTTTGCGGGCTACCAGTAGCCCACGGTCTACCTGTTGGGCAGGCCTGGTATAGTACAATTAACATCTGACAATTCTTTTTTCGAACAGGACACATTCCAGGAGATGGCATATATCAGCACAATTTTAGTGGATTCCTTCCTCTTTGCATATGTCTTGGGCCCAGGTCAGTTCTTAATGTTCTGAGTTTCATGGGTGAAGGGCATACTCTAAAACAAGGCTGTTCAACTTTCAACAGGCCAAGGTCTACTTTTTCCGGCTCAAAGTGCCTGAGGGCTACTACACTAAAACCTCTGCTTACGAATTTTATCTGTTCTGAGCACATGCTCATAAGTAAAAACTTTTGTAAGTAGAACAGCAGTTTCCCATAGGAATGCATTGAAAACCAATTAATCTGTTCTGGAGGGAACAGATCTCAATGCGCCATGGCCCTTGAACTGCTCCTCTTGGCTGAGACAGGGAGGGATGGAGAACATATCCCCTCACTTTTTTATTGATGGCCAGCGGGCTACTTTTGAACCATTCGCGGGCTACCAGTAGCCCGCGGTCTACCTGTTGGACAGGCCTGCTCTAAAATAATGGTACTCAAGGACTTGAGCTTTCCTCTCTCTCTCTCCACAGGTCCAGTGCCTTTAATCCTTACAGTTGAGCTGTTCCTTCAGTCAACCCGGTCTTCTGCATATGTGATTGCAGGGTTTGTGCAATGGTTCCTTAACTTTTTAACGGGAGTGTCGTTTTATCACATAGAGGTGAGCCTTTTGAAGATCAGTTTTGAGTAGAGATGGGCCCTCCATGCTTTGTAGGAAGCACAACGTGCTGCTGTCCAGCTATGCTCGAGTTCCCTCTCTCTCCTGCCCCAAACCACCAGGTCTACTTAACGGGCTCTGCATGACACTGGGGTCAGCCTTCCCCGCCTCTCCAGCCTCTCCCTCCTGCCTCCTTGGCTGAGTGGTCAACAGCCTGCGGAGCTGGGGAAGGACCTGCCAAGCTCCAGAGTTCATTGGCATTCTGCCGACAAAGGAGCTTGTTAAGTGGTAAGTGGACCCTGTGGCCAGAGGAAGGGGAGAGAAAAGCTTAGCATACCTAGGCAGGGGCACGTTGTGCTTTGTATAAAGCACAAAGTGTCCTCCTCTAGGTTAGAAGTGATGGACGGATTGCATGAATAAAGAGAGCTTAGTCCCATGAGATATGCTTCCTTTAAAACAGTGGTGTCCAAACTTTGGCCCTCCAGATGTTTTGGACCACAACCCCCACAGTCCTTTGTCACTGGCAATCTAGGCTTGGAATTCTGGGAGTTGTGGTCCAAAACATCTGGAGGGCCAAAGTTTGGATACCCCTGCTTTAAAATATCCTAAATAAAACTAAGGGGTGACTACGGAGGCATTTGTCCTCCTGTTTAATCCACTGTGGGAAGAACCAGGGTTCACAACTTTTTCTGGTGGTACCATGACATATTTGTGATCCCCAGTACATTCCTACTTGCTGTCCTCAGTTGTGGGTAGGACTGCTCTGTTTTGGTTTCTTCTCAGCATGTGCAATCTCTGGGAGCCAAGAAGTACTTTGGGAAGTTTAAAAAAAAAGGGGGGGGGAGATTTCAGGGCATTTTTATGGGAGATGTCCAAGCAGTGACTTCTTGAATTAGAATTTGGATGTGAATCCTCACCATCCATGGTCTCCTCCGTGGTCCAATCAAGAATATATGGACAAGATATGGCCGACAAGAACATATGGAGAATGACTTTTTGGAAGAGCCATATGTTTGTTTTCAGTTTATCTGGGACCCAACTCCAGTGTCCTAATGTGACTGCACCTCTTCAGGTTCTGGAGATCACGTGAAGCATGAGAGTGTATTTGTGGTTTTTAACCTCAGCTCCTGGGATGGAGAGAGAGAGAGAATGAAACTTCAGCCTTGATCAGTAGATGTTCAAGGACCCTCACCATCTGCATTTGCTTTTGGCACTCAATAGAACAGCAAAACCTCCTGCTCACAGGATTCCTCCCTATAAAATGGCTCCTTCTAGCCAATTAATTTGGGCTATTAATGAGAGAGAGAGAGAGAGAGAGAGAGAGAGAGAGAGAGAGA
>JAHTLZ010000204.1:6197396-6209143 GCA_023846285.1 Phrynocephalus versicolor | reverse complement strand
CAGTTTACAGTATTTCATTACAGTATGCAGGCTACACATTGACGCCCCCCCCCCAGCAAGCTGGGTACTCATTTTACCAACCTCGGAAGGATGGAAGGCTGAGTGAACCTCGAGCCTGCTACCTGAGATCAAACCCCAGGTCATGAGCACAGTTTTAACAGCAGAACAGGCATTTAACCACTGCACCACGAGGCTCATCAGTTTTCTGCAGAAACTGGGAAAGACTGAAAAGGAAAGGACAGTCAACATGCAAGATGTAGTCATAACAGCACTTCTATGGATCCCTTCTGTAGGGCCCCAACTTTCTTTGGAGAAGAAGGTTGCCAACTTTAGCATGCCTGTGGAATAGCACATCTTTATATGCTCCCCCCCCCAGGCCCACTTGAACACATCACAAATTACAGAATGCCAGAATGCCAGAAACATCTTACGATGATGGATCATTCCCATATCTATCGCTGGTGGTTTTGTAGACTTTAAGAATATTTGCATGTATCTTGTCACATCATGCTGTGCGTGCACAATGAATTACCTCTTGATTTATGTTATAACCAGGCTTAATCTCCACTGTTATCCCTTTATACCTCTGCGAGATCTCTCAGACAAACATGAGGGGACGTATTGCCATGCTGCACCACCTCTTCCTCATCTTTGGAGTGCTATCGGCTCGGATCCTTGCTCTTCGTGAACTCTTCGGGACACCAAATGGTAATGTGGCAAAATAATAATAATAATCATTCAGTTTGTCTCAGTTCAGGGGAGTAACACAGGTTCTTTAGACACAGAAATAATACATCTAGGAGTAGAATGCACATATGCTACTCCAATATTTGACTGATACGTAGGCTTTTGGTTAATGCATGCATCGTTTATATAACATCAGTCAAAGACTGTGTCTTTCATCTTTAATAATAATAATAATAATAATAATAATAATAATAATAATAATAATAAATCAGTCTGAAGCCTATAAATATCTGGGCATACTGGAATTAGATGATGTCAAGCATAGGCAAGTGAAAAATGTGGTCAGTAAAGAATATATCCAAAGGGTCAGAAAAGTATTAAAAAGTAAGCTGAATGGTGGTAACACCATCAAGGCCATTAATAGCTGGGCCATACCGGTCATCAGGTATACCGCTGGCATTATAAACTGGACTCAGATGGAGCTAGATATTCTACATAGGAAAACAAGAAAGCTTATGACCATTCACTATGCATTACATCCACGCAGTGATGTTGACAGGCTGTATTTACCAAGAAAATTAGGTGGTAGAGGTCTTCTGCAAGTGAAGCAGACAGTTGAAGAAGAGAAGCATGCATTGGCAGATTATGTAAAAAATAGTACAGAGCCAGCATTATTGGAAGTTAAGAACAGGGAGGTGTTTAAAGTAAATCAAACAAAGGGTCAATACAGGAAAACAACAATGCTGATAGCTGGCATAATAAAGCGCTGCATGGGCAGTTCCTTGAAAAAGTCAAAGGAAAAGTAGATGAGGAAAAGACCTGGTTATGGCTCACCAATGGAACACTGAAAAAAAGAGACAGAGGCCCTGATTTTTGCAGCTCAAGAACAAGCTCTCAGAACAAATGCAGTTAAGGCTAGAATAGAAAAATCAGCTGAGTCCCCCACATGTAGACTCTGCAAAGAGGCAGATGAAACTATCGACCATATATTGAGTTGTTGCAAGAAAATTGCTCAGACTGATTACAAACAGTGTCATAATGTAGTTGCTCAAATGGTCCACTGAAATTTGTGTGAGAACTATCATCTGCCCATAGCAAATAACTGGTGGGACCATAAGCCTGAAAAGGTGACTGAAAATGAGCATGCAAAATTACTTTGGGACTTCCGAATACAGACAGACAGGGTTTTGGAGCATAATACCCCAGATATTGTGATTGTGGAGAAGAAAAAAGTGTGGATCATTGATATTGCTATACCAGGAGATAGTAGAGTCACTGAGAAACAACTTGAAAAAATTACCCGATATCATGATCTCAAAATTGAACTTCAGAGACTCTGGCATAAGCCAGTACAGGTGGTCCCAGTGGTAATTGGCACGCTGGGTGCAGTGCCCAAAGAGCTAAGCAAATATTTAGAAGAAATTGGAGTTGACAAAGTCACCATCAGTCAGATGCAGAAAGCCACCTTACTGGGATCTGCTCACATAATTTGCCAATACATCACTGAGTCCTAAACACTTGGGAAGCGTTCGACTAGTGATTGGTAATATAAAATCCAGTGTAGATAGCTGTGTGTTTTAATAATAATAATAATAATAATAATAATAATAATAATAATAATAATAATAATAATAATAATAATAATAATGCAAGAAAATTACTCAGACTGATTACAGTGTCATAATGTAGTTGCTTAAATGGTCCACTGGAATTTGTGTCAGAACTATCATCTGCCCATAGCAAAGAACTGGTGGGATCATAAGCCTGAAAAAGTGACTAAAAATGAGCATCCAAAATTATTTTGGGACTTCTGAATACAGACAGACAGGGTTTTGGAGCATAATACCCAAGATATTGTGATTGTTGAGAAGAAAAAAGTGAGGATCATTGATGTTGCTATACCAGGTGATAGTAGAGTTACTGAGAAACAACTTGAAATATCAGGACCTGAAAATTAAACTTCAGAGACCCTGGCACAGGTGGTCCCAGTGGTAATTGAAATGCTGGGTGCAATCGCTGAAGAGTTAAGCAAGTATTTAGAAGAAATTGGAGTTGACAAAGTCACCATCAGTCAGCTGCAGAAAACCGCCTTACTGGGATCTGCTCACATAATTCGCCGATAAATCACGTAGTCCTAAATGCTTGGGAAGCGTTTGACTAGTGATTTGTAATACAAAATCCAGCGTAGTTATCTTGTCTGCTGTGTGATGATGATGATGATGATGATGATGATGATGATGCATGTATTCTAAGTTATGAGTTCTTTATTATGCTTCTGTCATCATGGTATCTTCTTCTAAAGGTTGGCCTATACTGATGAGCCTTGCTGGAATCCTGCCTCTAATTCAGGTGGCTCTGTTGCCTTTGTTACCTGAAAGTCCAAGGTATCTACTGATTCAGAAGAAGAAAGAAGAGGATGCAGTAGAAGGTAGAATGACCGTATCTTGGGCAGAAAGCAATAAGTTGTGGGCAGCCTACATATCTGTGACCATCACAAGTAAGGATGTAGAGACTTGATAAGTAGAGATGGGCATGAAGTGACAAACGAAATGCTGTTTCATTGTTTCATTAGGTAATGAACTACTTCGTTAGGTAACAAAATGGTTTGTTACCTTGTTTTGTTTCATTTTGTAACGAAACACCATATCCCCCTCTAGAACAAAATTATTTATCCTAAAGAAAATGTCAGGGGTGCTTCCTCAAGCTCTTCCCTGTAAGCCCCCCACCAAAAAAAAAAAAATGTAAAGGTTTGGAGGTCAGAGGGCTAAGTTTTGAAGCTCCAAAGGGGGACCCCTAGGAAAGAAATTCTAATTGGAATCGGAAACTAAACCGTGGTGGCGCTAATCACTCACCCATGGCTTGGCCTTAGAAGTTCCAAATCCAAATACAAAGTTTTTTTTTTCAAGGGACACCCCCTTTGAAGTTTCATAACTCAGCTCCCTGACACCCAAACCTTTCCAAATTTGGGGGGCTTACAAGGAAGAGCTTGAGGAAGCTCCCCTGCCATTTCGGTCCTTTTGGTTCCATTTCATTTCGTTTCGTTTTATAACAAAGCTACTTTAAAAATTCATTACAAATGAAATGAAATTAAACTACTAAAGAAACGAAACAATGCAAAACAAAATGCTGTTTTTCCATTTCGTGCCCATCTCTATTGACAAGCTGTTGGTTCTTCTCACAACACTATCACCACAGATGATTGAATGTTTTGTTTCATTTGAATAGGGAGGGTTGCCATTCTTGGAGACCTAATACCAGCATTCATCTAGAATTGCCCAGGCAGATTTATGGGACTAATAAGGGAATAGCCAAAAGGCAAAAGCTTTGCTTCCTTACATCGATTCTCCATTTTACTCCACATCTTTGTTTGGAAAGAAGATAAGAATATCACCATCAGTTTCATTGCTTGCTGCCAGTGGTCTCCGTACTCCCTGGGAGGGTACGTCCTTGAGTAACCCTCCTATGGGATCTAAGGGTAGGAAGACTTCCTTTGCCAAGGAGCAGTGAGTGACCTTCAGCCAGCAATGCAACTGAGGGAACATCCCCTCCTACTTCCCAGACAAACTACATGGAGTGAAGTAGGTTTGTTTGTTTATTTATTTATTTATTTATTTATTTATTTGTTAACCACCCGATTTTCCCAAAAGAACTCTGGGCGGTGTACATCATGTTACAAAACAACTTGCCCAAACATACAGACACCGTACATGACGGATCAAATACAATAATAAAAAACTTAATGGTTGTGATAATAATATAAAGAAAAATAAATAAATAATAGGAAACAAATAGAAATGAGCATAACACATCAACAAACAAACTACACAAACAAACTCCGACAAGGCAGATCAGGAGCCAGCAGACATACAAACTAATAACAGGCCACGGGGTGCTCAAAGACTACCCAAAACAGGTCTTCAATGCCCTTCTAAATGCTGGCAGCGAATCCAGCATCCTAATCTCCACCGGTAATTTATTCCAGTGTGTCAGGGCAGCCACCGAGAATGCCCGATTCTGGGTAGAGATCCTTTGCGCTTCTCTAGGTGTGGCCACCCGAAGCGAGAGGGAAAGTGAAGCTCTGGTCTGTCTGGTAGGAAAACCTTTTTTTGGTTTTCTTTCTGCTTTCCCAGCCATAGACATCTGCCCTGGAGGAATCTAGGAAGCCCCCAAACCACAAAAAAAACCCTTTCCTAATTACAAAGGATGTGATTGCCTCCCAACCACATCTACGTATATCCAAATATTTCTTTTCTTAATTTATGTCCGCCTACTCCAAGCTATATTGGAGGCATCCCGAATCTGTGAATTCATGCAGCTATTTGAGCATTTCCTGATTAGGGTAAAAAAAACAAAAACAAATATACTGCCAATGTGGAAAGTAAAGAATTACAAATCTGCCAATGAGTAGAACCATCCATTTTCACAATGAGGGAGAAACAGGGGGATCATTATGCTTAAATTTCAAGACACCATGCAGCTTTTCCAGGGTGAGAAAAGGATGCTTCCAAAACAGAATGTTGTACCAGGAAAGAAAGAATCAACGGGTCCATTCTGAGTGCAAAGTCACAGCAGTGCCTGATTCCCCCAGTTGGTAACCTCTCTTACAGAAACACGCTCATGCAAAACACCAAGGGGATTAAGGGAAACACACCACCCTGCTGTGACTACAAAATGCACCAATGGTTTAACATGAACAGGAAGGCTGGTTTGAATTGAGCAATGCAGGGTTGTTTGTATTTGGCCAACAGACTTCAAAAAGCAGCAGCTACTGTCATTTCTTTGCAGTACACTGCCAATTAGAGGTGGGCACGAAATGCTCAAATAGCATTTAATTTAGTTTTCTTACTTTCCGTTCTGTTTTGTTTCATTTTAAATGATTTTTTTAAAACTAAATCATTTCGTATTTTGTTTTGTTTCCTTTTTCATTTTTACACACGTATGTAGACATGGGCACGACTTGGCGAAATTCTCGTTTCCGTTTCCGTTCCTCGTTTCCGTTACGTAACGGAAACGGTAACGAGAATTAAGCCGTCAGAACTCGAACTCGAACTGATAAAAGATAAATTGGGTCTGATTTGTCATTGTCATTCACGGCATCATGTGGCAATTGCGCGATGCCAAGCGGCACAGAAAAAAGTTTTTTAAAAAAATCCGATTCCCGGCCAAAAAAGCAGGCAAAAATATGCCTGCCTTAGTGAGGGCACCTACCAGAGAGGGGTGGTTTCTGGGGGGGTCCCCGGCCTCCACCGTCTCCTGTCCTGGGCTGCTCTGGTACCAGGCTGGGGGGGGGGTCATCCTCGTCGTCTGTCTCGCATGCCATGTGGTGCGGGGGGATCCCAAATGGTGACCGCAATATTTATTTTTAAATCGTGGTCCAAAAACCCACCAAAGCACAACAGAAACATGTGAAAATTAGGTATTTTAACTGCCTGAATTTTTACAGTAGCAGCAGTGGGTTTGTCTTGCAATAAAACGTCTCCATTGATTTTATTTTATTTTATTTTTATTTTTATTTTTTTACACCT
This sequence comes from Phrynocephalus versicolor, assembly GCA_023846285.1. Classification (NCBI taxonomy): domain Eukaryota; kingdom Metazoa; phylum Chordata; class Lepidosauria; order Squamata; family Agamidae; genus Phrynocephalus; species Phrynocephalus versicolor. The sequence continues at coordinate 6,202,931 of JAHTLZ010000204.1, read as the reverse complement.
ACACAGTGCGCAATGATGGGCTGGCCATGGGATGGGACCATGCAATTTTTTTGACCCATTCCAGCAATCGCACAGCCAGGTTTTGACTGAGACTTCTGGATGTGCCAGTCGGGCATATAAACCCCACTAACCCTAGCCCGAACCCTAACCCTAACCCATACGCCAGTACACTGTCCTTCTTAGTGGGTCAGAGGCACGCAGAGGTGCAGCCCACTAACCCACCCTAACCTTAACGGTAACCCTAAGCCTAGCCCTTGCCCTAACACCAACCCTAAGCTAGATCTGTACTACGCAAGTACACTTCCCTTCTTAGTGAGTCAGAGGCACCCAGAGCGGTTCCTCTCTCACCTCGCTCTCCTGCCCTAACCTGTATGCAAGTATGCCAGTACGCTGTCCTTCTTAGTGAGTCAGAGGCACCCAGAAGAGAGGTGCCTCTGCTACTTTGGTACGCGACAGCTACGCGTTACCCTTCCTTTCCCTTCCTAGCGGGCCAGAGGAGGCACACACCCCAGAGAGGTGCCTCCAGGAGCCATCGAACCCTACCCCCACCCTAAACCACTGTACAAATGACAGACAACAAAGGAAATGACAAATTTTTGAAAAATTTCGCGACAAACGGAAACGAGCCGAAACGGGCCGGCTCCGACACACGACAACTCGAAACGTCATTTTTCCTGGTCGTGCCCATCTCTACATGTATGTGTGTGAGAGAGTGTGTAGTGCTTGTGCAACTTTGTGTGTGTGTGTGAGTGTGTGTGTGTGTGTGTGTGTGTGTGTGTGTGTGTGTGTGTGTGTGTAGTGCTTGTGTAACTTGTTTCCCTCCCACATGTCCTGTGCGCCAGCTGATCAGCGCTGGGGTGGAAAATGATGTGTTGAAACTAAAGGAAGCCAGATTTAGGATGAATATTAGGAAAAATGTCTTAACTGTTAGAGCAGTATGACAGTGATATAAATTATCTTGGGAGGTGGTGAGTGTTTCAGGTCTTCAAGAGAAAATGGAATTTCAGGCAAAAATCAAAGAAAAACAAAACAAAACAAAACAAAACAAAAGACATAAACATGTGGCACCTTAAAGACTAACTTTAATATTTTAATGTGACATTTCATGCACATGTGCACTTCTTTGAGGTGTGAGATACTTATACTATGAGATATACATATCATACCATATATTGATTGGCTATAGTGTATAGAGATGGGGGGTGGATAGAGGAGGGGAGGGAGGAGGAGGGGGAAGAAGAGGAGGGAGAGTTAATTAGTAGAAATGGTGAGAAGATTAAATGGTGAGAAGTACTTTGATTTGTATTCCTCCCTTGTGCAGGGAGTTGTACCCCTTCCAACTCAATTCTTCTATGATTTCTCAGAAGTCTAGGCAAGGCATGAGCAGCTGCCATCATTTGACACAATTCTGTGCAATTTCTGCAAACCCAAATCTTTCCCACTTATGATTTTTTTTCTTGTTAAGAGTATTAAAAAAAAATCCTTGTTGTTGGGTGAGACAAATGACTCCGTGGTTCCTTATCTTCTTTTGAGGAGACAAGGCAACAGAGGTCTCATGTTCCTCCAAAACGTCTAGGAACTACTTGTCTAGAAAATGATTGCAGCTGAGTAATTTTATACCATCAACAGCTCTCCAGCCTTCAGAATTAGACATGGGCACGACTCGGCGAAATTTTCATTTCCGTTTCCGTTTTCCGTTTCCGTTACATAATGGAAATGGTAACGATAATGAAGCCGTCAGAACTCGAACTCGAACCGAAAAAAGAAAAAATTGGTCGGGTTTTTCATTTTCATTTGTGGCATCGCGGCGATCACGCAATGTGAAGCACAGAAAAAGTTTTTAAAAGATTTTTTTAAACCCCCGACTCCCGGCCAAAAAAGCAGGCGAAAATATGCCTGCCTGAGGCTTTGCCACCTAGCAGAGGGGTGGTTTCTGGGGGGTCCCCGGCCTTCCCCCCTCTTCTCCTGTCCTGGGCTGCTTGCACCAGGCTGGGGGGGGTCATCCTCGTCGTCTCGCCATGCCATGTGGTGGTGGTGATCCAAAATGGCGACCACAATTTTTCTTTTGAAATCGTGGTCAATAAACACACCAAATCACCACAGAAACATGTGAAATTTATTTATTTCAAATGTCTGAATTTTAATAGTAGCAGCAGTGGGTTTTTAATAGCAATAAAACGTTGTATTGATTTTATTTTATTTTATTTTTTATTTTTTTAGACGTGCCCATTTGGGCTGGGCAAGGGATGGGACCATGCAATTTTTTTGAACCATTCCACCAATGGCATCGCCAGGTTTTGACTGACACTTCTGGATGTGCCAGAGGGCATAAAAAGCTGAGGCACCTTCCAGAAGTCGCAGTCGGGTCTTGGATGTGGAGGGTGGAGGGCTGTGTGGCTGGCTGCTCTGGCTATTCGAATCGAGATTGGAGGGAGGCTGGAGGCTTTAGATTTAAGTTAGGCAGGCAGGGAGGGAATTGAATTTAGAAAATAATTTCTTTGATTCCCTGCAACTTTGTCTGCTGAAGGGAATAGCAGTTTATTCTTTATTTCTTCTCTGGCAGTTTGTGAGGATTTTTTTCTGATATTGGCTAAAGGGGGAGGTTCGATTGGGAGTGGGAGGTGTGGATTTATTTTAAATATATATATTATATACTACCATTTTATATTCTGTTTTCCCAACTTCAATTTGCTTGCACACACACACACTTGGGGTGCAAGCCAAGAACAGAACCTCTATCCTAAGTGATATCCTAACTGCCCACTCGCCCGCCCGCCCGCGCCGCCACCCGCCTGCAGCCCACGCCGCTTCCTGCCCACTCACCCGCCCACTCGCCGCCCGCCTGCTTGCCCGCCTGTGCCTCCCCCTGCCACTGTCACCGCCCACCCATCGCCCCCCGCCACCGCTGCCCACCCGCACCTCCCCCCTGCCGCCCACCCCCCGCCCCGCCCGCTGGCTAGGGTGCAAAAACACCTAGCGCCAGCCCTAATTGCGGGATTCCCCTATGCTCTGAGAAGTCAAATCATGCTAAATCACGGTAGAAACGACAAACGACAAAAGAAATGACAAAATGACAAGTTTTTGAAATTTTTTGCCACAAACGGAAATGACCCGAAACGGACCCGTTCCGACAAATGAAAACTCGAAACGTCATTTTTTTCTGGTGGTGCCCATGTCTATTCAGCATGTGGCAAAGCTTCCTGCAGTGTTGCCCACCTGCCCTCTGTGTTCTTCTGACCAACACTCTGCCCCTCTCTTTTTGATGGTGCTGTGGCCTGTGAGACCTGAAGGTCTCATGGTTTAAAAGTCTTCGTGCCTCTGATTTTATTTAGTCTTGAAGGAGCTGAGAGAGACGGAAGATGTGGAGGAAGAGATCGAAGAGCTCCGCCAAGAGTCCACTTTTGAGAAGGGAGAAAAGAAGATGAATACACTTAAACTGCTGCTACGGACTCAAAGCCTACGGTGGCAAGTCCTAACCATCTTTTTCTTGATGGTAGGCCAGCAGCTCGCCGGTACCAATGCGGTAAGGAAATAATATGTGTGTGTGTGTGTGTGTGTGTGTGTGTGTGTGTATCCCAGACCATAAGGCAAGTGGATATGGGAGAGGAGGATTTGCTGTGTATGGGCAATACTCAGCACAGAGCCTGCAGTACCATGTGGTGTATCACTACTTTTAAAAGCACATCTGGGAGTGTGTCAAAGCACAATGCAAAGCCTTCCTGAGGCTACTGTATATCTTCCCTACCTCTCCTCTGGATTCCAGGAGGGCCCAGAGGGAGTTTTAAGATGTGAGTATATCCAGAGGCTGAGCACACTTCTTTGTTCTGAAGCACTCCCAACCACCTAGAGCTGAGGAAATTCGTGTTGGGGGGTCCTCACTCTGGACTTTGAGTGGATTTGGAGCCTTAAAAATCCCTCCAACCCTGTTCCTGGGATCCTCCACTGCCCAGTAAAGCAGTGGTTCCCAACCTGTGGGGGTCAGGGCCCCTTTGGGGGTGGAATGACCATTTCACAGGGGTCGCCATGAGCCAGTTAAGAAAAAGGCACAAACGGCTTGGGTCTGGAGGAGGAGGGGGAAGAAGGGGGGAAGAGTGAGTTACAGCTTGATAGGTTGGAGGGGATGTCAGTCAAAGCCACCAGAGGCTGCGATTGGCTGAGGGTGCCTGTAGAGGGAAGTTCTCTATGGCACCTGTGGCAGTGGCCTGCCAAAGGGGGCTTTTGGCCTCTTTCAAGCAGGCCAAGGCGTCTCCACAACATGAGGAACTGTATAAAAGGGTCACAGCTAGGCATGGTCATGAAACAAAACAAAAAATATTTCATTTTGTTTCCATTTGTTTTCCCCCAAACATTTTTTTCATTTCGTTTCACATGTCTGTGAAGATTCTCAGTCATCCAGGTGAGTTTATCTGGAAGATGAGTCATGGCTACTGGGCTTCTTTTTTGAGAGATAGAAACGTTTCACTGTTCGTTTCTATCTCTGAAAAAAGAAGTCCAGTAGCCATGACTGAACTTCCAGATTTCATTTCACACTTTTTTTTTAAAAAAAAGAAGTACATAATGAACCACTAACAACGTGGTTTGTGTGTGGGAGAGGGGGGCTGGAAAGTGGCAGAGGGGAAAAAAGTTTTTTAAAAAGCCCTGGACTTTTTAAAAACACTTTTTCCCTCCCTCCAAACCCCACCTGCCAGCTGGGTCTGAAAAAGGCCTATTTTTCCCCCTAGGACCTGCCTTGGTCTTCTGGATCATGCCAGGGAGATCCACAACCTCTCTTCTTACCTGAGGGTCTGAAATGGCCCATTATCTTTGTATCGCTGCCTTGGACATTGAAGTGTCTTTTGTACCTTAGACATTCAAGGGAGATCCACTCACACTCTCTCTTAATACCGCTGGGCTTTTTTTTAAAACAACAACAACAACATATTTTTCCCTCCCCACAAGCTCCGCCTGGCAGTTGATGTGGACTGGGGTGGGGGAAAAAACTTTTTCCCCATCTTAGCACCAATCATTTGTAACAAAAACCTACTTCTCAATTTTGTTACATTTTGTTTTGTTTTGTAAATGACAAAACAACATTTCATTTTTCGTAAGGTGCCCATCCCTAAGGGCTACTGAAAGCACTGAATGTGAATCCCAACAGGTTCAGCTCCTTGATTAACTCCTCTTAGTGTTCAAAGTAAAACCTGGAATGGATTAATTGCCCCCACTAAACTGGAGCCCTCAGATTTCACTGTCCTGTTCTTAGATTAACTGACTGTTGCCACCTCTCAAAATATGTGATCCTGAGAACTCATAAGAATATTTGGGAATGTCCTCTGCCATGGAGTCTCCCAAACCCAGAAAGAGAGATTGTATTTTCCAGCTGCTGAAATCAACTGTGTGCCCACAACTCGCATAAAGTGATTTAGGCTTGGTGTTCCCTTCAGTTCCCTTCTTTGCCTCTTTGAGAGGGGGCTGACCATAGGCTCCCTTCCACCTCTGCAGTTCAAAGTATTATTATTATTATTATTATTATTATTATTATTATTATTATTATTA
>JAHTLZ010000204.1:6183898-6195959 GCA_023846285.1 Phrynocephalus versicolor | reverse complement strand
AGTAGTAGTAGTAGTAGTAGTAGTAGTAGTAGTAGTAGTAGTAGTAGTAGTAGTCAAGTAGCCATGACTCAACTTCCAGATATTAGGGACGACGTTCACACAGACAGCTGCACTCTACTGAATTTTCACAGTCCAGAACAATGAAACTACATATTTCAATACTAACCTTTTGATTATTCTGGTCTGGTTTTAGACATACTATTACACCGAGAGAATCTATTTGCCTACAAATATTGACAAAGACAAAGTTCGGTTCATTAGTATCACCACAGATGCTCTGCTCTGCTGCTCAACCACTTTAGGAGTAAGTGTCTCCATTTTGTTGTCGCTTATCAGGGATTATGACATGCTTTTTATCCGAGTCCTGAGTCTGAGTCCAAGTCTTTGGTACCAAGTCCCACAAACCAAATCTAGCTCCCTAGTAACAATAATCTTCATTCCCAAGAAAAAAAGTTCTGAATTACGAGTCATGTCCAAGTCATAATTAGAGCCAATTAAAGTCTGAGTTGAGTCACCAGTAGGGATGGGCACAAAACGAACAAATTGTATTTTGTTTCATTCTGTTTTGTCGCCCTTGCATTTTGTTTCATATTGTAACTAATGAAATGTTTCAAAATATTTTATTACTTACAAAACAAACAAAATGAAATGAAATTCCCCACTGCACCAGTGGATTCAAAAGCCTTCTTGCCACCACCTCCCAGCTGATTTTGACAGCTTGATCCCAGCTGGGAGGGGGGCGGCTAGGAGGAACAGAACAGACTGGCAGAAGTAAATTCCCTGCCTGACTGCTCCTTTCTCCCCTGCCACCCCCTCCTCCCAGGGGGGTGTTTTGGACAGGGAATGCTGTGGGCAGCGGGGACAGCCCCGTCTGCCCACAGCCCCCCTATCCAGAATGCCACCCTGGGAGGACGGGGAGCATGGGAGAAGGAAGGGGGCAGTGGTAAATTCAAACAGAGCTTCAATTTACCACTGCTTCCTTCCTTCTTTCTTGCAATCCCCACCTACCATATGGGGCTTTTTGACAGGTCAGGGTTTAGAGAGAGTGGCACCCCTTCCCCACACACCCTGACTTGTCAAAAGCCCCATCTGCTATGTGGGGTGGGGCAAAAGGCAGAATGGAGCATAGAGGGGGAAAACTGCTCTGTTCTGCCTTTGGCCCCTCCCCCATCTATCAGCTGGGGCTTTTTGGTAGATTAGTGTATGTTTGGAGGAGGGGTACCTCCTCTCCAAACACTGACATGTCAAAAAGCCCCAGCTGGTAGGTGATGGGAGGGGCCAAGGGCAGAACGGAGCATGGGGGGAACCTGCTCCGTTCTTAAGCCCTAAAGGGGCTGGGGGTAGTTAATTGGCAATGTGTATTGGGAGTGTGGAGGCAATTAGGCTGTTAATACCATAGAGTAAACTCCCAGATTGCTTCCATGCTTCCAGCACACTTTGCCAATTTACTACCCCAGCCCCTTTAGAGCTTCATAACTAAATCCCCTTAACCCCAAATCTTTCCAGATTTCAGGGGGTTCCCTAACATTGGTTCTTTCTGAAGGTACCCCTGCTACTTTGGAGCCCCAAGGTAAGTAAATTTTTATTACAGATTTTTATAAATAATTTTCAAGTGTATATATTTTTTTAAAAAATATATGCACTTAAAATTAGTTAACTTAGGGCACCAAAGTAGCAGGGGTACCTTCAGAAAGCGATTTTAGGGAACCTTCTGAAATTTGGAAGTATTTGGGGTTAAGGGGACTGAATTATGAAGCTCCAAAGGGGGTGCCCCAAGGGAAAAAATTGGAATCATATGGGAAGCGGAAGCAGCGCTATTGCTTGCCTGATCAGCTTCCAATTTCAATTAGAAGGTTTTTTCCCCCTAGGGGCACCCATTTGGAGCTTCATAACTCAGCTTCCTGAACCCCAAACCTTTCCAAATTTCATGGGGTAGGCGAGAATTGCTTTCTGATGGTACCCCTGTCGTTTCCTCTAGAATGAACTGTTTCATTCTGTAAGGGGAAAATGGTGTTACATTTTTTTTTAACAAAACACACTGCTTCCCCGGTTTGTTTCATTTCATTAGCCACTGAAACGATGAGACAGCATTTTGTTTTTCATCGGGTGCCCATCCCTAGTCACCAGTCCACCTTAATTCCAACTTGACAATGTGTCACACAACCCATCCCTTTCTCTTGCCTCCTTATCCAGCCACCTTCTCTGAAGGATCACTCTTTGCTGCAGATTTTGTGTTAGTTTAGTCATAAAATTGTAATTTTAAAACTTTAACTTTACCTCTGCAGATCCTCCTGAAAAGAACTGGAAGCTGTAATTGTACATTTTCCTTCCTTCCTTCCTTCCTTCATGAGAGATCTCCTTAGAGTAGTAGTTTTGGAGTGTAATTTGGATTTTATTTTTTGAGTAACAACTCCAAGAATTCTCCTTGAAATGCTCAGGTGAAATTCTAAGAGTTTCAGTGCACATACCCCTCATTTCACACACCTCTATATGTCTCCCTTCAACAATCCTAGGGTTAGGGGGAAACCAGCCACCCATGTAGCTTAAAAGCCTTGTACAACTCTTATCCCTCCCAAAACCATAGCTACAAAGAATAAGCAGTTCATTAATATACACACAACACAGTTCTCTCATTTGGGGCTCTCTTCATTTGACAATCCTTTGTATACCGTAAAGTGTGTAGTGAGCCTTGAGCCTTCATGGCCCCCAAACACAAGGAGATCTTGTGTTTGGGGGCCATCAGTGTTGAACTCATGCCTCTGGTTTTGGGTGGCCTCGGACACATTATTTATTGAATATTTATTTATTTATTTATTTATTAGAATAATAATTTATCTAATGAGAAGCAATTATGTGGATAAAACCTGGCTGCTCACTACTAGAGATGGGCACAACTTGGGAAAATGATGTTTTCGAGTTGTCGTGTGTCGGAGGCAGCCCGTGTCGGCTCGTTTCCGTTTTTCGCGAAACTTCGCAAAAATTAGTCGGTTCGTTTTTTCGTTTTTTCGTTATCGTTATACTGGTTTTGGGGGGGTAGCGGGCTCCTGGAGGCACCTCTGTGGGGTGGGTGCCTCCTCTGGCCCACCATAAAGGGAAAGTGGGCTCCTGGAGGCACCCGTGGGTGCCTCCTATCCTCACCCACTAGGAAGGGACAGCAGCAGGAGGCTCCAAGAGACCCCTCAACATGGGTGTCTCCCCTTCTCACCTGCTGCTGCTGCAAAATGGCATGCATAACCATATGGATATGCATACCATTTGCAGGCAGTGAGACCAGCACCTGGTCCTCTGGTACGAACCACCAAGGAGTGTGTCGCACCTGCCATGTCCCACAAAGAAGGGAATCGTACTTGCGTGTGTAGTGCAATGCAAGTAGATCTGGCTATGGGCTAAGGTGGGTTAGTGCAAGGGCTAGGGTTAGGCTAATGACGGGTAAGGTTACGGTGGGCTATTGGGTTGCACCTCTGGGTGCCTCTCTGACCCACTAAGAAGACAGTCTGTGACGTATGCGTAAGGAGTCAAGGATTAGGGTTAGGGGGTTAGGGGGCTAGGGCAGGTTTTAGGGGGCTTTTTGGCACATCCCAGAAGTCTCAGTGGCCAAGTGGCCATGCGATTGGTGGGATGGCTCCAAAAATTTGCATGGTTGTCCACTCCCACATGGCTGGCCAGGCCATTGGGCCAGCCCATCATTGCGCACTGCGCAGGTGTAAATAAAATAAAATAAAATAAAATCAATGGAGGACAGAGGAGGAGAGGAGAGACATTTTGTTGCAAGAAAAAACCCACTGCTACTGTGAAAAATCTGGCAGTTTATAAATTTCCACGTGTTTCTGTTGTGCTTGTGTGTTTTTGGACCACGATTTCAAAAACAATATTGCGTTCGCTGCCCCATTTTGGATCCCCCGCCCGCACCGCATGGCATGGCAACTCGAGTCCGGCTGCCCAGGATGGGGGGGGGAAGCGGGACCACCCCTCCAGAAACAATCCCTCCGGTAGGTGCCCTGCGCCCTTAGTCAAGCAGGCATTTTTCTTCCTGCTTTTTGGCCCGAGAATGGGTGGGGGGGAGACCCGGGACAGTTTTAAAAAGTTTTTTCCTGTGCCGCCCGTGCCGCTTGATTGCGCTTTTGCAGTGGGCGGCGAGACTGGGCTTTTTGCGGCGGGCGAGTCCCACCACCAGAGCATCCCAGGACGGAGGGGGGGAGGCCGGGCGGGGACCTCCAGAAACCACCCCTCTGGTAGGTGCCCTGAGGCATGGCAGGCATATTTCCGCCTGCTTTTTGGCCGGGAACCGGGTTTTTTAACTTTTAAAAACTTTTTTTCTGTGCCGCTTGGCATCGCGTGCGATCGCGCGATGCAAGTAACGAGCACGACAAATCAGACCAAATTGTTCGTTCGTCGGTTCGAGCTCGAAGTCTGGCGGAGTAATTCCCGTTACCGTTTCCGTAGAGTAACGGAACCGAGTAACGGAAACGGAAACGGAAATACCGCTAAGTCGTGCCCATCTCTACCCACTACTATGCATTTCAAGGGAGAGGTCTATTTCCTTCAACTGGAACAACGTCTACTTAGAGCAGTATTGGCGAACCTATGGCATGGGTGCCAAAGGTGGCGCACAGAGACCTTTCTGTGGGTACCAGACATTGCCCCTTCACAGCCACCTGTATTCAGGTTAAATTGCTATATTGGCACTTTTCAAAAACATTAATGGGTTTTGAACTGCACTTTGGACACTTGGTCTCTAAAAGGTTCACCATCGCTGACTTAAAGGTTACTTTCTATACCTCATTCCCTGCTTCAATACTTCCTTGGAGCATGCTGCCACTATGGCTGATACTTCACATCCATCTCATCGCTGTTTGTGGTCCCGCTGGGGACCAGTATGAAGAAATCTAACCACACGTCCATTGTGGGAGAAAGGAAGTTCATCACGACCATGCCCCCTGAACTGCGATTTAAGTGGGGTGAGAGATTCCCTTCCCTGGCCTCCAGAATCTCTTCATCTCGCTTCTCATTCCAATACGAGAGCCCGTGAGGTCAGTCTCCTTCCGCAACATGCCATTCTCCATCTAGTGGCAGGAGTACGAACTGCCATTCACCAGTACATTCCCTATGGAGTCAGCAACGCAGTGCAGAGAGATTAAAAGATTGTGCAGCTCCATAACGCATTGGAGGCAAGGCTTCAGAGAATCAAAACATTGAAAAACAGAAGGTCGGGCTGGGAAAAAAACGGAGAACAAAGGCATGGAATTTCACATCTCATTATGGAATGAGGACGTCCAGTATCAGTCATGCCGGTATCATCCATCACACCCATGAGTACACGGGAACAGAGACAGAACTGCAAAAAGACCACGTGACTGCAACCGACATCAACACGCAACAAACTTCCTCCCGGGATGAGAGTGGACGTGAAGTAACCGTCTATGTTTCCTGGTCAATGTAATTCTCCAGGAGGCTCTGTCTTTAGAATCTAAATGGCAGGGCGGCTGCGCCCAGGGAGCCTTGAGACAGATTTCTCCAAGGAAATGTTACAGCAGGAAATGAGGTTTGGAATGGAGCTTCTGAAGAAGTCTTTGTGTCTCTTGAGGGGAAGATGTAAGTCTGAAAGTGTTTACCTGTGTGGCCTGGAATTTACAGACATTTGCCTGGAGAGCTCTCAGAGACTTCTTGGAGTTGGAGTCCAAATAAAATAAAGTAAAATGGGGCAGTGGGCAGGACAATGTTTCCAATGAGATTTCCTCTATGGCCCCACATCTCAATCTTAGCCCTTATTATTTATTATTTATTTTTACCCCACCTTTCTCCTTGGAAAAAGGACATACAGAATGAGGGATAATATACAGTCCAATACAATTAAGACATGTTCAAGTATTTAGAACAAGGAATTGAGGGACATCTTTTCAGTTTCCACATTAATAGACAACATTATATTAAAGCTACAAGAGAACATGGGCAGTTAAAGGGCAGTAAAGTTCCATGTAAAGTTATGAATGATGGAAACTAACATTGGAAACATAGTGTCAGTATAAACCCATAAGGTTATAAGTAGTTATAAACACAAAATTTATGTGATCCTGTTGATTCATATAAAAGACAATAGGTAGACCATCATTCAGGGAAAGCTTGCCTGAAGAGAAAGGTCTTTGCCTGTTTCTGGAAAGACAACAGAGAAGAGTCCTTTCAAACAGATGCTGTTATTAATTAATTGGGGTATAAAGTTGTTTTAAAATATTGCTGCTTTTGTTTGGGTTGAGTTCCCTCTTGGGGGAAACAGGTGAGATATAAACTGGTAGCATAAATAGATCACAGCATATTTTCCTCACACGATTCCCAGATATATCTCGTCGATTCTGTGGGGCGGAGGATTCTGCTTCTGGTTGGCCTTGGGATAGATACAGTCGTCTGTGTCCTGTTAACTATCACCTTCAAACTGCAGGTAAGTATGTCATTCTGAAAATCGCAAATTGTGATGCTCAGACACACTCCAACCCCCCCTCTCAGCATCTGGATGAAAGATGTGTGTGTGTGTGTGTGTGTGTGTGTGTGTGTGTGTGTGTGTGCATGCTGTGTTGTGTTGTGTTGTGTTCTGTTCTGTTGTGTTGTTACAGTCGTGACCGACTCTTTGTGACCCCATGTCCATGGAGGTTTCTTGGCAGGAATACTGGAGTGATATGCCAGTTCCTACTCCAGGCGCCTACAGCACTTGGTATTCCTTGGTGATCGCCCATCCAAGTACTAGCCAGGGCTGACCCTGCTTAGCTTCTACAATCAGGCAAGATCAGATGTGCTTAGGACATCTAAGTGGATGAAAGATGAGCACATGCAAACTATGTTTTCTCTTTTAAATGGCTTGAGATGTCTCCTTGTGTCCTCCAAAAATGTGGGAAGTATTTTCACCATGTTTTGGGTGGCTTGGAACCCTCTGGAGTTCCTCATCCCTCAAACAATTTTATATTTAATTTGGCCACAAGAGAGTATAGAGCAGTGATGACGAACATTTTAGTGACCGAGTGCCCAAACTGCGATTCAGAACCCACTATTTTCTTTTTTTTTCAAAGTGCCGATACAGCAATTTAACCTGAATACAGGTGGCTGTGAAGGGGTGAGGTTGGGTGCCCACAGAAAGGGCTCCGAGTGCCACCTTTGGCACCCGTGCCATAGGTTCGCCAACACTGGTATAGAGGATTCAGTACAAAAAGACATTTTAGAGGGGGGAAATCAGGAGAGTGGGTGGGATGAAGGGCTGCCTGCAATCTTCCATGGTCCATGAGTGGACTCTTGTGGCTCATGGATTTCTGGACATTAACATCCCCCCACAAAAAAAAAGTTATAGCAAACCAGTCTCTGTTGAAAACCAAGGAGTAGAGATGGGCACGACTTAGCGGTATTCCCGTTTCCGTTTCCGTTATTCTTTTCCGTTACTCAATGGAAACGGTAACGGGAATTACTCCGCCAGAACTCGGACTCGAACTGACTAAAGAATAATTTTGTCTGATTTGTCGTGGTCGTTCCTGGCATCGCACGCGATTGCGCGATGCCAAGCGGCACAGAAAATAAGTTTTTAAAAGAAAAAAAAAAACCGATTCCCGGCCAAAAAGCAGGCGGAAATATGACTGCCGTGCCTGAGTAAGGGCTCAGGGCACCTACCAGAGGGGTGGTTTCTGGAGGGGGGTCCCCGGCCTCCCCCCTCTCCTCCTGTCCTGTCCTGTCCTGGGCTGCTCTGGTGGTGGGACTCGCCGCAGGCTCACAGCAACAAGCCGGACGAGTCTCGCCGCCGGCCGCCGCGATTCAAGCGGAAGCGGCACGGCACAGAAAAAAGTTTTAAACTCCCCCCCATTCCCGGGCACCTACCAGAGGGGTGGTTTCTGGAGGGGGGGTCCCGGCTTCCCCCCCTCTCCTGTCCTGGGCAGCCGGACTCGAGTCGCCATGCCATGCGGTGCGGGCGGGGGATCCAAAATGGGGGAGCGACTGCAAATTTTTTTTAGAAATCGTGGTCCAAAAATACACAAGCACCACAGAAACATGCGAAAATTGCTATAAACTGCCAGATTTTTTACAGTAGCAGTGGGTTTTTTCTTGCAACAAAATGTCTCTCCTCTCCTCCTCTGTCCTCCATTGATTTTAATTTATTCTATTTTATTTACACCTGCACAATGATGGGCTGGCCGAGTGGCCATGTGGGAGTGGACCATGCAAATTTTTGGAGCCATCCCACCAATCGCATGGCCACTTGGCCACCGAGACTTCTGGGATGTGCCAAAAAGCCCACTAAACCCTGCCCTAGCCCCCTAACCCTAACCCTAATCCTTGACTCCTTACCCATACGTCACAGTACACTGTCCTCTTAGTGGGTCAGAGAGGCACCCAGAGGTGCAACCCAATAGCCCACCCTAACCTCACCCGTCACTAGCCTAACCCTAGCCCTTGCGCTAAGCTGCTGTCCCCTAAGCTACTTGCATTGCACGACACGGAAGTACGATTCCCTTCTTTGTGGGACACGGCGGCTACAAGAGCCTTAGGTATAACGCTATGGCTCAGGGTTCTGCCTGTCCACACTGGTCTCATAGTCTGCAACTTTTGCAGCAGCAGGTGAAGAGAGGAGACCCCCATGTTGAGGGGTCTCTTGGAGCCTGCTTTCCCTTCCTAGTGGATGAGGATAGGAGGCACCCACGGGTGCCTCCAGGAGCCCGCTTTCCCTTCCTAGCGGGCCAGAGGAGGCACCCACCCCACAGAGGTGCCTCCAGGAGCCTGCAACCCCCCCCAAACCAGTACTAATGACAACGAAAAAAATGAAAAAATGAACCAACTAATTTTTGCGAATTTTCACGAAAAAAGGAAACGAGCCGAAACGGAACCGTCCCGACTAATGACAACTCGAAATTTTTTTTTTCAAGTCGTGCCCATCTCTACCAAGGAGCAAACTGTGATGGTACTGTTAGATACAACAGGCTTAGTAGAAAAAGTTGTGCATAGGGACACAAGCATTGAGAAATGACTCTGCTTCTGCTTGGAATTCAAAAATCCCCTGCATTTTGTGTGGTTGTATATGGAAGGATGCCATGTTCTGATCTTTTCCAGGAAAGCTCCTTGGATTTTGACTCCCAATGGGCATACAGTGCATGGAAATACTGTATTTTCATCAATGCACTTCCTAAACTTATGTGTTTGCTCCCATCTAAGGGTTTGCTGAGGTGGAGAATAATGGGTATTAATTACAAAGAATGCACAGGCCTTTTAATAAAAAAGCAAAGGACTCTGTCATCACTATATGAGTAACACTCAACCAAATTTCTCCAACAGGACACCTTCCCACTCGTTAGATATATCAGCTCAGCTCTTGATGATGTATTCCTCATTGGACACGCCTTCGGGCCAAGTAAGTGATCTGATGGTGCAACGCATTCCCTGGATGAAAAAGGGGTTTTATAAAGGAGATATCACTGAGTCAGTGAAACAGTGAAAAATGTTGTTCGGTCAATACATTGAATCTTTTCTTTCTGTCAAGCTCCGCTGCCCCCTCTTCTCATAGCAGAGCTGTTTCTTCAGTCATCTCGGTCATCGGCTTTCGTAATTGCAGGAGTTTTGCAGTGGTTCTTCCACTTCCTTACGGGAGTGACTTTCCTTCGCCTAGAGGTGAGTGATCTTTATAATAATAATAATAATAATAATAATAATAATAATAATAATAATAATAATAATAATAATAATAATCAACTTTATTTTTATGCCGCCTTTCTCCCCAGAGGGACCCAAGGCGGCGTACAACAATTCAGAAAAATACAACAAAAGCAATACAATGTAAAAACAACACAATACCTATAAAATACTATAAAATACTATACAATATAATACAATAAAAACAAGATTCAAAACAATGGCTGCAGCAGAGTTTTAAAAAGCTCCCCAACCAATGAGACTAAAAAAGTAAGATGTTATAAAAATTTGTGAAGGCTGGAGGCTCAGAAAGCTTGCCTAAACAAGTTCAGCCATGAGTGTATGGGTTGTGTAAATAAGAGAGCACAGTCAACCATGTCATTGCCGCTTTCCAAAAACCCATGTCATGCCATAGAAACTATGAGTTTGTAAATCTTATTTGTCCCTTATAATTCGGCAAAGTGTGTTAAAGTTGGGTATCTTAATCCTCTGCTGCAAAATAGCTTAGTGGACAGAGAGCAGCAAAAAAGATGATAATGGAAGTGGAGGCTAAATCGTATGAAGAATAGCTAAAAGAACTAGCCATGTTTAGTCTGACTAAGAGAAGACTGAGGGGGAGATATGTTAGCATAGCAGTCATCCAATACCTGAAGGGCTGCCATGGGGAAAAGGTCATTGATTTGTACTCAATCGCACCTGAGGGTATGGCAAGAACTAATGGGTAGAAACTCATCAGAGGGGAAGCAAACATGGAAATAAGGAGATTTTTTCTGACTTTGAGCACCATTAAACAGTAGAATAGCTTGCCTCCTGATGTTGTGGGTGCCCTATTGTTGGAAGTTTTCAAGAGAAGATTGGACAGCCATTAAGCAGGGGGTTGACTATAAGACCTCCGAGGTCCCTTCCAACCCTTTGATGATTCTATGATGACTTGAAATTGAAATACCCATTTGGCCATAAAACCCATTGTGCACTTTGGACAAGTTATCAATCTTCAACAGAGTAAGTATATGTTATTGACAGTACCCATGTCCAAAGTTCTAGGTTCAGTTCCACAGAGGTCAACAGTAGGTAGCTCTAGGGAACTTTGAAGATCTACCAAAGTAGATAGTGGTGTTTCAATGTATCAGGCAACCTTACGTGGCTTTATGTGTGACTAGCTTTGTCTAGTTTAGAGAATGAGGGACCTGAAGTGGGTATTTCTTTGATACTGCTGGCTACTGTGATGTGCAAGTGAATCAGGTGTGTCCAAAATTCATCCCTCCAGATGTTTTGGACCACAACTCCCACAGCCCTTTGCCACTGGAAATACAGGCTTGGAATTCTGGGAGTTGTGGTCCAAAACATCTGGAGGGCTGAAGTTTGGACATGCCTGGATCAGGGAATGGAAAATTTATCAGCCATGGGAGAGTATTTGTGGCATGTAATGGCACCTCCTGAGACACAGTATGATGCCTCTGAACTGATCAAACCAAGTTTATATTTGAAAAGGCTGGGGTCCCCCCCCCACAAATTTTCTTAATTCACATAACAGGAGAAATAAACACCTCTTGCTAACAGCTTCCATGTATCTGAAATTGGTACTTCCAGATGATATGGATCATAAAATGTAAATTTTAGCTTAGTCCTCACACTGGTCTCCTAGGCCATTAGGACTGAAATGATAACAAAAACTCTACCATAGTCACTTTGGGGACAAATCCCAAAAGGATTTGTGTGTTAACAGGCTTCCAGTTTGTTCTCATGCATCTCTCTTCCTTTCTCTCCATCATTTGCAAAACCAAGACACATTTTTGGCCGGTAAGATTCATTATCTTCTGATCTAAACAATATCTATCCCCAAGGGTCTTAGGGCATGACTACAATGTGAGAAAAATCCAAATTGATTGGCTGTGTATCTCTTGGTCACTTTGCATTTCCTAGTCAGGCAGGAGTCAGGGAACAGGGAGGAGGAAATAAGCAATTAACCCTTGTTGCCAGCCTGTTAAGGCAGCTTATGTTGTAGCTGTCCAGTTTTTGCTGGAGGTATGGCTACAGCAGAGCTACCTTAACAAGCTGCAAAAGGGAACCTCATTGCCTATTTCCTTCTCTCTCTCTCTCTCCCTCTCTCTCTCTCTCTCTCTCTCTCTCCCCTAAGGGCTGTAGTGCACCGGTGCTGGCACCAGGCCCAAACAAATAAACAGTTCAGAGTCAAGTTTTTGTTGTTGTTGTTGTTGAGTGGAACTGACACTCATGCAAGTGCCCTCTTGCTTCCTCTCTGTTGACCTTGAATGAGGAAACTGGGATAGACCACCAGTGGTCACCCATTCAGTCCTGACTCTGCATTGGTTCAAGTAAGCGCACCATCTAAGCCTATGTGAATGCATTCAGCACACACACACACACACACACACACACACACACACACACA
>JAHTLZ010000204.1:6162304-6179617 GCA_023846285.1 Phrynocephalus versicolor | reverse complement strand
TGTGTGTGTGTGTGTGTGTGTGTGTGTGTGTGTGTGTGTGTGTGTGTGTGTGTGTGTGTGTGTGTTGTGTTGTGTTGTTACAGTCGTTACTGACTCTTCGTGACTCCATATCCATGGAGTTTTCCTGGCAGGAATACTGGAGTGGTTTGATTGTTCCTACTCCAGGCGCCTACAGCACCTGGTATTCCTTGGAGGTCTCCCATCCAAGTACTAACCAGGGCCGACCCTGCTTAGCTTCCGAAATCAGGTGAGATTGGATGTGCTTAGGGCATCTAGGCAGTCTCAGTGTTCTGTGTAGGAAAACCTTATATTGAAAGAGTTTACTACATCCATCTGTTGACCTCCAAGTTCTGGCTCTAGGTTAGAACCTTTCCTCAAGCCCTTGTGTATACGTAGTAAGCCTTCTTCCATTATCTCTTTGCATAGGCAAGACAAACAATTCTCCAAAACTACAACAAAGCTGTGGTGTTTCATGTTCTGGAAGGAATGCTTTAAAGTGAGCTTGTTCTGAGCTTCTAAGCAAATAAAGCCTAATAGATATATTGAAAGGGAAAGGAAGTCAATATTTTCAGTAAGAAAGATGGGCATTTGTACAGTCCTCTGGATTTGTTCCTTGAGCCTGGGTTGAGATACATTTGTCAAGAATTCTACTATGCAACTGACATTTACCAAAATACCAGACCTTTCTAGTGTTATACCCTGAATCCATATGGACAGTGCCATGGAGATGCATGGATGCCCCATTTTCTATCAGATCTTTATATGTTTACAGCAAAAGACAAGCAGATCTTTATATGTTTACAGCAAAAATCTACAGGATTTTTGTAAGTGATTCAATGATTATGTTTACAGCATTGCCATTGAGCATGAGTCTTGCCTTTTCAAAGTTCCTGTTCACAGAATGATACATGCATTCTGCAGAGTAGACCTTTGTTAGGATCATGTGAAGTTCTACCTGCCACCTAGTCAGGATGAGATGTGGGGTGGAGGTTTCATGAATAGCCCATTCTCCCCAGAATTCAAGCACTACCCAGGTCCAGACTGAAGTGCCTGAATAGGGCTCTTGTAATGCCAGAATGTGGTATCACATTTGATGGGAGCTTTTATGAACTCCTGATGTTCTTAGCTGAACCTGGCTTAGCAAAGTCTAGGGTGCAGTGGAGCAGAATGAATTGCAGGAACCTGGGGCAAGGCAAGTATAACAGGATGGATGATAAAGTGAGGCCTGCCGGCAGTTGACTGGGATGGAGCTGCACATGCCAGAAGCTCTGTCTGAATCAGTAGCCACTGCAATCTGTACTAGGGATGGGCATTTCATTTTGGAACCAGTAGGTTATGAAATGAACCACGTGAGCCCAGATGATCCTCAGAACTGGCTGATACATGCAGATCCAATTGCTTTACCTTTCTCTGTCTCACTCAGGGTTAAAATCCAACGAGGAGGCATGCTGCAACATTATCTGTGCTAGATCTGTGATGCTGGCCAATCAGGAGCTGTGCAGGGACAGGCATCATCCCGCCTCCCTCTCTGATTGGCCAGCAGCATGAAGCAGGAAAGATGATATTGTAGCATGTTTCCTCGTTGGATTTTAACCCTGCTTGAGACAGAGAAAGGTAAAGCAATTGGTTCTGCATGTATCAGCCAGTTCTGAGCACCACCTGGACTTGCGTGGTTCGTTTTTTAAACCTACTGATTCCAAAATAAAATGTCCATCCCTAGTCTGTACACAACTCTTCAAGGCTCTGCTGCGGAGTGCAGTTGAAGGGGGTTTCAACAGTGTTTCTGGCGTTGAGAGCAGAGGAGGCAGAGGAGGTGCAGGAGCAGCAGCAGGAGCTGGATGAGGAAGAAGAAGAAAAATAAGTGTGGCTGAAGGGGGAAGCCGGAGGAGGAAGATGATAGAGGAGTGGTAAGGAGACGGGGGTGGGGGTACCACCACAGGGCCCAGTTTGGCTGTCACTGCTGGAGATGCCACCAGAGCTCCTGCCAGGGCTACCAGCACAGCCTCTGCAACTGGAACTGGTACACCCTCATAATTTTGCATCTGGGGCAACCACCATTGCAAACACCTCTACCACCACCCCCATTATGCCACTGCTAGGCTGCCCCTGGAAGAAGGGAATGGTAAATCACCTCCAGGTATTTTCTACCTGGAAACTCCTGAAGAGGGTCACAAGTTGACTTGATGGTCCTTATTTCCCATTACAATAGGAGAGGCTGCTGCATCACAAATTTATCAGAAAACCTTGATATCTGAGCATGCTGGAGAGGGAACAGAGATAAAATTTAGAAAAAAAGAAAACCTGAGCACATGCAGAATGGCACTTGTCCTCTCCTTTCCTTCCATCAGAACCTCTTTTTTGCAACTTCAAAATAAAAAGAAGGAATTTACTCAGAGCTGAACATAAATTACATAATCCTCTGTGCTGAGCTTTATTGAATAACAAAGTATGACTGGGCGGGTGTGAATTTCATTACATAATATGCCTCTTTCCCTAACCATATGCCCCATTCCCACCCCCAGAAAAAATTATGCTCTTATCTGTCAGCCTTGGAGGGTTGAAGAAAAAGAGTCTGTCAGGAAATTAAGACGTGGAAACCTTCAAGTCAGCAGTAGAGGTGTGGCTGAAAAAACAAGGATTAAAAGCTAGACTTTCACAAGTTCCTAAATCCTAAAGGAGGATATTTTTATTCAACAGAATCAGAACCAACATGGTACTTCCAAAGCCTACATCTCACTGTTTCTTCTGAAGCCTTTCATGGAATATTGTCAAGAGGTGGTATGATAGAATATCAGACTCATGGTAGGCTTACATGGAGAAATAGAATCATGGCATTGGAAAGGGCCAATAAAGGTCTGGAGTCGAACCCCCTGCTCAAGGCGGGAATACAAATCAAAGCAGAATCATAGAATCCTAGAGTTGGAAGAGACCTCAAGGGCCATCCAGTCCAACCCCCTGCCATGCAGGAAGCCCCAACACAATATTTCCGACAGATGGCCATCCAGCCTCTGCTTAAAAACCTCCAAGGAAGGAGACTCCACCACCCTCCATGGCAGCATATTCCACTGCCAAACAGCTCTAACTGTCATGAAGTTCTTCCTAACGTTCAAATGGAATCTCTTTTCCTGTAGTTTGAAACCATTGGCCTGAGTCCTAGTCTCAGAAGTTATGGAAAACAAACCTTTTCCCTCTTCAATATGACATCCTTTCAGATATTAAAACAAAGCTATCATATCCCTTCTCAGCCTTCTTTTGGAAAGCTAAACATTCCCACCTCCCTAAGCTGTTCCTTGTAAGACATTTCTTCGAGTCCTTCAACCATTCTGGTTGCCCTCCTCCATCCTTCGAGATCAGTAAAATGAGTACCCAGCTTGCTGGGGGAGGGGGGCTATGTGTAGCCTGCATACTGTAATTAAATTGTAAACTGCCCAGAGACTACTTGAAATGGCATGGGGTGGTATATAAGCACTTTGCTTTGGTTTGATTTACCCAATCGACAATGTCAACATCTGGCAGATGAATACCCAAACTTTCTCTCCTAGGCCTTCAGCACTGAAGAACTCACTACCTCCCAAGATAATTTGTTCCACTTCGTACTGCTCTAACAGGTAAGGTTTTTAAATTTTCTGATATTCATCCTAAAGCTGGCTTCCTGTAGTTTGAGCACATTATTATATGTCCAGCCCTCTAGGAGGATTGAGAATGGACCCTGCCCTACTTCTGTGCCTTTCAAGTACTAGAATAGTGCTATCTAATCTTTCTTCAGCCTTCTCTTCTGAAAGCTGAATATACCCAGACCATTCAGTATTTTCTCATGGGGCTTGGTTTCCAGTTCCCCAGACATTGATGCCTTCCTCTGAACTCATCCCAGTTAGTTGGCATCCTTTTTAAAGCATGGTGCCCAGACCTGGTGGACACAGTACTCAAGCTGAGGCCTAACCATTGCTAAATAGTGAGGTACTACTACCTAGTGGGAATTGTAGTCTATACTTTTGTTAATGCAGCGTAAAACAGCATTTGCTTCTTCCGCAGCCTCATTGCCCTGCTGGGTCACATTCATCTTGTCTCTACAAGTATTCCAAGATTGCTTTTTGCATTATTGGAGGAAATATCCTGTGTGGTTTATTTTCCAGTGTTCACATGATGCAAGGGGGATTTTTTTCATGTTCTAAGGGGGTGGTCCACTGGTAGGACCTGTAATTCTTAGGACCTGGTGCAAGCAATTGCCCAGCAGATGGAGAGGTCATTTTAAGATCACTCCCATTAAAGCAATCGGGTAATTGGCCTTGCAACTGCCTGATATCATGCAAAATCTCAGGAGAATTCTAATTATAGTTTAGGCACACAAAAACTAGCAACCCTCAGTGAGCGCGCCTGTGCCAGTCTCGTGGGTCTGGCCCCAGTTGATCTCTGAGAGATACGCTCCACCAGATACTCAGGTCCCAGGCCGTGGAGGGCTTTGAAAGTCAAAACCAGGACCTTGAACCTAATCCGGAGGACAACAGGCAGCCAGTGCAAGCGGGCCAGGACTGGGGTGATGTGCTCGTATCTACGAGCACCCACCACCAGCCTGGCCTCCGCATTCTGCACCCGCTGTAGCCTCCAGACCAGGGTCAAGGGCAACCCCACGTAGAGGGCATTGCAGTAGTCGATCCTTGATATCACCAGAGCCTGCACAACTGTCTTCAGGGAGGACTCATCAAGGTACTGGCAGATCTGGGCGATCCTGCGGAGATGGATAAAAGCAGCCCTGGAAACAGCCATCACCTGGGCTTCCAGGGAGAGGGCTGAATCCAGGACCACACCCACATTCCTGGCCCTGTCCGTAGGCTGGAGGGAAACACCCCCCAGCTTAGGGAGGGGGCCATTGTACCCAGATGAAGGCACCCCGAAGAACAGAACCTCCGTCTTCTCCGGATTCAGCTTGAGCCGGTTATCTCTGGCCCATTCCAAGACAGCCTCCAGGCACAGATTGAGGGAGCAAATTGCCTCCTCTGCAGACGACGAAAAGGAGATATAGAGCTGCATGTCAGAAACCCACTCGGGCATGTTCCCTTCGGCAGATTTAATTAGCCAAGCCGGGCAAGGGTCAAAGGGGGTGGCCGCTGGCCGGCAACAAGCCATAAATCTGGAGGCCCCAGGGGAGGCACAAGAGGGAGAGGGAAGCCCCACCCTCAGCACCCACCCAGGTCTCAGTAAAACAACCCAGGTCGGCACGCTCATCCACGATCACATCGTGGGTGATAGGTGTTTTATTGTGTACCGACCGGGCATTAACCAGGAGACAAGACAGGCCGGGGCGCTGGCAGTATGGCACCCAGGTATGTGGCAGTGAGTGGAGGGATCAGAATGGGGGACAGGCAGGAGATGCCCGGCCCGAGTTCTTCTTACCCGACCGATCCCCCCACCCAAAGTGTACCTCCCACGGCCAGACACCACCGAGATACAGGTCCCTGCCAATATGGCGACCTAAAAACCCCACAAAAAACAACAGTATACAACTAAGCAATGGGCAAATACAACTTAAGCAATACAATACAATGAGAATACAGTAAATAAATAGAAAAAGCTAATAAAACAAACATACTAAGGGCATAATGCCAGGGCGAATGATGGATAAAAGAAAGAGGGGGTGGGTGGGAGGAATAAAATGAAATGGAAGGCCAATGGCAGAGATAGTGATGGCACTGAGATCGCAACACAGCATTCGGAAGTCAAGCCAGCTACCAAGGCTTCAGGCCCAGATATTCCAAGTTGGTGGCAGATGGTACTAAACAATGCGCCCCTGAGCGTCTCAACCAAATACGTCCAATCACTCCCCGTCCAGCTGTAGGTTTTCAAAGATAAAGATGGAGAAACAAAGGACTTTGAGAGCCTCCACTGGGGAGAGGAGTCCAAGTCCACCTCTTGGGCAGGCTCCCCAACTCCACAAAGGGGGGCAAATGTCCACCATGTCCCTTGCCCGCACCCTATCCAGCCTCTCCAATCAATCCAGTGGGGGGTCCACCGTCTCTGGCTAGAAACGACCCGGGGGTCACGTCCTGGGAGTCGAGACAAGCCCCATGACCATAATCTGTGGGGGGCAGTCAGGGCACAGCAGATGGTCCATGTGGGCTCCAGAAGCAACGAAGGGGCAAGTGGACAAGCCGAGATGACATCAGGCAAAACCAGAAACAAAGGCAACCACGATGGACCGGACCAATGCCTCCAAGCACCGGCAAACCCTCCCGACGATAGATGAAGCAGGAGCCCCCCCGCGTCTCTTCAAACAGATGGAAACGCCATGGTGGTGACCAGGAAGCCAAGTTTGCCGCAACGACCAGCGGGCGGCCAGGGCAGAGGCTGAAGTCCAAAAAGTCCCTCCAAGTAAATAGGGACACCACGGCGGTGACCAGGTGGCAAAGATCGCCGCAGCGACCGACGGGCGGCCAGGATGGAGGCAAGTGCCGGCCGCGGCCCCGTGAGGCAGATGGTGTGCCTCAGCAGTGAGACAACGGCAGGGCTTATTCCAGCATCCAGGCGGCAAGAACGGAGACTTGGGGGAGCCAGGCGAGGCCCCGGAACAACAGGAGAGCCAGGCGGGCAGCCAAGCCAAACCCACGCGGAGCCACCAGAGTGGAGCAGTCAGGTTAGAGGCAAAAAGCAGACAGGGGCGGGCAACCGCGGTTACGGCCGCCATGATGGATCCCACAGTCGCCCCACGAAACCGCCTGCACCCACAATGCCTAGAACAGAGCACCGCCACAGAGCCCCCAGCATAATCTCCCTGCTAAAATTTGTCTGGCTCCCTCACTGTGTTCTTTTAAGGGATCTTTAAAGATCTGGTTGTTCTCTCAGGCAATCCCACAGATCGGTTCACAGCTACCATATTGTGTCAACATTTTCTGACCTAGCTTTGATCTTGTTCTACCCACGTTAGATATGTACAAATGTATAAATGTGTAATTTTAATACTGGTACCTTTTGGTCTAGGTGCCATTATTGTTTTGTTATTTTATTTCCTAGTAATAGAAAATGGGTTTGTTGTTGTTTATTCATTATCCTGTTTGCATTTATTTGTCTGCGGTGAACCACCCAACTGGTCCTGTTTGGGTGCTCTAGAAATCAAATAAATAAATAAATAAATAAATAAATAAATAAATAAATAAATAAATAAATAAATAAATAGTTTATACCAACAACTGCACAATTCCTATACAATATACATGTTACACATTCATGGGAGAGCTTCCCCAATTTTAGAAAAAAATCACAAAAATGGTGTGCAGGGGCAAGATGCTGCCTTGTCCCTACGGGGATCCATTGGGGTCCTCTTGAAGCTACCTTTGTGCTAGAGCGTCATATTTTCAAAGATGTGACTAGAGAGGTTCCTAAGCTATCAGTAGCGTATGGTTATCTGAGGAAAGAAAACTGTCACACAAAGAAGTAGCCCTGAAGGAGCGCATGACAGGTCACAAAAGTTTATGTCTAACAAAATGTTTCTAATCTCTAAAATTCCACCCCACTCTCAGTTGCTTTTTGCTGCAACAGACATGGTGATTCCTCTGGAAATGGTTGTAAGGGGAAAAGTGTATGGATGTGCCATTTGGGGGGTGGATTTTACTACAAAAACCTGAATTCACAGATATAGACTTCAAAGGATAATTGGAACTGCAGAAAAAAAAGTATTGCTACTAATCTGCCATCTATTGTATGCCACACGAGCTAAAAAGAGGGTGATGAAAATATAAACAGATTCCACACATCCTGGACATAACCTGTTTCAATTGTTACCCTCAGGGTGACATTTTAGGGCATTGCACACTAGGACAGCTAGATATAGAGATAGTTTCTTTCCAAGTGCTATCAAACTGCTAAATAATTAATTTTTACTGATTTTATTTATTTATTTATTTATTTATTTTTGCATTTCTATACCACTCCCATTTCCCAATGGGAACTCTGGGCGGTTCACACAAAAAGTTAAAAACAAGAACATCGGTAAATATATATATATAGGAGGTATTAGGCAAGAGGCATAAAACTTGACAATAAAAAGAAGAAAGAAAGAAAGAAAGAACTTGGTGCAATCCTAGCAATCGCCAAAGGCATCCCTGCCTTTCTCTTCTTCCTTTTTAAATAATAGGTTATATTGTATTGTTGTACTGTGTTTTTATTGATGACTATATGATTCTTATATTTCCTTTTATATACGGAGAGCATATTTCACCAAAACCAATTCTGGGTGTGTCCAACTACACTTGGCCAATAAAAGTATTCTGATTGAATTCCATGTTGTGGGACTCCCATATTTTCCTAAATGCACTGTAAATGGTAAAGCTAAAGCTTCCCCCTGCACATTCATGTTAGTCGTGCCCGACCCTAGGGGTGGTGCTTATCTCCATTTTCAAGACAGAGAGCCAGTGTTGTGCAAGTCTGTGGCCACGTGGCCAGCATGGTCGAATGCATTTCTTCACATGGAACAGTTTACCGTCCCACTTTTTACATCTGTATTTATCTACTTGCATTTACATGCTTTTGAACTGCTAGGTTGGCAGGAGCTGGAGTTAACAGCGGGAGCTCATTCCGCTGCGTGGCACCCGGGATTCGAACTGCCAAGCTCCCTACTTTGCAGCCGACAGTTTCAGTGCTCTAGCCTACTGAGCCACCATACCCCACTGTAGCCAACTCTTTTTTAAACAGGAAACTAAGCAGAGCTAGGCCTAAGGCCATCTTAGGTCTTTCTGCTAGGTAAGCCGTACGTCTGTAGGTGCCTGGCTGATGCATGGGCCTTGCAGAATTCTGGGTTCTATAGCTAAAAAGCAACAGAAAAATAACAGAAAAATGAATGATGCATCTCTAGCAAAGAGTCATCTGAACAGGCTTCTTTGCACATCTCCTTTGGGGCGGGGGAGATGACTTTTTCAAAATCTAATTCTGCTCCAGCTCTTAAATGAGATGCTGTGTGAAAAGAACGACGTGATCAATAAGTATGCAGAGCAAATATCTGTCTCTGGAGTGATGCCACTATGAAGTCATCTCCCAGTCTGCTTGGCAGAGTCCTCCCTTAGAAGAGGGTGAGGAAGAACAAACTGTCCTGAAGGAAGCCACCCACAAGGACAAACACTGCAATGAAAAAACAAGAGGAGGAAATGCTCCTGAGTTGTGCAAAGATTTTTCAATGCCTCTTTAAGGCCTCTTCCGCATCAAATCTTTTGAGAATAGCAACTTACACTGAGAGAGTAGTTCCGAAGACTCAGATTATTCCACTTCCCAAAGGATGCCTCTTTTTGGATTCTGGATCAGGGATACCCCTGAGAGAACATGTTATGTTGGAGTGTCGCAATGTGTGTGTGTGTGTGTGTGTGTGTGTGTGTGTGTGTGTGTGTGTGTGTCTGTCAAATTGAGCCAAAGCAAGATGCTGGTGAGCTTCAATGAAATATGTTGACATTTTCAGTTCTGGAAAATAAGCAATGAGCTACCGGTAGTGAAACTTTAATAGCAATGCCTTTGGTCTGGTTGAGCTTCTAGTGATGAAGTCTTCCAGAAGTTCCTGAAACAAAACAGCACCATAGATTTTAAAACTGGATGCCCTGCAGTCCCCTGAAGTACTGATCAGGTCTGATTTCTCAAACTACATGGCGTAGCTCCTTGTTTGTCCCTGAATGGGAAACAAGCAATGCTGCCTCTAAGGGCCTTTTCACATGACCCCTAAACTCCGCGGCAAATGGCTCCCAGCTCCGGAGCTTAAAATTGTTTCCCCACCAGCTCCGGAGTTTACAGAAAATTAAGTGCGACCACGCCCACCTACGCGCGTCCCAGCGCACTTTTCAGGTACCTGCTCTCTGGGGGTGAAAATCCCTGATGCGGATTTAAAGGATTGAGTGCCAGGCTCTCCTCGCTTCTCTTTGTTTGTTTTTTGTTTTGTTTTGCCCCCCACCCCTTTAAGAGACAGGAATCAGGATGATGACGGGGCTCGGGGCGGCTTCGACCAGCAGACAGAGGTGAGCCTGCATTTTTTCCTCTCTTTTTTTTCTCCCTCCCCTCACGCAGACAGGAGCAAGGAAGTGCGGAGGGGGTGGGAACACAGGAAGAGCAACGAACCCCCAAGATCTCTGGTCGAAATTTAAGTGGCCAGCAGATCTTAGGGGTCGTGTGAAAAGGCTCTAAGTTGGTTACTTCACATCCGTTTTGTCTCCGTTAGTGTTGCACTTAGGAGTGGTACAAAAAATGTTACTTCATGTCCATCGCACAACTACTGAAATTTCTCCTAACCACGCTCCCGGAATGGGTGCTAAGTATGACAATACTGTACCTGGTGCTGGGGTAGGGTTTTCCCTTTTCAGTCTGTTCCCACTTTCTGTTTTGAGACAAGACACCATGTAGTAACAACTGTCACGCAACAAAACATTCGTTTCTCTCAGAAAACTGTGTCTGGTTGTTGTTTTTTATTTTGACTTTTCAGAAGCAAAATATCAAAAAAGATTTTTTAAGCCCCCCAAAAAGGAAAAAAGAAGCTAGACAAATTCAGTGTTTGTCACGGTACAAGACTGTGAGGTAACACTTGTCACAAGACAAGTTATCACAACCATGGGAACACTGAAACAGGGACGAAACCATGTGATCACGACCAATGCTGTCACGGTACAAAACTAGTCACTGAACAAAGAAGGACGTGAAGTAACCACCTAAGCTGTGCATCTGTACACCACGTAGCACTCTATCAATCTTCTGCATACCACTCAATATTGCTGCCCATTGGCATGCACTTTCAGCCAGAACCCCATTCATGGGGAGAAGAAAGCCCCACACAGCACAAGCAGATGAAACATTGGATGCAGGCGAGAAACATTTAGCTATGTATCAAGAGCGGCTATAGCTCAATGGTAGAGGATAGAACTGTGAATACAAACTGCAACTCATTAATTAGTGGCAACAGGTCTTCATGATTTATGCCATTATACTGTACTTACAGTTGGCTGGGAGTTCAATTCCCCACTGGGCCACATTAAGTAGAGCTAGCTTGTATATGGCTTTGGTCAAGCTGCAAAGGCCCAAGGTACTCCCAGAAGAGGGAATGGTAAACCTCTTCTGAGTGTTCTCTACCTAGAAGATCCTAAAAAAGGGTTGCTGTGAGTGAGAATTGGCTTGACAGCACACAACTATTATTATGAGCTGCCCTGGGTCTTGTAGCTGGAGAAAAGCAGGATGAAAAACAAAAACAAAATATAGCTCAAGGTCTCCTCCTTGGGAAGTATGGTCTCCAGGAACTTGGTGCCACCTCTCAGGTGGACCTGAGGTGTATAAAGATACCCCTCTCCTAGCTAATGGTTCTGGCACTACCCAGAACTTGTAGCAAGGGAAATTCGACATATTTTGACAGATCTCTGCTGGATCATGGACCAGCTGGGCAGGACATTCACATTGCTGTAGAGGTAAGAACGGAAAAGAAACACATTTGATAGCAATAATACTCCTTTGGGGAAAATAACTTACTTTTTGGCACTTTTAGCACCACACTATAACATCTTTTATGTCAACCGTATTTCTCTTCTTTCACAGCTTAATGAAATCATGCGGGACGGGACTCAGCCATATGGATTCATTCAGATTCCCACCAAATTGCCCGTTGGCAGCATTATTGTACCTGGAAGGGTAGAAGGTGATCTCTTTTGTTATTTCTGTAGATTAGTGGCATGGAACAAGCCGGGCATGAGATTGGCTCTCCTTGACCTTTGTCGCCAGCTGCAAACATTGCAGAAATAACCGAGCTTACGCGTGACTGAAGTCATCTTAGCTACCACAAAATGAGACTTTCTGTCTCAATAAACCACCACAGCAATTCATGCCTAATCAAAGGCTCCACAGCTGTAGGATGAGGTACAAAAACAATAGGTGTTTAGTACTTAGATTGCAGGTGAGACCAACAGGCAGTCTTCAGATGCAGCCTGGAGACTGAATTTGTTGGGGTGGGGGTTATACCAGAAGCAGTCCAAGATTGTTCAATTACTTTTTAAAAAAATCCTGAATTTCATTCAAAAGGAAAACAGAAAAGATTTTTAGGAAAGTAACACCTTTGTTCTTATTGGTTTAGGCCGGTGATGGTGAACCTTTTAGGGACCGACTGCCCAAAATGATTCAAAACCTACTACTTTTTTCTCAAAGTGCTAATACTGCAATTCAACCTGAATACAGGTGGCTGTGGTGAGGCAATGCCAGGTGCCCACAGCAAGGGCTCCGAGTGCCACCTTTGGCACCCGTGCCATAGGTTCGCCAACACTGGTTTAGGCTGTCTAACACAAAGAGATGCTCCTTACTTCTAGAAAAAAAGGCACTTTCCCTTCTCTCCAGGCCAAACTAAAGATTAGCGTCCTTTCTCTTGGAAAAGCAAAGCACATGTTCAGAGGGCAAACACAGAATTACTGCGTAATTTTTTTAAAAGACACAAGCAAACCTTGCAAGGCATTTAATATAAAAAGCAAGAAATGGTACAGTACCCCCCCCGCCATTTCGCGGTTCGGGTACCACGGTCCTGCTACATCGCGGGATTGCAATACCTCCACCGTGGGGGGTGGGGGGCATCTGGTCTCTCTGTGCACCCCCCGCAACTCCGAGAAGCCTGAAAGGCCTTGGAGCCACAGGGGGTGCGGGAGGTCTGCGGGAAGGGGTGGCATCCCTCTGTGCAGCCCTCCCGGATGCCTCCGGAGGGCCTCCGAGCTGCACGGGGTGGGTGCACAGAGGGACGGTGCCCCCCTCCACAGCCACCCAAGGTGCCTCCGGATTGTGGGAGGAGGGAACTGCAAAAAAGAGGCAAAATTGATGCCGTCCTGCATCTGATTGTATTAATAATCAATTTTTTGCCGTTTCTGTTTTATTTGTGTGCAGTTCTGTTTATTGATTTGCAAAAAAAAGCCTGTACAAATGCACGGATTGTTTTTGTCTATACTTGTAGCACTATAACTTTACTTATTTATGATAGTACTATTTACATTACATTATGCTGCCTTTCAAAACCCACACAAAATGGTTTGTTTCCGAAAATATTCATAACAATATTCCTATCTCTCTTGAGTGTCCAAACACTGAAGTCTTTAAGGCGTCTAAAGCTGTCTTGGAGCAGACCTGGCAAAGCGGAATAGAGGAAGAAACAGGGATTCTCATTTCTCATGCCCTTTGGTTGTTAAATGGTTTCTTTCCCATCATAGTTAAGGGATGGAATTTCTTTAGAGGCCTTATCTGGAGTACACTTTCCCATTCTGGACATCATAGTTTAAGAAGGATGCCAGCAAACTAGAGCAAGTTCGGAGAAGAACAACAAGGATGATGAGGGGATAGAAACCAAGCTCTAGGAGGAAAGACTGAAAAAACTAGGCATGTTTAGCCATGAGAAAAGAAGATTGAAGTGAGAAATGATAGCATTTTTCAAATATTTGAAATATAGAGGTGGGGCAGGATCTGTTCTCAATTACCTCAGTACAGGACAAATATTAATGGGTTTAAGATTAAAGAAAACAGATTTAGACTGAATTATCAGGAAAAAAAAACTTTTAACTCTTAGAGCAGTACTACAGTAGTACCAATGACCTCAAGAAGTATTAGGTACTCCAACACTGGAGCCATCAAGTGAAATTTGGAGAACCACCTGGCAGAGATCATTTAATTTGGATTCCTTTCCCAAGCAGGGGGCTGAACTCAGTGGCTGTATAGGTCCTTTCCAATTCAGTTATTTTATGATTCTATGAAATATAGAGGGAGACAAATGTACTTCCTCATGGTAAGAGTTTAGGAGCCATCGTAAAAAAGAGCCCCACCTTGTGTTCCTGCCAACATATTTAATTAGTGTATTATTTATTTATTTATTTATTTATTTATTTATTTATTTATTTATTTATTTATTTAATATACCGCTCCATCTAGCTGCACAGCTACTCTGGGCAGTTCACAAAGTTGCACAAATATCAATCAAGACACATAATAAATAAACCATCCAATAATAAAAACATAATGAGAAATAAAACAATATTTTATAACCAAGAACTTTACGGCTAATCTTATGTTCTAATAATCTCATGTGAATTCCATGACAGAGCCCCAAATAAGTGTGGGCTGTGTTGCATTTTGCCAACACATGATGACATGTGTGTCCATTTATAAACAATTACACCAAAAGTACAGCAGTCCGTGGTCTGAGGACAGTGGACGCTCCCAAGAAAGCCCAACTCCGATCAGTCTATAGATGCGTAGTCATGATTAGCATAAAAACTATTTGACATTGCTCTCTTAATCCATAGGTACAAGTCCTGAAGAAGAAGAAAAAGAGGCAAAGTAGCAGAACATTGCCTCCTCCTCCTCCTCCTCCTCCTCCTTCTTCACATTTTTCTGCAGGCAAACGTTCTGCATTTCAGATCCTCAAATACCACTTTGCCTGATTGACCATGACTTTAGAGCACAGGTCAACAATTCTCATGTCCTTATTGACAATGTCCTGCCATCTCTGTTTGGTTACTCATGTGGCCACTGGCCATCAAGCAGAATATTTTGGTATTCTTATATTTCACCCAGGAGCCTTAAGGAGTAGCCTTGAGGACAATTCTTTCATCACCATTACTAATAAAATAATTCTACCTTTATGTGTCTTGTTCTTATAGAAGTCGCTCAATTCTACAGCCATAACACGTTGGTGGCAGAAAATTCCTGTAGCACCTTACACAAGGGCCAGAATTCTCTTATTCTGCACTAGTAGTTCCAAAACTTGGGTGCCCAGATGTTCTTGGACTACAACCCCCAGAAGCCTCCAGTCAGCACTATCCATGATGGCTGGGGTTACTTGACGTTGTAGTCCAAGAACTTCTGGGGATCCAAGATTGGGAACTGCTGTTTCACACAACCATTCAATAACGATCCTTTAAGCAACAAGAGATTATTTTATCAGCCATCTGTTGCATTTGCTTTGTTTGTGCCGTGTGTGCTTCTGACTAGGCACAAAATGGATAGCTGACAAATTGTGAAAACTACAATATTTCACAGTAGAGATGGGCACGAAATGAGCAATTTTTCGTTTTTGTTTTCATTTTTTCATTTCATTATGCAACAAAACGAAAACGAAATTTTTTCAAAACAAAATGGAAACAGAAACAGAAACGAAAAATTTTGCCGTGTTTTTCGTTTTCGTTGCGGAAAATACATTGAACTGAAAAGAATGCTAACAAAACAGCAATTTTTCGTTTTCGTTTTTGTTTTTTCGGTTTGTTATGTACGAAAACAAAAATGAAAAATTTGAAAACGAACCGAAACGGACCCCTAAACGACCAAACGACAAATGAAACACCATTTTTTTGAGTCGTGCCCATCTCTATTTCACAGTAGGATATTGGCCAGTCTGTGAAGAAGTATATTTGTCGAAGTAACCGAAACAGCTTCTCCTCTTCTTTCACCATAAACGTGATACTGACCTTTCTTATTAAACTAGGAGGACACTTCTGTACTACGATTCTATGGTCCTGTTCAGGCATTATTCAGCCTCGTGGTGCAGTGGTTAAATGCCTGTACTGCAGGTAAAACGGTGTTCACGACCTGGGGTTCAATCCCAGGTGGCAGGCTCAAGGTTCACTCAGCCTTCCATCCTTCCGAGGTTGGTAAAATGAGTACCCAGCTTGCTGGGGGGGGGGGGCAATGTCTAGCCTGCATGCTGTAATTAAAAACCCTAAACCACCAAGAGACTACTAGAAGTGGTATGGGGTGGTATATAAGCAGAACACTTTGCTTTTTGCTTTGCTTTATATAAACTGGCCATGATTAGAAGGGAAACCCCAGCTATAGTGCTGCATTAGAGTAGCAAGAATTGGAAACCACTTTGAAGCGTCTTCCCACAAAGAATTAGCTGTATTTTCCAGGATTCCAGTTTGCATGTAGAGTGCACACACGAGCAGCTAAGCTATTCTCTTTTGACGTGGTTCTGAAATGATGAATAAACCATGTCCAGGATGCTGGCTAATGTAGTGACTGAATGGGGCTTCTGATTATTCCGATCTGAAGAGCGCCCACTCCAAGGCAATTAAGAGGCTGCACGTGTCATATTTGAGATGCCTGCTCCATCACCGAGCTGTTTTCTGTATTTACAGGCGTGGTGTCTCTTTCCAAGAATTTGCTAGCAGGGACATGTTAATGAGTGTCAGGTGCTGTTCTTTTCTAAATGCAGGAAATAATTTCACTGGAAGTCCCATTAAATGCCAGCATCCGCCTGCAGATGAGAGCTCTGCTACATCTCTGCTTCAATTCCAAACAGATGGGGAGCATTGACATGCACTTGCTTCTCGTCTTTAGAAGTCAATTTCCAATAAATGCGCACACTTCCACCCAAAATGTCTGCCCATCCCCTTTCTTCCCAATGAAGATAAACATTATTCAGCTGAGACAAAGGAAGTGGGGGAGGCCAAGACTGTCTGGGGAAGAATGGAAGGTTGATTCAGGAAGCAGCGGCATAATATAATATTGGCTGCTTATCGGCTTCCTGCTTGCAAGCTGCTTCAGGGAGTAGGACAAAGCTTTTCATAGGTTTTTCTGGTTCATCCTCTCTCTTTCACACTGTTTCTCTCTGGTTTAGAGGAAAGCTGAGGTATCAGAGTGCTTTTCTTCTATGTATGTAAAGCAATCGGAATACCCTCCGTATCCTCACGTGGCTGTCAAAAAATCATGAAAGATCCTTAGCAGAAAATTGCATGGTGATATCAGGAATCAGTATTTAACGCCTGGATTATTCAGGTTTATTCATGGGGTGTATAATTACAGTATATGTGCTGCCAAGCTAAGTCCAACTGATGATGACGATTAGAGATGGGGATAAGTTAAAAAAAGATGATTCATGACTCATCAGGGCTTTTTCTGCAAGTTTAGAGTCCCTGGATGCCTGGGGATAATGTTTCTGGGCCCCTCTCTTTGGGGGGGGGCATAAAAATCCAATCTCCACCAACTTGGACAGATTGTACAGACAGTTGGGGGATGCTTCCCTCCAATTGTGTCTTGGGGGGGCATTTTATGGCCTGATGAATTAACAAATCTAAAAATCGCTAAAATTCATCAATTTGTCTTAGTTGGGTGGAGACGCCATTTATGATGAATACACATCAGCAAATTTGGATAAATCAGCCAAGTTCATCCGAAAACATGATTCGTTTTTCAATTCCTCCCCACCTCTAATGAATTTTGATGTCTCTTTCATCTGCTTCTTCATCCACTGAGGAACAGGAATTGCCCTGCACTGACTCTATTTTGATTTCTTTTTCCCCATTTCTTCTTCTTCTTCTTCTTCTTCTTCTTCTTCTTCTTCTTCTTCTT
>JAHTLZ010000204.1:6147767-6162294 GCA_023846285.1 Phrynocephalus versicolor | reverse complement strand
TCTTCTTCTTCTTCTTCTTCTTCTTCTTCTTCTTCTTCTTCTTCTTCATCATCATCATCATCATCATCATCATCATCATCATGTCACTCTAGAATCATAGACTCATAGACCCACTATAAGGCCATTGAGTCCAACACCTGCTCAGTGCAGGAACCCAAATCAAAGTATATCTGACAGATGTTGCTTAATTCTCTCTTGAAGTGGCCCTCAGCCACTTGCCACTGTGCTTATCTTCAGTGATTTACCTACAATAAAGGGAAAAACAGGAGAGGTCCAGCATGAAAGAAGGTAAAGAAGACATGCTCCTCCCTTGACTTTTCAGTGGTGCTGCATTCGCCCCCAGGGTCTTACTTCAAGTTTCACTCTCACCTCAGTTTCCAACAAAACAAGCGGAGGGGTTTGGGGGATGGTTGAGAAGTTGCTTTCATTGAGTCATTTCCATGGTTTACCTTATTTTGTAAATAAATTACAAAGTAAACTAAGTAGGAAAAATAAATTAAGTAAATAAATAGTTTTAGCTTCAATGCCACACTCAAATTGGTGGGGTCTCTTTGCCCCCCCCATCTCAAACAGGGGCAAGGCAGGGAACTGTGGTGGGGCAGGGTTGTGGGACCTGATTCCAAGCAGTGTGTTGTGTCAGCAAGCCACTTTGTAAGGCAAGTGGCCCACCTGCCCGCCCCTCTTTTGCAGTGTGAGTTTGCTGGTCACTCCTTTAAGGGGCTGGATAAGAATGTTTTTTTTCACTTTGAACCAAGTTGGTTATTTATGGGTGAAGGCGTGTCAGTTGTTTATTTCCTTCCCTACCCCACATTGCTGTAAGTGTCCATAGAGCACTTGGCGTGGTTGTTAAGGGGTTAATGCAGGTCACACTAGCAAGTACCATAGAAGAGGCAAGGGTTGGTGAGCTCCCATGGGGCACATTAGAAGTGCTAACGCATTCAACATCTTGCCATTGCAGATCAAGAAATTGCAGTGCTGGGGAATGAATGTCCTGGGTGACTTTCCCGGGCTCCTGGCTCCTGGAAAAAGACGTCTTGGTTGGCCAGGAGAAGCCCTGGACCATTGCCAACTGAGGCCGGGCTGTCTGAAGGACAGGCCAACTCCTGGAATTGGGACACACTCTGGCTTGATTTAAGAGATTGCCGTTCATGAAATCAGCTTTGAAGAGGCTATTGCGGGCCTCATCTTAATCTCACATTTTGAAGTTTCAAGTTACCCTTGAAGTTCATAAAGTGTGGCCCTAATTTTCACCCATCACTTGTGTCTCACCTCTTTACTTCAAGCTGCAGGGGCAGAGTAGCCTTTAGCTAGATGGGTGGTACTAAAATGTAATACATAAATCAATAAAATGTGTGTTAGGGAGGAAATTCAACTGAGAGACCCACAAACCTTATAAGCTTCATTTGCCATATTTAACAACTCCCGCCTCTTCCTGTGACGTGGTGTCATCACTGAAGGGTAATTGGCATGCTTGACCAAAAGATCTCACAACTGAGCAAGGGAAATGTATGTATGTATGTATGTATGTATGTATGTATGTATGTATGTATGTATGTATGTATGTATTTATTTATTTATTTATTTATTTATTTATTTATTTCCCATCTAACAGCAAGACCACGTTGGGTAATTCCCCATTTGTGGATGGGTCCAATTCCTTTCCTAGAAGCTACACCCCTGTGATTCCTTAGACGGACTTTCCTCCCTTTTCCCCACAAAAAGGTCTTCTAACAATTTTGATTAGGATTTTTCCATGAGACAGTGTAGTTTGAGGGGGAGACAGGTTCTCCACTCCTTCCTTCTTCCCCTGCCTAAAAATTAGGGAAACATAGGGAATTAAGTTTTTCGTTCATTCAAAATCTTGTCAAACAAAAATCATTCCAAAACAACCGAGAGTGGGTGGTAACAAATCAAAATAACAAGAAATGCCAAGGGTAGTTCAAAAATAATATTGTTGGTGGACAATGATTGAAAGAACTTCATAAATGTTGCTGAAAATTTTAAGAAATCGGGAGCAGCAGATTAATTTTCACTAAAGTGCTTCCAGGCTCTGACTAAGTCCTGTAATGAGTTCTTTTTTGGCAGGTGGGTTAAAGAAGTACTTAGCTAGATGCTGAGCACTGAGGAAATATATGCATTTTCCGTTGGAAGCTTTTTCTCCCCCCTTTTCCTTCCCCCCTTCCATTTATGTAATCTAAATTGCTTCATTAAAGTTATTTGAAATGCAACCATGACGTGGATAGGCGAAAGGGAAAAGGAAGTTTAGAAACTGGCCCCAACAGTAAAAACATGTAAGTTGCATTGCCCTCTTTGCATCAGACAACACTGGATTTCTTGATCCAGACCAAGAGCAGTTGAGAATGCCCTGGTGGGCTGCAGAAAAATCTGTTGCTATTCATCCTTTGAAACAGCGAGGCAAACAAACTTTGTATCTCAAGTAAGCCCTCTCCCAAGAGTGTATTTGCTTGTCTTTGCAATGCAGCATCGGCTTCTCCCAGCGTGCTTTTCAACTGGCCTCCACTGGTGGATCTGCTCATCCTTACAATATGTGTGATTAGATTTGGAGATTGAAATGGGCACAAACCACACTTCAGCAGTTTAGCGAGGTTCAGTGTGGCGCCCACAAAAGGGTTCTGTAATCCCCACATACAGTGGTACCTCAGCTTATGAATTTAATCCGTTCTGAATGCATGCTCTGAAGTCAAACTACTCTTAAGTTGGTGTATCTATCTAAAACATTGAAAAAAAATAAGTGAAAAAAAAATCAAACAAATGGAAACAAATGTTTGTAAGTCGAGCAGACCATATCTAAAATTTGTAAGGCGGCAGTTAAAATGCCAAAAGTTTTCTGCTCTTTAGTCAAATTGCTCTTAAGTCGAGTTGCTCTTAAATCGGGATACCACTGTTCTTGTCTTCCCATCTGCTTGATGCGCTCATCCATTCATTACCAGCCACATGCTTCCCTCCTTTGCTGCCTCCGTGAAACTGTCCCTTCACCAGCAGTGCCATGGGCAGGGCCAGCACTAGGTTTTTTGCACCCTAGGCGAGGGGTGGTGGGCGGGGCAGGTGGCGGTGGTGGGCAGGCAGGCAGGCAGGCGGCAGGCGGCGGGGCAGCAGGGGGTGGCGAATGGCAGGGGTGGCGACAGGCACGGGGGCGGCGGCGATGGGCATGGGGGGCAGCGGGGTGGTGGTGATAGGCAGCGGGGGGCGAGGGGCGGTGGCCAGCAGCAGTGGGGGGTGGGGGGCAGCAGGCTGGCCAGCACCCCCTCTCCATTTTGGCACCCTGGGCAACTGCCTAGTTCGCCTTAATGGACGCGCCGGCCCTGGCCATGGGCTTCCCTGACCCATCTCCTTGCTTGAAAGGGTGGCAGCTAGAGGCGGTGGAGTTTGGAAGCTCAGCTGCTACTGGTGAGTGGCCAGTCACACAGAGGAAAGTGTCCTGCTGGTGGTGAATGGGTGACTGTGGAGAAGATGTGGGAAGATAAGGCACCAACAGAACATCTGTGTGGGCACTCCACTGATCCACGCTAAACATGCCCATCTCTAGTTGGGATATGTTGAGTGCTTCAGAGAGAGCACATTCTCAATGATGTTACAAGATGGAAGTGCTGTTAGTGGGTGCTCCGCCAGATAGGCTAGAGGGCCATTTCCCTGTTCTGGATGGGGTTGCACTCCCCATAAGGGACAGGGTCCACAGCTTGGGGGTGCTCCTGGACCCCAGTCTAACTCTGGAAGCCCAGGTGGACTCAGTGGCCAGGGGTGCCTTTCTTCAGCTGTGGAAAACATATCAGCTACTCCCCTACCTGGATGAGCAGAGCGTCATGACAGTTATGCATTCACCGGTAACATCCCATATTGATGACTGCAATGCGCTTTACGTGATGCAGCCTTTGAAGATGGTTCGGTGATTGCTACTGGTTCAGAATCACGTGGTGCAGCTGGTGAGTGGTGGAGCCACCAGGGACCATATCACACCAATTCTATATAACCTTCATTGGTTACCAGTTGCTGCCGGCACCCAATACAAAGTGCTTGTCTTGACATATAAAACCCTAAATGTCTTAGGACCTAGATACCTGATATGCCTTCTTCCATATGAACCTACCTGCCAATTAAGATCTAGCCAGGGAGCCCTCCTGAAACAGCCATCTTCAGGGAGGTGAAAGGGATGGCTTGTAGGTATAAGGCCTTTTTGGCAGCTGCCCCCAGGCTATGGAACGCCCACCCGAGTGAGATCCGCTTGGCGCCAACACTGATGATATTTCGGTGCCAGGTGGAAAACTTTATGTTTCAGGAGTTTTTTAACTGACATAACATAGATTGTGGGTCCTGATAGCAATTTTAGGGTTTTGTTTTTAAATGTTTTTATTGTTTTAATTGTTCACTGGCATTTTAATGTTTTAATTGTTTTAACTGGTCGTTTTAATCGTAAGCCGCCCAGAGACCTTATAAATTGTAAACAAATAAATAAATAAATAAAAAGCCTTGCCATATCAAAGTTCCCAGCTGAGGTTTCCTCTTGTATCTGTATCCTTTCCCAGTTTCCCCATGAAAATAAATTCCTGGTTTTGCTCCCCTCCCTGCCCCCTGCAATTCCTTCTTTTTCATTTTTCACTTGTGGTCCTGCGCAGAAAGCCACCAAATCCTGCACTATGTTATGTCCTTGCTAGTGAATCCTGTGAAAGAACTATGATATTCTGTGCATTTGTGTTTTGTACGTTTCATGGACATGCGGTTGGCATCACACTCTTTGGTGCAGAAGACATCAAATTGTTGAAAGCAGAAAGCATGCAATTGTTCCAAGTGTCATGGAAATTAATTAAACAAAGAGGACACATGCAATTCACAATTCTGTTGAGAATCAGTCAGCCACTACTGCCTCTCTATTTTGGTAGCAAAATGAACAAAAATTTCCATATAATCTCACCCTTACATCTGAAGAAGTGGATATGATCCACGAAATCTCACATTGAAACATAACATTTAGTCTTTAAAGTATCGCAATGTTTTTGTCTTTTGTCTTTGGTTTTCTTTCATTTCCCCCTCTCAAACATGACAGTTTACCCAAACCATATGGTGTCTATGCGAAAACAGTTTTTCCCATGCATTTGCCTCCTCCATGTATCATTTCAAAAGCAGGAACATGCTACTTTTTGCTAGCTTTTAAAGAGTATTGGAGCGTTCTTTTACGACTTGTTATTTTTACAATTCAGAATGCATTCACTTTTCTTTCTGGCAGCTTCCGTGCCCTTTTATTTAAAAAAAAAAAGCTTGCGTCAAATATACTTACACATTTTACAATCCATCTGAATATGTCTTTATTCCTTTATCATGCAAAAATAAAACCTCATATGGAATAAGAGGTTTATTCTCTTGGACACAGACAGCTGTTTTGCTCTAAACCTCGCTCTTGACACCTAGGTTCAAAAAGTACATTTCTGTTTACTTAATAAACCAAAGCCATATGGGAGGTGAGGAAAAACCCAACCTAGAGCAATCAGATGTCTTTTCTCACTAATGGAATTTGCATTTGAAATGATATCTGTATTGTCTAGATTAGTGGTCCCCAACCTTGGTCCCCAGATGTTATTGGACTTCAACTCCCAAAACTCTTGGCCAGCACAACTAGTCATGAAGGCTTCTGGGAATTTTAGTTTGAGAACATCTGGGGAAATAAGGCTGGGGACCAGTGGTCTACACTGCCCCTCCACACACATTGATTTGCTTGGATGACAATAGCTACAATTTAGAAATCAAAGTTGCCATTTGAACCTTCTCCACTGCCTGGGTTCTTGTGGGCCCCAACTCTACTATACAGCTGGGGCTGGAACCAATATTCTCATGGAGCTTTAGCAGGACTGATATTAGTAACCTATGATTTTCAATAAAAATGCCATCACAGGAAGATGATTCATCCATCCTCAGCAAGGGATGCTGGTAAATTCAGTTGGGTCCATATGCCTTAGCAAAATAATCTTCTTGGCACTTCCTGAGTAGAGGTGCAGATGAGAATATAATGACGTCTTCAAAATTTGTGGTGTACCTCTCTGCTCCAAAAACATACCCTTAAAATTCATGCATTGTCTCACAGGTTGTGCGAAATTTTTCATTCTGTATTTTTAACTTGATTTGGATTGTTTTTTTTATCATATATGCTCTTTGTGGGTGTGAATTTATTTTGCTTAAAATTGTCTTTGTATTGTTCACCGCCCTGAGTTCCCTTGGTAAATCGGGCAGTATATAAATGTATAAATAAATAAATAAATAAATAAATAAATAAATAAATAAATAAAATCATCCAAAACTCATCACTGGATTTCTTGGAGGAGGGAGAAAGCAATGGGAAAGCAGGCATCAGCAGTGGTCTCACTTGAGCACTGGAGCTGCATTGCTGCTTTAAAGATGATACAAGTTTTTTGCTGATGGTCCTAACTAGAGATGGGCACGACTCAGAAAAAAAGTTTCATTTTCGTTTTCGTTTTCGGCTAGGGTCTGAGTCGTTTCGTTTCCGTTTTCGTGGGCTAATTTCAAAATTTTTCGTTTTCGTTTCGTTACGTAACGAAAACGAAAAAACGAAAACGAAAACGAAAATTTTTCGTTTCTCCCCATTTAGCTCAATTGAGTGCTTTTCCAGTAACGAAAAACGAAAATTGGCTCGAAATTAGTCGTTTCGTTTTCGTTTTCGGTCCAGGTTGGTGCCAATTTTCGTTTTCGTTTCGTTTCCATAACGAAAACGAAAACGAAAACGAAAACGAAAATACCGCTAAGTCGTGCCCATCTCTAGTCCTAACTAGAGATGGGCACGAAACGAGCAATTTTTCGTTTTCATTTTCGTTTTTTCGTTTCATTACGTAATGAAACGAAAAACGACTTTTGTCTCCAAAATGAAACGAAATGAAACGAAACACCAGAAATTTTGTCGTGTGTTTCGTTTTCATTGCGGCAAATACATTGAACTGTAATGAATGCTAACGAAACAGCAATTTTTTTGTTTTCATTTTCGTTTTTTCGTTTCGTTACGTAACGAAACGAAAAAGATTTTTTTTGCAAAAATTCACAAAAAACAAAAACGAACCGAAACGGACCCCGTAAACGACAAACGACAAACGAAACACCATTTTTTTGAGTCGTGCCCATCTCTAGTCCCAAGATAGATACAGCACTACAGTATGATAAAGAGGAACGGGTTTATTTCAGTGTGAGCTTCTGCCAGTAACAAACCATTTCCTCAGAGAGAGGGTCTTGGGCACATGACTCATGAGTTTGACAAAGTGGATTGTAATCCATTTATTTATTTATTTATTTATTTATTTATTTATTTATTTTTGCACTTATTAACCGCCCGATTTTCCCATAGGGAACTCTGGGCGGTGTACAGCACGTCGCCAAGCGACTACCCAACTACAAACCCAACATAACATACTCAAACAATCATCATAAAATAACAAGACATGATAAAATACTAGCCAAAGAGCCAGGGAAATAAGCCAAACACCACCCACCAAAAAATAATAAAAAATAGTAAGCTCCGGCAAGAGAGGGGGGGGGAGTCCACTATAACAGGATGCTCAGAGGTCCCCAAAGCATTGCCTGAAGAACCAGGTCTTTAAGGCCCTTCTGAACACCGCCAGTAACTCGACCTGCCTGATTTCCGGAGGCATGAAAGTTCCTGGTGAAATAAATGGTGGGGTGCCTATTAATCATCCCACTGAGCCCAGCTGAATAGGTTCCCAGTTTTACAAAGCTGGGCAGCTTAATTTACACAGTGTGCAAATTACACAATCCAAATTTCATACTGTGTCGATTTGCATAAGAGTCTAATTTATGTCACTTGTTCGTATTACTTAAATTAAGCACTTTAATGGTGCCATTTCCCCCCTTAGCAGCCTTGGAATCATTTAAACTATTTCCGTTGTTCTGTGGGAGGCTCCATAGTGTATAGTTAGAGTACTGGACTAGGAAAAGAGAGTCAGAAACTCAAAATGTCTGCTGTGCCAAAAAGCGTACTTGGTCTTCTTGGGTCAGTCAGCACTTCTCAGCCAAATCTTCCTTCCGGGGTCATTTTATGGAATAAAAATGGAGGGCAATATGCAAAGTAGCGACGAACAGTGCCGGTGCCTATAATAATGACATTTTCCCATACAGTTTCAGTCCAAGGAAGCAACTTTGTTCATTTCTGCTTCCTAATAAGGGCAAATATATAAATCTCCTAGGCACATTTGCTGAGGTGTAAGACCAACTTCATTGAGTAGGATAAGAGTCATGCTACACTCCCAGGACAAATACAAGTAGGATTAGTTCTTTGAGAGTGCATTATCACTTCCCTACTGTTTCAAAGCTTTAGAAGTTCAGTATTTATGACAATCAGAAACTCAGCCTCAACCATGACAAGCAGGAGCTTCTAATAATATAATAATGTATAATTTATAATTTATAACCCTTTCCTTGCCTTTATTTATTACTATTTTTGGAGGGGGCAACTCTTCCTTTTCTGAGGCCCACCTGAACCTCACAGTTTATTTCCCAAAAACCTGTGAAAGGTGACAACAGATGTTTGTAAAAGTTCATAGAAGGATAAGCCTAATGAACTGGAAGAAGTGTAAAGGCCTGAGGGTCATTGACTCCACCAAAGGAGGAGATTTATTTATTTATTTATTTACAGTGGACGCCCGACTTACGTCCCGCTTGACTTACATCACATTTGACCTACGTCCAGTAAGTATCTGTTTGACTTGCGTCGCAGGGCTCCGAGTTACATCTCAGAGCCCCGGCGCAAGGCCCTGGAATCGGGTGGCAGCTAGGACCCAGCATCCTGCCTTCTTCCTCTTCTCCTGCAGCTCTGAGCACCTGTCCTTGCCTTCTCTCTCTCTCTTTCACTATGTGGGGTGTATTGGTTTTTTTTTCTTCCCGCCCGCCCCATGACTAGGAAACAAATAAAAATTAATTTCGGGTCGGCTCCCCCCTCCTCCTCCTCCTCCTCCCCGCCGCCTCTGCGTCCCCCCACCCCGTGCACAGCCAGTGGGCAGGCAGAAAAAAAGAAACCAAAACCTTTTCTCTCTCTCTCTCTCTATGTGGGATGTTTTGGGGGTTTTTCCCACCCGCCTGCCGGCTGGACGCTTTATGGTGTCGGAGCCCTTCCTAGTGGGGTTGGCCGGTGGGTCCCCGTCTCTCTCCTGCTCTGTCTGGCTGAGGGAGGTGGCCATCAAGGAAGCGGGCGGTGGTGCCGCTTGGAGGGCGGGGGTGCATCGGCTGTCAAAGCCTGC
Source organism: Phrynocephalus versicolor (assembly GCA_023846285.1). Classification (NCBI taxonomy): domain Eukaryota; kingdom Metazoa; phylum Chordata; class Lepidosauria; order Squamata; family Agamidae; genus Phrynocephalus; species Phrynocephalus versicolor. Next base: position 6,153,031 of record JAHTLZ010000204.1, on the reverse strand, counting down.
AGAGAGAGGCTTAAATGCTTTGGGGCTGCAGTCTCAGCCACACACACACAGGCGTCAGGCAGCACCGGGATCATGTGTGGAGGGAATGCAGTCACCCATCCAGCCCCTGCTCCTTTGCTTTTCCCAGCGGGAGCTTTGATGATTTACTTTCCCACACATCTCCTCCTGGTCCAACTGGGTCGCCCCCACCTCCACCCGCCGGGCAACAACCCCCTCCCTCTGGCTAATAATGGGAGGGAAAGACACAGTCCTCCGTCGATGAATTTGAGTGGGTGGGTGGGTGGGTGGGGTGGTCTTGACATTAATTCCTTGCTCTTGGCTTTTAGCCCCTTCCCCTCCTTTTCCCCTCGACTGAAATGTTGTCAGCACCTTCGTAAATCCCTCCGCTGCTCACTTTGTCTCGCTCGCTCGCTCTCTTTCCTCGGTGCGCCTGCCTGCTTGCTTTCCGCCATAGTTCCTGCTAGTCGTTCCCATGGCTTTTGTTCACCCATGGCTCTGGGTGGGGGTGTACTGAAGGGTGCAGGCCGGAGAGCAAGCGTGGGCACTTTGTTTTCAGCCTCGCTGCTTCTCGGCCTTTTTCTGGCTTCCTCATGGCTCCCACTTCCCTTTCCCCCTTCCTTCTTCCTACATGGCCATTTCAGTTTCAAGCAGCGTGAAGGAGGGTCAGGGGCAGGGTGAAAAAGATGGGTAGAAAGAGGATCTTCAGGAAAGTGCCTTCATAAGCACAGCAGAACGCACCTTGAGGTTCAACAGCGGTTGCACAAGAGATGGAAGGCTTGTCCCATTTTGCACCCAGTGGGTCTAAGCGAGGAGGCTGAGCGCCTTCCCCCTCCTGCGGGCCCTTGGCCAATGGAGGGGAGTGGGCTGGGAGGAGGCCGAGGGTTGCACTGGTGCTGAGCATGGAGGGGCCTGTGTTTCTCAGGGCATGGAGACCTGTGGCAGATGGGTCGGCCAAGAGCCATGGGTGAGATCTTACCAGCCTGGCCAGCGCACATACAGAAGGGTGGGAGTGTTGCCCCTTTGGAGGGAGACTTTCCAGAAACACTGGTGTGTGTGTGTGTGTGTGTGTGTGTGTGTGTGTGTGTGTGTGTGTTGGTGTGTGTGTGTGTTAGTGTGTGTGTGTGTGTGTGTTAGTGTGTTTGTGTGTGTGTGTGTGTGTTTGTGTGTGCGTTTGTGTGTGTGTTTGTGTGTGTGTTGGGGGGACAGTAAAATTTGTGTTAAATTTCTGGTATTTTTCATTGTCTGGAATGGATTAATCCACTTTCCCATTACTTTCCATGGGAAAAGTTCATTTGATTTAAGTCATGTTTGACTTAAGTCTAGACCTCCAGAACGGATTAATGACGTAAGTCAAGGTTCCACTTTATTTATTTATTTATTTATTTATTTATTTATTTATTTATTTATTTATTTATTTATTAGATTTGTATACCGCTCCCATTAATGCCAAATAATACTCTGCAAGCAATGCAAAATAAAAAATAAAAATAAAAATAAAATCAGGTTAACTAACTAATAAAACAGATTGCAACAAGGCAATAATGCAGAAAAGGGTTGATGTGGGAAGCCTCCCTGAAAAACCCTGTCTTCAGTTGCCTTCTAATTGTCCACAAGGATGGGAGCAGGAAAACACTGATTCTACAAATTCTTAGTTACTGAGCTCTGGCACTCACTGAGAACAGGAAGAGTTGGGTGCCCTGATTTTAAAATTAACTTCCACAAAATATAGACCTCTCCCCTTCTTTAGCATTGCCAGCTGTGAGATTTCTCTTCCTGCCTGGACCACAATGATTCTCTGAAAAAGTTGGCCAGTACTCTGAGACCTGGCAAGCCTAGAATTCCAGAAAGATGGTTTCACTTGCATGAGAGTTTTTGCTATCTGGGCCGACCTTGGGTGACCCAGGTGTTCTTTGATGCAGTTCTTAGAGGTCTTAACATCAGCTGTACTGGCCAGGGTTTATGGGAGTTGCAGTCTAAAAACACCTGGTCTAGACTCTTTCTTCCAACTATGGTCTACAGATGGCTGAAGGCATCAAGTTATCATACCTTGTGTGTGTGTGTGTGTGTGTGTGTGTGTGTGTCGTTATAACCATGACTGACCCTTTGTGACTCCATGTCCTTGGAGTTTTCTTGGCCGGAATACTGGAGTGGCTTGCCAGTTCCTACTCCAGGCACCTACAGCACCTGGTATTCCCTGGTGGTCTCCCATCCAAGTACTAGCCAGGCCTGACCCTGCTTAGCTTCTGAAATCAGGCCAGATCGGATGTGCATAGGGCATCTAGGTCCATGGCTCAACTGTAGGCAGATTTCATTTCTACCATAACAATATTCTAAAAATAATCACAGCCAAACACAACATATTGTACTCATAACTAGAGATGGGCACAAAACGAACAATTTTTCGTTTCTGTTTCTGTTTTTTCATTTTGTTATGTAACGAAACAACAAACAAATTTTGTCTCTAAAATGAAACGAAAAGAACAGAAATACCAGAAATTTTGTCGTGCGTTTCGTTTCCATTACTGCAATATGAGTGAATTGCTTAAAATCCTTAAAAAATCACAAAAATTGAAATAAATGGTAATGAAATGGTAACGAAACGAACGGAAACAAAAATCAATTTTTTGCAAAAATTCACAAAAAATGGAAACGAACCGAAACGGACCCTCCAAACGACAAACGACAAACGAAATGCCATTTTTTTGATTCGTGCCCATCTCTACTCATAATTCTTGAACTAACACATGCAAAAGGTAAAAAGTGGTGAGAGTTTTTATTATATTCTTCACGTTCATAAGTTCCTGATTTTTTCTGAAATTTGAAATAACATGCTAAGGTGCCAAAAGAGAGAGAAAAGTGTGTGTGTGTGTGTGTGTGTGTGTGTGTGTGTGTGTGTGTGTGAGAGAGAGAGAGAGAGAGAGAGAGAGAGAGAGAGAGAGAGAGAGAGAATAAAATAAAGGTTTACATATGTAAAAAAATGTTAAAGGATCATTCTTAGTTTTAATTTAGTTTGGGGGCAATGTTTTGACAAGCCTATGCTATTACCTGCTCTTGCAATTGTCAAACAACCCTGTTGTTTATCGCTTAGTGCATAATTAGCTGTTCTGTTTCTTCCATCTTGCGAGTTATGTGATGTTAGTTAGAAAATTGTTTTCTTTTTCTTGGGTTTGTTGTGTTTTTCAAACACGATTTGTGTTTTTAATGTTTGTTTCCATGTTTATTTCCTTTGCAGCTGTCCGGAGGCGTGGCTTGCCATGTATAAATTCAATAAAGAAACCAATAAATAAATACAATTTCTGCACATCTCTCGTCCTTCTTTTCTGCCTTTTGGAAAAACAAAAACAGAAACCAGAAAGTTTTCTCTTCCTTGGCAACTTCATCGCATCATACAACCTCCCTGCTCAGGTATTCCTACCTGTCCTGCCCACGAGGCATTCAGCCCTGGATGCTTAAAACAGTGTTCCCATTAAGGCTGGCATTTTCTTACTGCTCCAATCCGATTGAATAAAGCATCTCTTAGCTACTGCTTGAACCACTGGCATTTGCACCCCACTGCGTTCAACGACAACCTTAGCACTGTGCCGTTTTGGTAGCGGTCCTGTTTAGCCCTGTGGGAAAGTACAAAGGACGGAATCAAATGTTCTATTTATAGAGCCTGCCCGGCTTTGTGTGTGTGTGTGTGTGTGTGTGTGTGTGTGTGTGTGTAATCTTTGCTTTCTTTACTGTGCAGGCTTACGATTGCACAGCATTTCAAAAGGCATGCCACACACAATAAAGCTCAGTACCTACTGCAGCAGCACGCTCTTAATGAGTGTGTGTGGAGGAAGTCCTTCCCCACCATTAGTATTCAGATGGGTGGAAAAAACAAAAATCCCTAAAATTATGAAATCACGTTATTTTTAGCTGTGTTACAGACAAAGGGACAAACCACGGGCGCTGTCTGAGCCAGAGAGCAGTAACGTCAGCTGCACAAATCTATGTTGGCTCCGGGCAGCTCTCCTGGACAGATATTTCACATGGAGAAGTTTGGTCAAAGGAAGAAGTAGAGGAAGCCCAGACTCAAAAGGAACCACAGAGATAACAGGGCTGTATCAAGAATTTGTCTTCCTTCACTCTGTGAAGGTCCTGTGACTTTTAATTACTGTTCTTCTTTGGCCTTCATCTCCTCTAAATGAGAGAACCCGGAGGTAAGTGAAGGTAAGCACGCTTCCCCTGCAAGGTGCCAGGGCTTCCCAAATTTGCATTGCTCCCTGGGTACGATGCAATTTCGGCCAGCTCGGGTGGTTTGGAAGGGAGGCACAATGGCCACCGCCTCCTTCTTCTTGGTTGCTTTGATCTCTTTTGCAGAGATCTCAGCTACCAAGAAGAAGGAGAAGGTAGCAATGGGCAGCGAGTGCTGCTCTCCACTCTGCATGACAGGTGACTGGCAGATCAGACCTGTCCAAAGTCAGCTGTCATGCAGAGCTTTGCAAGTTGAATTATTTGGTTGTCAAAGTACGTCAAGGTACCACTGTAAATCCAAGAGCACCCTATGCTGTGAAGGTGCTCCTGCAAGGGCAGTACAACCCCAACTAGAAAGAATAAGAGGAGAAATAAGGTGAGGAGCAACGAGCTGTAAAAACGTCTGGGATGGCTGCATGCATCCCTTGGGAACCAAACCATGGGAACCTCTGTTCATCCACGTTGTGAACCCCAAGGCTGTGAGCACATCATGGCCAATACTGAGGGATAATGACCATTATCAATGCTTTCCAGACTGTGCGCTCTGGCACCCTAGCATGCACCGCCATGCAATCCTCTCATTCTTCCCCCTCTATTCTCCCCTCTGTACACAAAGTATTGTACAGCGCCTATATGTTCATGGCCACATGGCTGGCATGCTTGCAAGGAAACACTGTTTTACCTTTCTGTTTTTTATGGTGGCACCTATTTATCTACTTGCAACCACATGCTTTCGAACTGCTAGGTTGGCAGGAGCTGAGTTTAACAGTGGGAGCTCGCTCTGCTGCGTGGCACCTGGGATTCAAACTGCTGAGCTGCCAACTTTGCAGCCAACAGTTTTTGGAGCCTTAGTCCTCTGAGACACCACACCCCCTCAATGGCCTTATAGCCCCCTTCCAAATTCATGATTCTATGAACTAGTGGCCTGTCTTGGTAAGTAGAGATGGGCACGAATTGACAAAATGACATTTCGTTTCATTTCATTTCATTGAGGGGTTTGTTTTGTTTTGTTTTGTTTTGTTTTGTTTTGTTTTGTTTTGTTT
>JAHTLZ010000204.1:6127368-6147757 GCA_023846285.1 Phrynocephalus versicolor | reverse complement strand
TTGTTTTGTTTTGTTTTGTTTTGTTTTGTTTTGTTTTGTTTTGTTTTTCGTGAATTTTCACAAAAAATTGTTTCATTGGTTCATTAATTCGTTATTCATTTTTACCACTTTGTGCGATTTAAAGCATTTCCGCATGTGGGCGTCCCCCAACACCCCAGACCAGAGGAAAAACACTTAAAAATGATGCTGGCAGAGACACAGTATAGACTAGGTATGCAGGGAGGGTACAAGGCAGCGGCAGGTGTTGCCCAGGGTGCAAGGCAACCGCAGAGTGTTATTGGTTGAAGTTGTCCAAGAATTTACATGATCCCATCACATGGCTTGCCCATGTGACTGTGATCAATGCAGATATCTAAAATAAGGATAAATATAAAAAAAATAAAATTCAAGGAAGCTATGAATCCACTCAAAAAATACTGAAAAATAAAATAAAATAAAAGTAATCTGAGAAGAGACATAAATCCACATTTTCAGCACCCCTGTCACCCCCTTGCATGTTCTAAATATTAACCATGTGGCTGGCATCCATTTTGTGTCATCCTTAAATGGAAAAGTAGAATACATCGCAATGGGAGAAATACAAAAAGAAACGTTTTAAGGACCCCCCCCCGATAGGTATTATCAGGCAGAATAAATAATTATCACTGAGTTTTTATTGATGTCCATGGCGTTTTAATGCCCAAGAAATCAATATTAGGCACCTTGCAGCCATTTTGGGTTGATGTCCCCTAACTCCCCTTAAAGGAAAAAAATACAGCAATCTGAGAAAAGACATAAATGCATGTTTTAAGGACCCCAACCCCTTGGTAGGTATTATCAGGCAGAATAAATAATTATCACTGGGTTTTTACAGATATCCAGGATGTTTTTATCATTTAAAACAGCTAATTTCATCGTGCGTCACCATTAACGAAACGAAACATAACACACCTAATTTTCTTGGTTCGGTTTGGTTCGTTCCTATTTCATTGCCAGGTTCGTTATTCATTTCGTTACGTAACAAAATGAATAACAAATAACGGAACAAAAAAATTGTTTTGTGCCCATCTCTGCTGGTAAGACAATCTTGGGAAAGTATCTTTTTGTGTGCTTGCTTTTAATTATTTTATTTTTCCAGACACTGGATATTTGAAACTATAGGTACTGTTCTCATGTATATGGCACTTATTGGCCTACAGTGGCCAGTACGTTGAAGGGAGCTGCCACTCAAAAATATTTGGGAACCACTAGACATTAGTTTCTCATAACATCTAGTGGTCCGCAACTCCCTCATCTTAATGTGAAACCTTCAACTGAAAATGCAAAAGCTGGGAGTTCCCCCACCCAGGTTCCTTGTGCATGACATGTTCTTTGAGATGGACCTCTCAACCATCTGAGAAGGTTGGAATCAGAAAGCAAACCCTATTGACTTCTGTGAAACTGGTCTAAAATTGTTCCTGTGCATTAATCACAATTCAGGGCCTGCGGTTAGCAAATCTGAAGAAGAAATGGCATTTAGAATGCCGTTACTATTTGTATGAGGAACAAATATCCACTTTTCCTGTCAATTTCTCACCGCTCTTATCATCACCCCATGCAAGCACACTAGCACCAGGCATACAAACACTCCTTTGATTTCAGCTTTAGTGGCATTAATTTAATTATTGGTTTAATCTTCTTAAGCCCTCTGAACAGAAGAACATTTATGGCACTCTAAGCCAAGGAAAAGGCTTGGGAGAACATTTTGTGTCACTTTGAGGAAGGAGAAGGAGACACCGGGATATGGTTCTCATTACAGGTAGGTCGGAGTTAATTACTTTACAAGAAAGGTTGTCTGCAAATGCTCGTTTAAGACATGGGAAGTCTTTTGATTTAAGGCCAAAAAGAAAATCCTTCATTGATGTTCTGACTCCATAGGCTCTGCGTGACAATGCTTCTAATCAAAGCGGTCAAAGAGTTAACTGTGTTAGGGTACAATCCTTACTAGCCAAGATGGTCAAAGGCCAAAGGGGACATTAAACCAGCAGAATATGTGCTGAATCCACACTCTTCCCATCCAAAGGATGTGGGAAATTATTCAGGCCTACCCTCATCCTTGCCTAACTTTCCATTATCAGATTTCTTGGTTGCATCAACAGAACCATAGTGTCCAGATCAAGGGAAGTGATAGTACCACTCTATTCTGCTCTGGTCAGACCCCACCTGGAGTACTGTGTCCACTAGTTCTGTGTGCCTCAATTTAAAAAGGATGTTGGCAACCTCGCGTGGGTACAGAGGAGGGTGACCAGGATGGTTGAAGTTCTGGAAGAAAGGTCTTATGACAGGCATGCCCAAACTTCAGCCCTCCAGATGTTTTGGGCTGCAACTCCCACAGTCCTTTGCCATTGGAAATACAGGCTTAGAATTCTGGGAGTTGTGGTCCAAAACATCAGGAGGGCCGAAGTTTGGGCTTGCCTGTCTTATGAGGAACGGCTTAGGGAGCTGGGAATGTTTAGCCTTTCAAAAAGAAGGCTGGGGAGGGGGGATATGATAGCTGTGTTTAAATATTTGAAAGGATGTCATATTGAAGAGGGAACAGGTTTGTTTTCCATGGCTTCAGAGACTAGGAGGTGGGGCAATGGTTTCAAACTACAGGAAAAGAGATTCCATTTGAACATTAGGAAGAACTTAATGACGGTTAGAGCTGTTGGTGCTATGGAGGGTCGTGGAGTCTCCTTCTTTGGAGGTTTTCAAGCAGAGGGTGGATGGCCATCTGTCGGTAATACTGTGATGCGGGTTCCTGCATGGCAGGGGGTTGGACTGGATGGCCCTTGAGGTCTCTTCTAACTCTATGATTCTATGAGTCTATGAGTCTATGACTTTGTGATGGCATGGTGTTGTGAAACACAGTTGACACAGAGTTGGGTCAAGTGTAACCCAACTCCTCCATCTTTCCATTGGCTCTTTTGCTGGCTGACTATAAGTCATCACAACAGACATACCAGTACTTCCTGATACTTCTCTTCTCAGATCTAGGCAAATGAGGCAGTGGAATGGGGTTCCACAAGTAGAAGAGTGGTTGTCCCAATAAAGTCCTTTAACTGATACAACATAGATTGTGGGTCCTGATGGCAATTTTAGTGTATTTACCACTTGAAAGTCATTCTGTTACTTTAGGAACATAAAATATGACTATGGACAATCTGACCTGGCAAAATTGTTGCACTGTATTTTCTTCCAGTGCTTTGAGGCCTAATGAAGAGGACAGAACAGAACCAAACATAACTACCCACATGCAAAAACAAAAGTGAAACTTTTGTCGTCTTCTTGGGACAATAGCAGCACCCCCTAAAGGAAGAAATGCATCTTGTTCTTGCATTGGAGAATTCAGTTTGTAACCTAGGACTTGATTGTCCTCAGTGTGCAGAAATTAGAATAATCTGATACTATGCATATTTCTGAGCTGCCTAGATGGCCTGAACACATCCGATCTCGCATGACTTCTGAAGCTAAGCAGAGTTGGCTCTGGTTAGTACTTGGATGGGCAACTACCGGGGAATACCAGGTGCTGTAGTCACCTGGAGTAGGAAGTGGCAAACCACTCCAGGATTTTTTACCAAGAAAACTCCATGGACATGGGGTCACAAAGCGTCAGTCACGACTGTAACAACATAACACATACAAACATGCATTCTTTTTAGAAATGATTTGGAAAATGTTTGAACACCCTGGCTTAAAATATTTTATTCATTATGTTAATATAAAAACATTCTTTGATCATTTTTCTTTTTCTTTTTTCAATTTTTGTTCTAATTTTTCAGGGAAAAAAAGACCATGAAAAGACAGAAAAAACATGTTTTTTTTCCTGTATTTTTCCAGTGGTTTTTTTCTGGGTCTTCACATCTCTAGGGATGGTGTGAAGGCAGTTTACAAATTGAAAACAAAAACAAAAGCATATTAATCTTGAAAAACAAGGTAAAATAAACCACCGAGTATGCTGCTCGTTGTTCAAATGGATAAACTTGGCTCACAAAAACCTAGGCAAGCAAAGATAAAGTGAATAATAGAAAAAGAAATGATCTCTTTTGCTGCAATAGTTTCTTTTTTGATTCACTGACAACCTTAAGCTCGCCAGCTTTCTCACTGATGACTGACATTTTTGCCAGCAGGGAACATCTGCAGTTTTCTGTTGTTTTGAGGGTTGGCTCCAGACATGAGTACTTGCTGGTTGGTGGGCCTTGTACCCTCCCATCTCCATTGGTCACATGCCAGTCACAGAAGTAAACCCAACTATCACTTCCCTGCCTCCCTGCAAAGCCGAATGTTCTGTCTTGGAGGAAGGATGACGAATGTGCCACTCACTGGGCGGGGAAGCAGTGACGTTTTGGCTGGTCTACTTCCATGCTTGACTTGTTCATCTTTAGAATGGGTGCATGATGCTGGAGTAGAGTGGCCAGTTCTGGAAGGAAGGCAACAGACCTCTCTGGCCCCTGTGGTCCCATATTTGTATTCTATGTGGAGAACTAGTGCAGGGAAACCAAAGCTGCGGTATAAGGATATCTGTAAGAGGGACCTGAAGGCCTTGGGAATGGACCTCAACAGTTGGGAAACCCTGACCTCCGATCGCACTGTCTCGAGGGAAAAGATACAGCCTAGTCTACATAAATTTGAAGAGGCATTTGTTCAACAGGCAGAGGAAAAAGACGCAGGCAGGGAAACAACAAAACCTGAGGATTGGGCAAGAAATACAATATATCTGCCCCCAGTGCGGTAGAGACTGCAATTCCCGGATTGGTCTATTTCAGGCCTGCCCAAAGTCCGGCCTGGGGGCCAAATCCGGCTCGTCAGGCCATTCTGAGTGGCCCACGGCTGTCTGGCCTGCCCCTCCCTCCCCCTCCTTCACCCCATTTTAAAAAAAATCTTCCACCAACACTGACACCACCGGGAAGCTTGAGGGGCTGGGCGGCCTGGCGTGAGCAGAAGCTTGTGGGGCTGGGCGGGCGGGCAAGGGGGTGGGCCACCAGCAGCAGCACCGCCGGGAAGCTTGTGGGGCTGGGCGCGCATGGGGGGTGGCGCGCAGGCGGGCTGCTGCCACCAGCATCACCAGGAACCTTGTGAAGATAGGTGTATGTGTGCCCTCCCTCCCTCCCTTGTTACCCACCTTCCTCCCTCCCTCCCTTCATCCCCACTTTCCTTCCTGCGGGTGGGGTTGCAAGGGGTCTGTGGGTGGGGCTTACAGTGGGGTGCCAGAGTCAGGGAGCAACCAGCCCCTAACACATTTTCAGCCACCCAATCTGGCCCTCCTTACAAAAAGTTTGGGCACCCCTGGTCTATTTAGTCACTCTGGGTGTTGTTTTGGGATCTCTACTCCAGCCATGATACCATAGTCTTTCAAGAATGAAGGATGCCAATGATGATGATGATTGATACCAGTGATAGGAATGCAAAGTGCCCATGTCTACTTGATTCCGTTGGTAGAAGGTTGATGGAAACCAAGGCCTTATCAGGGCTCAGGGGATATTCCAGACCCATTTGTTCAAAAATCCAGAGGAAGAAGCATGCCTTGTGATTTTGTTGCATGTGTTCTAATCTTCCCTTGCTTAGCCACTGCTTTTTCAGCACAAAATGTCTTTTCTAGACACTCTTGGATAAATCTCACTGTACAAACCAAAGTTGACCTACCAGATCTCAGGTTTTAACTCTGCGACTCACATTTTGAGGTCAGTTTTCCAAAAATCCATTTAAGGTAAATGCTATGTCACTTTGGGAAATTTTAACAAGTATAAAAAGAGGAAGATGTCTTGGTGGCAATTGCCAAATTCTTTCTGCCTCAAATGAATGGCTGCTAGGGATTATCAAAATGTGGATTGAAAATAACACAGCCAACATTATAATGCTATTATACAAAATGATAGTAAGGCCACACCTGGAGTATTGTATACAATTCTAGTCACTGCATTTCAAAAAAGACACAGTGGAACTGGAAAAGGTGCAGAAGAGAGTGACTAAAATGTTTACTGGGCTGGGGGACCTCTCTTATAAGGAAAGGCTAAAATATTTGGGGCTCTTTAGTCTGGAAAAAAGGTGTACAAAATAATGCAGGGCATGAGTAAAGTGGACAGAGGGAAGCTCTTCTCCCTCTCACAAAATACCAGAACTAGGGGACATACACTAAAATTGAGGGCTGGGAGAGTAAAAACAGACAAAAGAAAATATTTTTTTCACCCAGCGTGTTGTTAGTCTGTGGACCTCCCTGCCACAGGATGTGGTGATGGCATCTGGCCTGGATGCCTTCAAAAGGGGATTGGACAGATTCCTGGAGGAAAAGTCCATCATAGGTTACAAACCATGATGGGGATGTGTAATCTCCAGTCTTAAAACCGGGGTACTTCAAGGACCAGATGCAGGGGAGTGGTATGAAGAGACAGATATCTAGGTTCTTAGTTTCCCAGGCACATCTGGTGGGGCCACTGTGAGATACAGGAAGCTGGACTAGATGGGCCTTTGGCCTGATCCAGCATGGCTCTTCTTATGTTCTTATGTTCTCTGCTCCTATAGACTACACAATAATTGGTGTGGATGATGACAGCAATTTCTCTCACAGAAACCAATCTGAAAAGGGCCTGATTTGAAAAGCTTCAAAGCAACCCAGGTTTTTCTGCCTGTATAGTTGGACATCCACGGCACACTCTAAATTAATTTCAAAAGACATCTCTTGATTGTTTTGTAATAGAGGCATCCATTCATTTGAGTTTCTCCCAGAACCAAAAGCACTGCAAGAAACGCAACAAGCTGAGGTATTTTTAATGGAGGAGAAGTTGGCCATGGGCAGCAGTGAAATAGAAATGAGACGGAAAAGAACCAGAGGCGTACATGAATATTTTCAAATAAACGAGGAAGTTAGTGTTCAGCAAAACCATTTATTAAACTGTAGCTGCTGGCGTTTAGACTTTTTGTGTTTATGTTTGTCTTTTTCCTTTGCCCTTTTAGTCATTCATCCATTTGTTTATTTGCTTTTCCTCTTTGCACTAAGTATTATATATGAAATCAGAGATACACATATCAGCATGCCTGAGTTACAATCCTTAGTACTTTTATTTCTCTCTTAAAATTGCCATTGCCCTTTAAACTGCTTCTGTTTATCACTCAGGGATTAAAAATCTGTATTCAGATTAGATTTGCCATTGAGAGATGAACTGGAGGGGATGAGGATGGGAAGATGAAAGCTGATAAGAAGTATGGAACATCTCCTTTCAGAGATACCCCTCACCAATTTAAACATCATGCCCCCAAAATAATAGAGAATTTTTGATTCTCCAAATGTTTTAGCCCAGCATTTTTATCCTTCTTACACGGCATGGCCGACAGCATGGGTCTGTGGGAGTTGATAGACCAAAATGCAGTTGGGGTCCCCTAGATCAGAACATTATATTTTAAAAATAAATGGTTGCATTAGTCATGATTCCTTTACAGCCAGTTGCATTTACTGCTATTCAAATAGTGCAAATATTTCATTCCATTAAGCATTCCTAACTAGTTGAGGTGACAATATCAACAAGCGCCCAAATACAGAGAAATACTCTATCCTTCCACCTAGTGGTCAGTTCTGATATTGCAATGTGGAAATCTGCAAAAAGACAAAAGACGAAACTTGCACAAAGGTATTTTTGTGCTTTTATAGGAAGGACCAGCCCCAGGCAGACTTTTTATAGCCTCCACTTGAGACCCTTCACTATGGCCACCTGAAAGTATGTGAAAGTAGTGACATAAAGCATTCTCCACAAATGGGTTGTTCTCATCAACTTATTCTGCCTGGATCTGGAAGTTGAGTCATGGCTACTGGACTTCTTTTTTGAGAGATAGAAACCTTTCACTGCTCATCCAAACAGCTTCATCAGTATTACTACAACTGGTGTGAGTCCTCCATCTTATAGTCAGCTTTGACCTCTTGTCACTCTGGTCTGAATTAGGCTCATAAGATAAACAATGGCCTGAATAGGCTCGTTAGGGAGACAATAGTATCCATAACCTTAAGGTGAACAATGGCCTAAGGTGCTGAAACCTATCAAGAATGGATCCTTAGCTATGGCCTTGGTAGTAAAGGCTTTTTGATTTGTCTGGGTACTTTGGAAAGCACACCCTGATTCTTGATAGGTTTCAGCACCTTAGGCCATTGTTCACCTCAAGGCTATGGATACTATTGTCTCCCTAATGAACCTATTCAGGCCATTGTTCATCTTATGAGCCTAATTCAGACCAGGGTGACAAGAGGTCAAAGATGACTATAAGATGGAGGACTCACACTAGCTGTATTCAGTCTGAGGAAGCTGTTTGGATGAGCAGCAAAACGTTTCTATCTCTCAAAAAAGAAGTCCAGTAGCCATGACTCAACTTCCAGATAAACTCACCTGGACGACTGAGAATCTTCACAGACATATTCTGTCTGGACTTGACAAGACACTTCTGAATTTCTGGAGGAAATCTTGAACACCAAGGCATTTCAAGCTCATTGACATCCCTCTCCTCCAGGGGACAGCAGTGCAAGGAGTGTTATTTTTAACTCATCAGAGTCTTCAAAGCATATGCAAAGTGTCCCTTCATGTTGACAAGCAACACACCTAGGTGCACATCATGCATAGAACAGTAACCAAACTCTTCAAACAAATCCTCTCCCTGAAGTTTCTGATCCTTAGAAGTCCCTGCCACAGGGCATCACTATAATAATTCTGTGTTGTTGTGTTGTTGTTTGCCTCAAACTTTTCTCTTTTGCTTAATTTCCCCAAAACGTTGCTTTCTTGGGAGTGTAAAATAGGTCACCTTCTCATAGGGTGAGAAGAATCATTTCCTCTGCCTGCCCCAAACAAGAACGGATATTGTTAAAAAGAAATACAAGCAGGCACCAAGTTATTACAACAGTAGCTGCAGCACACACACAGACAACCACCAAGACCACAAGATCACATTCAGATTTCAGTTGCCCATGGCACAGAAGGTTAGACAGTGGCTAGGGCCATGGTGGTGAACTTTCGGCACTCCAGATGTTTTGGACCGCAACTCCCTGTATTTCCAATGACAAAGGACTGTGGGAGTTGCAGTCCAAAACATCTGGAGACTGGAGTGCTGAAGGCTTGCCACCACTGGTCTAGGGTGTAGACCAGTGGTTCTCAACCTGTGGGTCCCCAGATGTTTTTGGAGTGCAACTCCCAAAAGTCTTCATCGCTAACTGAGCTGGCCAGGATTACTGCGAATTGCAGTCCAGGAACATCAGGGAACACACCGGTTGAGAACCACTGGTGTAGACCATGAGGTTAAGTCCTTTAGGGAATTTTCAGTAAAAGGAATAGGCTTTGAAATACAGAATGCCATAAAATTCAAAAGCTAAAGCATGCACAAATACAAAATTGATGCCTACTTTATTGTTGGCAGTGAAGGCTGTAAGCCGCATTATAATAATCATATGCTGTCAAGTTAATTCTGATTTAAACGGCAACCCTTTTCAACATTTTCCAGCGAAAGAAATACTCAAAAGTGGTTTGCCATTCCCTCCATCTGGGGGCAACCAGGGATGGCAGCTGTCCCAATGCCCCACAGGCTGGCTCTTCTCCCTGGCACAATGAGAAACTGATCCCTCAACCTCTGGCTTGGCAGTCAGATACCTAAACAACTAAGTGATAGCCTTGCACTTTGATGAATTTATTTAAAATGTCTTACCCGTTTCCCCTAATTTTCAGGGGATTTCTTTTCTACTCTTCCCCCCAAATACAGAAAATTTCAGTACAGTATTAGTTGCTTAGGTATCTGAGTTGGGAGATCAATTAGTCATTTTCTCTTCAGGGAGAAGAGCCAGTCTGTGGGGCCTTGGCCAGGCTGTACAGTTCTTGATTGGCCCCAGGCAGAAGGAAGAATAGACCACTCCTGATTATTTCTCTGCCTGGAAAATCTCAGCTTGGTCAGGATCAAGGGACAACTTCAAGAAGCAAGTGGAAATCTTATGGTTCTGAGTGTGAAGAATGTAAGTTTCTGCTCTTATTTGATATAATTTAGTGAAAGGCAAGCCAATGTTTTCCAGATGGTTTTCTCTTTGGACTATTGACCATACTGGCTGGGTCTCAGAGCACTTAGAACCCAAAATCTCCAACAAGCATCAAGTTTGTATTAGAGATAGTTCATTTTGTTATTCGTTATTCATTTTGTTACATAACAAAATAAATAATGAACCTTAGAGTGGATTTAGAACAAAACAAACCGAACTGGAAAAAAATGGTTCAGTTCGGTTCAGTTAGTTAATGGCGGCGGAGATGTCTCCTACCTGGGGCAGGTCCTTCCTGGACATCTGGTTTTCCTGGCTGCAGGGAGGGGGCAACCAGAAAAAATAAAAGAAAGCCGACTGGCTGCGCTACAGCTGGTAGGCGGGCATAGTCAGCAGTAAATAAAATAAAATAAAATAAAATAAAATAAAATAAAATAAAATAAAATAAAAGATCCAGTGCACAGGCCCAGTACTGGCCCACGGACTGGAGAACCAGCCCACGGCCAGCAAAAGTTTTTTTTAAAAGCCAACCAGCCCACACTGTAGTGCGGGCCACGTGGCTGGCAGTTAAAACAATACAATAATAAATAAATAAATAAATAAATAAATAAATAAATAAATAAAAAGGAGCACCAACCCAGCCCCAGGGGTGGCCGGGTTGGTGCCCTAAAATAAAGAAAAAATACAAAAAAATAAAACCAGCACTGACCCGGCCCCAGGGGCTGCACAATCAGTGCTTGAAAAATAAAATAAAAAGAGGCGCTGTCCCCAAGCCACCGCCGCCCGGTAAGGATGATGTGATCAATGATGATTGAAGATGAGGATGATGAGGATGAGGATGCTACCAGTCTAGTTTGTGCTGTTGTTGTCAACATCTATGCTTTTTTAAATTATTTTTGAATGTTTTTTTCCTGTCCGCCTGCTGTCAAATGGATTAAATTGCGCAAAGCGGAAAAAACGAATAATGAACAAAATGAAGCAATGAAATGACTATTTGAATTTTTTGTTAAAAATGAAGCAAACCAAACCAAACCCTAAAACAAACCAAACCAAAATGTATCGGCATTTTTTTTGGTTCGTGCCCATCTCTAGTTTATATTCTTTAATGGCCTTTACTTTTGGGGACTTGACAAATGAGAAGGTGCTCATTGCCTCAACCTTTGCATGGCCTTTAATGATGTGCAAGGTTAGATTTCCCAACAGCAGAAGACAGAAAGCTCCAAGGTGTGTGTGTGTGTGTGTGTGTGTACATGCCTAGGTGTTTGCAGTATCACTTCTTGTAACAGTAACTGGGGTGAGTGAATTTGATGTGCAGCCCAATGTACATATATCTGATCGCACATCAACGTCTTGATATTGTCTCTTGGTGCCATGTTATTTGCAATGGGATAAGCCTTTAAATGTGTGTTCAAATTCTTTATGTGTAAAATTATCCTTCTGTTCAAATCACATGCAGGCCTATCATTAAAAGCTTCCTCTCAAAATGACTTTTTTTTAAAAAAAGCTTAAAAAAAGAAATGTTGTAAAATGGCATGTAAAGTTTTGGCAGTTGGGGATTCTTTAAATGCCCCTAAACTCCACCAGCACATTGCTTAAGAGGTGACATGATCCTTTTTACTGTCTGTCAAAGATGAACCCTTTTCCCAAAATGAGGAGTGACTTCTGATTTTTCTTTTAAGCCCTCCTCCAGGGCTCAAGCAGGTCGGAATCCTCCCAACATACTTGCTGCCCCCCTCCATGTATGGACTCACATGGACCTATGGAACTCTATGGTGATTCATCTTATGCTCATTGTTTTCATAGAATCATAGAATCATAGAGTTGGAAGAGACCTCAAGGGCCATCCATTCCATCCCCTGCCATGCAGGAACACCCATCACAGTATTTCCGACAGATGGCCATCCAGCCTCTGCTTCAAAAACCTCCAAAAAAGGAGACTCCACCACCCTCTGTGGCAGCATATTCCACTGCCAAAACAGCTCTAACCATCATGAAGTTCTTCCTAATGTTCAAATTGAATCTCTTTTCCTGTAGTTTGAAACCATTGCCCCGAGTCCTAGTCTCTGGAGCCATAGAAAACAAACCTGTTCCTGTTTTGTGCAAAATTCTACACTGCATAATTCACTTTCTGTCGAATCTTATGCAGGAACAATGCTACAAGGTGTAGTAATTGCAAGAGTCATATTTGGGTTGGTTATTTTTCTGGAGTTGGGAATGGGGGGGGGCTGAGAGAAAGAACAGGAACTTCTGAAAAATTGTGTAAAATATTTCAAGCAGAGGAATCTCACTAAAAGATTTAAAATGAAGGATTTTACTTCTCAGTTTCCTGCTGATTGCAAGAGATTATCCAATGTGCACCCCTGGTTCAGAAATCATCACTACAGCTGCACCCCCTCAGGATAGGGGAAGAGCAGTGCGGCCTCATAGGCTGTGATGTTTTAAGTGGGGCAAGTGAGTTTAACCCTGCAAACTTAGGCTGATATTTTACGTCCATCTCATCGCTGTTTGCGGTCCCACTGGGGACCGGTATGAAGAAATCTAACCGCATGTCCATTGCGGGACAAAGGGAGTTCGTCCCGACCATGCCCCCTGAACTCCGATTTAAGCAGGATGAGAGATTCCCCTCCCTGGCCTTGGGAATCTCCTCATCTCGCTTCTCGTTCCAATACGAGAGCCCGTGAGGTCAGTCTCCTCCCGCAACATGCCATTCTCCATCTAGTGGCAGGAGTGTGAACTGCCATTCACCAGTACATTCCCTATGGAGTCAGCAACGCAGTGCAGAGAGATTTAAAGTGCCTCAAACTTAGCTCCATAACACATTGAAGGCAAGAATGGAAACATCGAAAAACGGAGGGTCACCCCCCCCAAAAAAAAAAAAACGGAGAACAAAGGTATGGAATTTCACATCTCATCATGGAAAGAGGACATGTGGTAACAGTCATGCTGGTATCATCCCTCATGCCCGTGAGTACACGGGAACAGGGACAGAACCGCAAGAAGACCACATGACTGCAACCAACATCAACACGCAACAAACTTCCTCCCAGGACAAGAGTGGACGTGAAGTAACTGTCTTAGTCAGACAATGGCAACCACTGACAGAGAGAACAGATATATATATATATTTACATTACAACATAAAACCATTTTAAAATCAGCTTATGTAGACATAACCTTGATCTTCCAGTAGATATGCTGCCAAACAGAGGACCTGCGCACTCAGCATGATCTGCTATCCTTCATCCTCTTGTGCCTCCGAGTTTCTATATATGAGACATTTCTGGGTAAATAGAGCTCAGGGAGAGTTCACTTGACTTTTTATAGTTTAATTTATTAGAATGTGATCCCAGCATAATTTGGACAAGAAAGGTCATTTCTCCACCTTGTAACCATTAGCAAAGCACTACAGAGCTTGAGAGGTGCATAATTATGCAGTTCTCTGAGAGGTTTATGAAATTTCATTAGGGAGGTATTTTACCAACCTTGACGGCTTTGGCTGTTAAAAGAAATTATTTATTTTAAAATGTGCTGATGAGTCTTTTGGATACTAAAAGGAAGCTTAGGGAAGGCGAAGATTCTGGTGAGGATAAGGGACACACACACACACAAACACACACACACACACACACACAAAGAGGCTTCGGACACAACCTGAATGATACATTGAAAAGGGCAGGAACATTTTGGAAATAAGATATTAGATAGACTGGGTGAAATGAAATATGCAAATGTTTCAAGAGCCACAAAATGCATAATGCAAACGAAAATTAACCTCACTCAAGAGCCCGAAAAAGCTGAGAATGCAAATGATTTATTATGTCTTCCGTGTTTTCCCATTTATCCTGGCCCCTGAAGATATGAGAGTAGAAAGGTGCTATTGTACCACAACACAGCTTTGGAGGTGGTACTAAAGGATGGTCTGCTGTTCTTGACCCATTTCTGATTTGCTCACAGTGTATAGACATTGGGGTAGAGATGCCCCACAAACAACAACGACAACCACTTTTGTCATTTTGTTACGTAACAAATTACCTCATTCCACAATGAAATGGTAGGATGCATTTTGTCAAGAAACAAAATAAAATGCCATTTTCCCTCTAGGAATGAAACAATTCATTCTGTAAGAAATAGCAGGAGAGCTTTCTCAAGCTCTTCCCTGTAAGCCCCCCAAATTTGGAGAGGTTTGGGGTGCAGGGGGCTGAGCTAATGAGCTCCAATATGGTGACCCTAGGAAAAAATCATTCTAAATTGAATCAGAATTCAGAAGCGAAGTCACTAATCACTCACCCTGGGAGTGCGGGATTAGGTTTCCCAATTCAATTAGAAAGATTTTTTAGGGGCACCCCCTTTGGAATTTAATAGCTCAGCCCCTGAGTCCCAAACCTCTCCAAATTTGGGGGGCTTACGGGGAAGAGCTTGAAGAAGCTCCCCTGCCATTTTGGTGTCTCTAGCATCCAGAAGAGCATAGCATTTCATTCTGTTTCATTTCATTTTGTAACAAAACTAGTTTAAATATTTGTTACAAACAAAACAAAATGAAACTACTAAAGAAACAAAATGAAACGAAATGCTATATTTCCGTTTTGTGCCCATCTCTAATCAGGGGTATAAATTCTCCTACACAAAGATAAGCCACCACAACATTTCTTCTCTTCATCTGGGAGAGATTGAGGCTTTTTCTGCCAGTCTTGATCAGAGCTTTCTCTGTTTCGATGAAGTTTTCTCCCTCCCCCTCACCAAAATAATGCAAATTGGTCCAAATGTTGATCACAGGCAGTTTGTTTGAGGAACTTAAAAACACTGAGGTTTTGTGTGTGTGCCAGTGAGGCAATTTGGTTGTGCTTGCTCTGTGTATGCCTGCCTTGGTTCCTCAAAAGGAAAACACCTATTTTGTACCTATTACAATATATTGTTGAAATGGCAGGCACCTTCACGTGAGGGAGAAGAACCTTTCTCCACATTGCCAGTGAAGAATCTTGTTGGGGTCTGCATTTTTCCTTGCCATGGTATCTCACCACACAGAGGCAACCTAAATAAATGAGAATGAGGAAGAGTTTGCAAGCATTGCTTGAGTCCCTACTAGGATATGCTGGATGGATAAATCAGTGTTTTAGTAGTCAGATATTGTGAGTTGGATTCCCAGCTGGGCCTCCTGTGAGTAGAGCCAGCCTGTGTGGTCTTGGGTAAGCTGAACAGCCCCAGCACAGTCCCCAAAGAAAAGAATGGTCAACCACACCATAGAATCGCAGAATCATAGAATAGTGAAGTTGCGAGGGACCTATAAGGCCATTAAGTCCAACCCTCCCACTCCATGCAGGAATACAAATCAAAGTAATATCTGACAGGTGGTTGTACACTTCTTTGTATCCTCCATCAAGAAAATCCCATAAAGCAGTGGTTCTTAACCTGTGGCTCTATAGATGTTTCTGGACTGCAACTCCCAGAAATCCTGGCCAGCTCAGCTAGTGATGAAGACTTCTGGGAGTTGCAGTCCAGGAACATCTGGGGACCCACAGGTTGAGAACCACTGCTGCAAAGGGTTGCCATAAGTCAAAACTGACTTGATAGCAAACAATTCTTACTAGGAGGCACACAGAGAGTCATTTCTCCCCCATTGCTCAGAATGTTGGGCCTTCTTTTCAATCAGAACAGCCACATTGTTCTCATTGTCTTTCAAGGCGATCTTACAATCTTACATGCACACACAAACAAAAAGTTGGATGTTGTTGACTTGGTAGCACAGTCCCGTGAATGTAGGGATTTTTCCTGGCAAGTTTCCTGCAGGTAGGGTTGGCCCATAAAGGACATGAGTGACATGACATAAAAGATTTATAGGAGTTAAAGTTTTCTTGTTCTCCAACATCAAGCCCCTTAACTAGGTCAGCCAAAATCAAGTAGTCTCCTTCTGATCAGTTGCAATGGGGTGGGAGATATAAAGGAAGTGGGATTGATTTGAATCCGCAAGGCTTAGGATGTGGTGATTCTCAGGGATTCCACTCCCCGCCCCCCCACACACACATGTTGGCATGTAGGGCTGCCCTGGTGGCTGGGAAAAGATTATGTATGCTTGAACAGATACTTGTTAGCTAGCAAGCAACAAACATCTCACTGGGGAAAAACAGTGTTTAGAGTGATGAAATGAGTGAAGATGAAAGACGTCGTTTGGAAATCTGAGTTCAAAATGGTTAATTGCAAATCTAGCTCTGGAATACTTGTGATCAAAAGAATCAAATGCAAACAAGAAGTGGGATAATGGGTTGTTTTTGAGCCTTTGGAGGAATTGGGATAGTTGCATTGTCTGAAATGATCCTTTCTTTCATCTTAAGACAACTTCAGGGCAATGCCAGGGACAGTGCGGATTCATCAAAATTAGGAAACTATTACAAGCTCAACAAATACTCCTTCTCCCTTCAAGGCACCATGGAGAATGATTATAAGTGAGCATTGATTAATGTAGTGAAAATAAGCATACTAGGAAGGGAATATTTTAGCTCTGTCCTCTCTGTTGTAGCTCTCCTCATGTGGACAGCAATGGTTAAAAAAAGAGAACTTTCTCTGTAGAACTTCTTTATTCACAGAGAAGACTCATCTTAATGCCTTTAAGCACAACATTCTTGAATGGATCTGTCTAAACACATAAAATAGGACCCCTGCTCTCCCAGAGGATTAGCTTCATGCTGAAAACTACAGATTATAGAGAGGGGGGGGGGAGTCCAGGATGAAGTATTTTCACATATATTTCCAGAAATGACCACTAGAAGAAACTAGGGACCATGCTATGAATTCTTTATTAACAATAATACTTAGCATGGTCTCTCGCTCCCTCTAATGGCCAGCTCTGGCAAATGCATCCAGAAAATATGTATTTCGAGGATTTATTTATTTTTAATATTTTCAAATTGTGGGTAAGTGAAGCAATAGGTACAGGGGTCCTGCTGTATTCTCTAAAATCATTATGAATGATTTTAAGACCATTTTCCAGCTCTTTAACAATTGATTACTGAGTGAATTTCCATGTTGAAATGTGAATTTGAGCCCGTGTCTCTTTGGTTGTAGTCCTTCACTCTATTCACTACACCACACTGGGTATGAATTGCTGAGTAGAGATGGGCACGACTCAAAAAAATAATTTTTCGTTTTTCGTTTGTCGTTTAGGGGTCCGTTTCGGTTCATTTTCATTTTTCGGGTTTTTTTGCACATTTTTCATTTTCGTTTTCGTTGCGAAATGAAACGGAAAAAAACAAAACGAAAACAATTTTTTTTCGTTTCGTTAGCATTCTTTTCAATGCAATGTGTCTGCCGTAACGAAAACGAAAAACACGGCAAAATTTTTCGTTTCGTTTCCGTTGTCATTTTGCTTCTGAAAAAAATTTCATTTTTGTTTTCGTTTTCGTTGCGAAACGAAACAAAAAAATGAAAACAAAAATGAAAATTTCGCTGAGTCGTGTCCATCTCTATTCTGAGATAAATGAGTTCATTCTGTCAGTGAGGGGCTGGCTAGGCCACCAACATTGGACTGGGGGCCACCACACAACCACCAACAGGAGACTTGGTAAATCCAATACTCTTTTTTCAGGCCACTTCCTAGAAATGAATAGCAGCATAGTATTTATTGAACACTGATTGATTGATTGATTGACTGACTGACTGACTGACTGACTGACTGACTGATTGATTGAAAAAAATATGTGTGTAGCTATAAGCATGCTGTTCATACTTGTACAATTAAACGAAGAAGTATACTTATGTAGGTTTGTACCCCCAAAAGCCGTTCTTTCGTTCAGAGCACCACAAAAATAATATTATCCTTCCTCATCCAGGAGACTAGCTAGAATTTAACTGGTAGTATGGGAATTTGTGTCTAATGGTAGGCACAGCAGGAAAGGTGTCAACTCATCGATCCGTCTCTGGTCTGACATTAATCACTCTCTTAACGGGTAAGAACTTTGTGGATCAAAATCTCCCAAGGAGAAAGTTTTTTGCTGTACAGAGCAAGTGGTGAGGGCAGAAGGCCAGAGCAAGACCTAATTCTTCCATCTAATACCAAGCTTTTTTGTGAAACCAAGTGTGAAACCATCTGACGAAATACAGCTCAACATTCAGGAGAAGGCGAGAAAATACCACATTTCCCCTCTCTTGGTTTATCAGAAGGGAAGCAAAACAGCCATATCATCTAGCCCTGTGTGGATCTCTGATGCTGTTCCATCTCTGACTAAGCCTCTCAGACCAAGAGGACAAAGAGCAGTGCCGCCTTGTTTCATCTTTTCTGGAGGAGAAGAGAACAACCAGCCTTGTCTGGCTCCATCTGCTAATGGATGTTTTGCTCATAAAAGGAACAGCCTCCCTCCCCCTCCCCCAGATGTCTCTAAGAAATGCTGGCAAATCTATTTGTTCTCTGCAACACAGAATGGTCTATAGCCAACTCCTGACAATCCCCAGAAAAGCTTTTCATACTTCCTGGCATTCTAAAATGCCACTGGAAACATGAGTTTTGTATGGAGAGGAGAGGAGAAGAGCATGGGTGGAAAAAGCAAAAAAATGTGAACCAACCCCTCAAATGTCAGGTTTTCTTTACTACATTCATACATTTAAAGACTGTATTCCAAGCTTTGAATTAATCGTTGTTCATGGCAGCTTAATAATTGGGAAATGGGTCCTGTTAATTACCAATAGTAAGCTAGAACAAGAACCCAAGTGTTCCTGAATCACGCAATGACAAGAGTTTGAAGGAAAAGTAGAACCTCTATAAGTAAGACATCCTGACACTGATTTTATTTATTTATATTTGTTTATTTATTTTTATACCACCCGTCTTCCCAGGGGAACTCCAGGTGGTTTACAAAAGAGGCTAAGCAAACAATATAAAATCAATAGAACAATTGACACACACACACACACACACACACACACACACACACACACACACACAGGAAAAAAACCCAACAAAGTGGGAAAAAATTGGCAAGATGGCGGCTCTAATGGAGAGGGAGGAAAAATTAAAGATTGCCAAATGCCTCTCTAAAAAGCAAGGTTTTGGGTGCTTTTTTAAAGGTTGGCAGGGACTGTTGAAGGCACAACTCACTCGGGAGATGGTTCCAGAGTGAGGGGCTGGCCACTGAGAAGGCGCGGTTACAAGTTACTGATTTCCACACCTCCCTGGGCGTGGCCACTTGGAGTGAGAGCACCTGCGACATTCTACTGGGCCAGGCCTCACTTGATCTTTGGAAGATAGGATTTTGCATTGCAACTGGCAGCTCAACCCCAAAGAAGAAGGAAGAACTTGTTCTTGTCCCTTATGTTGCAGTGGATGGCAAAGGAAAGGCCCTCTACTTCTGAATATTTACAGTACTTACTCACTCAGAGTTTCTAGTAGAAAAGATAAAAAAGTTGCTGAGCTTTAGAGAGAAAGCTCTCTTTTTCAAAGCAGGTCCAAATATGGCAAGGGATGTAATTTGCCAGGAGAGAGTTCTTAAAAATTCCCTTGGCAAGATGGATGCCAGGCTTCTTCTTGGAAGGCACAGAGCAGCATGGTCTGATGGGGCT
Organism: Phrynocephalus versicolor; assembly: GCA_023846285.1. Classification (NCBI taxonomy): domain Eukaryota; kingdom Metazoa; phylum Chordata; class Lepidosauria; order Squamata; family Agamidae; genus Phrynocephalus; species Phrynocephalus versicolor. The sequence goes on along the minus strand of JAHTLZ010000204.1, from coordinate 6,128,226 downwards.
GGACTTTACAGGGCAGTTCAAACAAAGAGCAGCATGGTATGGGCACCTCCCTCTTGCTTACACCCATCATCTCTCTATTGGCTCTTCAAAGCAGAGAGCTCCTGGTTGGCCAGAGTTGGGGTAGAAGCCAGATAGGGGTGGGAAAGAAAGTTTTTAGGGAGAATTTAAAAAAAAAGTCCCACTAGGTAGATCCAATTAAAACCCAATAGAAGGAAAAATGATATCACAGTACCTAGTGTTAATGTCCTGTTGCCCATACAATGCTGCTCTTTGTGTGAACTGGCCCGCCAAGTCCAGCCCCATCGAACCAATCTGCTCTGTGCCTTCCAAGAAGAAGCCTGGTGTCCATCTTGCCAAGTGAAGTTTTAAGAACTCTCTCCTGGCAAATTACATCCCTTGCCATGTTTGGACTTCTAGACCTCCTTTGAAAAAGAGGGCTTGTGCTCTCAAAAGCTCAGCAACTTTTTAAATTTTTCTACTAGCAGCCTATGAAGGTATCACCCCTAGTCTCGTTTTGCTTTTCTTTTAATGGCTGCATAGCTCCAAACCTCTTTTTTACTGTCAGAGTTTGGAGTTCCAAAGAAGACCTCAACAAACATATGCTGGGGAGCTTCCAGACTCTAGGTACACAACGGACCTACCAAGCCAACAACACAAAATGAAACAACAAAAGGGAAAAACACAATAAACAAAATAAAATAATGTACAGTGGTATCTCGGATAACAACTGCCCCGGATAACGAATAATTTGGATAACAACTGCAAATTTCTGGGTATTGGGCTGCCTCTGATAACAAATTTTCCCTATGGGCTGCCTCGGATAACGAATCTTCCTGTGGGCTGCCTCGGATAACGAAT
>JAHTLZ010000204.1:6113283-6127358 GCA_023846285.1 Phrynocephalus versicolor | reverse complement strand
CTGCCTCGGATAACGAATCTTCCTGTGGGCTGCCTCGGATAACGAATTTTCCCTATGGAGTGCCTCAGATAATGAATTTCCAGCATGCATCAGTAAAAAAGTTATCCCAGGTGGCATTGCATCTATACCTTTAAAGTGCACTTTTTAAAGAGTTTTGAGCAAAAAAACAGGTGTTCAAGGCACCACTGTACTTACAGAAGACCAGAGCAATAAACAATATAAAATAATGTACCTACTGAAGACCAGAGCCTCAAAAGGCAGATCAGGAACCCAAAGAAAAGTTATCAGGTTAGTAGAAAAACAAGACAAGTGTGCACCCTCCCCCCCGGTTAGGTTTCCATTGCTTTCATCAATGGGCACGAAATGAACAATTTTCCGTTTCTGTTTTCATTTTTTGTTTTGTTACACAACAAAATGACAAACGAATTTTGTCTCTAAAATGAAACAAAACGAACAGAAACACCGGAAATTTTGTCCTACGTTTTGTTTTCGTTACGGCAATACAAGTGAACTGCTTTAAATGCTAAAAAAAATCACAAAAAAATGAATTAAATGGTAACAAAATGGTACCGAAACAAATGAAAATAAAAACAAATTTTTTGCAAAAATTCGCAAAAACGGAAACGAACCGAAACGGACCCCCTAAATGACAAACGACAAACGAAACACAATTTTTTTTATTCATGCCCATCTCTGTTCATCAAATATCTTTGTACAGAATCAGCCTATTTTCCTTTTGCGAAGGAAATGAGCACAACTGGCTGCTGGATCAAAAAGAACCATGCACAAGGTGTTTCTGATTCTTAATATCCCACATGACAAGGCAGCAAGCGTCCTAGTCTTGTGCAATGGCATAGAAACTGTTTTTGCAGTTGTGAGAAGTGTGTCCTGCCACAAACCATCCAAAATATCCTGGAATAGCCGGAAGTGATGAATTGCATGGGCCTCCTCCTGTTCTATATGCAAGCGGGGGTGAGGGTGAGGCTGTCAGATGAATTTTCCTTTGGTATTGCTAATGAGATAGATTCCTGCCCTTCCTAAAGAGAGGAGGATGCCAGGAAGACTTGTGTGGCACACAGCTATGTTTTCTACAGCACTTTGCTGCCATGTCACAGGGTATACTGGATATACCTCACAACCACCTCACAACCTGTTGAGATAATTGCTCTCTCTCTCTCTCTCTCTCTCTCTCTCTCTCACTCTGTGTGTGTGTGTGTGTGTGTGTGTGTGTGTGTGTGTGACAGAGAGAGAGAGACCCTGTCTGACTCTCTCAGACCCTTTTTGATCTCTCTCAATCAGTGTAAGTCCCTATCTGATCTCTCTCTCTCAGATAGTAAGTCCCTATCTGTCTCTCTCAGTCTGTGTAAATCTTTATCAGTCTCTAAATTATTCAGTGCTGGGCTGAGCTTTAAAGACCCCCAGACTCCACCCCCAAACTCTCTCATTGGTCCACAAACAACCAATCCACGTAGACATGCCTCATAAATTATTCATCACCAAGGCATAAATGCCACACTGCAAATCTGGACAGCTACAGCAGAAGCTGCCTTAACAGCCCGCCAACAAGGCCTGATTGCCTATTTCCTCCTCTCTCTTTTGAGAGAGTTTGAGAAGTTACATTTGGCCCAAAGGCCACTCTAGGTGGTGACACATTACTTAAAATAGCAGATAGGTGCCTATTAGAGATTTGCTGAATTGCTTTACAGGAAGACTTCTGGCTGCAAATGGGGATATAGTTTCATTTACTCACTGGAATATTCGTAATACAATTAATAATAATTACTCCTTCCACCGGTAGGTACATAACCTTCCCAACATAAAGTAAGCTGAGCCATCGACCATCCACAGAGAAACCGTATTCAAACGGGAGCTCTCTCTGCAACATTTTTAAATTTATCACTTTCCCCGTTTGGTCTCCAAACCAAATACATCTCATTAACCACAGCGGGATGAGTCCAGCTGACACCTCTGCCCTTGTTTATATGTCTCTCAGTGCCTCTCATGTTCAAAGTTTAAATAAATTTAATTTGATGGGGACGGAGGACACCCTGAGGGCTCCTGGCTCGGAACAGCTCAGGAAGATGCGGTTTTTGAAATGGAAATGAAGGGAAGCAGTGCCAGCAGGGCCCCAGAGCAAAACGGAGAATACATTCAGGACTCCTGAGTACCGTACCTACTAAATCTACAGTGACAGTTTAAAATAATCTAAATAATTGAATGTGGGGCCTAGTCAGCAGAATGTCGGGAGCACCCAAGGCAGGTGTTGAGGAGAGTTGGCAAAAGGTCATACCACGTCCGACTACCACTTCCATAATCCCCAACCGTGGTGGGCTAAGGGAAATTGGGACTTGTATTTCCAAAAGTCACTTCTCCAAGGTTTAGTGCCAAAGACCTGTCCAAGCTTCCTTGCCACCTACCTCTCTCCCACTTTTCACTCCTAACATTTCCATCAACCACTGTGACCCACCCACCCCCCATGTCTCTTCAGGTTCCCCGTTTACACTCTTCATTCGTAATATTTGTTCCTCTGTTCCCAACACTGATATTCATGCTGCTGCAGTTTGAATAAATATTTGAGAAAGAAACAGGACTGGCGGAGAAATAAGGTAGCATAGTCTCGGGGATGGTGTATGAGATGAACCATGGTGAAGGAGTAGGCTATAGGTGATAACTTTATAGGTCACTACAAAAAAAATGCTTTTTCAAAGCATGTACTAAAAGTCCAAACATGGCAAAGTATGTGCTTTGCCAGGATATCATTCTTAGATATAAAGCTCTTGCCAGGCAGGACTGTCTTAGATGAGGGAAAAAGCAGCAGGGCTGCCGTTAATGTTGCCCTTGAAGTCAAGGATTGGGTTTCACACCCTAGATCTTCAAACAAAGGGACATAGGTCATGAACACCCCCTCACGCCTCACCTCCATTTGGCTCTTTGAGACATACAAGTCCCTGTTTGGTGTGTGTGTGGGGAGAGATGGTTGATGGAGGAAACCCATGTGGTCCATTTGGGGACTGGGATAAAATTTAGTATACCCAATAGGTATAGCCAATTGGAGACAGATTAAAGAAAAGGAATATTACCTAGTGGTCGCAGACTTGTCCTGCTGCTGTTGAGACCATGTGCCATTTGTATTTTGTAATAAAAGAACCCGCCCCCCCACCCCCCATGCAACTGATCAGTTCGGGGAAAGTGCAGGATCTTTAAACTTTTTTTTAAGTCCCCCAGCTGGAGCGTGGGGCTTGTTTAGGGGACTTTAAAAAGTTTTAAAAGCCCCCACTTCCCCCCAAATGCACCTGATCAGGTTGGGGGGGAAGCACAGGGTTTTAAAACATATTTTTAGCCCCCCCAAGCAAGCGCCAACCAGCTGGTGCACAGGGCTTGCTTAGGGGATTTTTAAAAGTTTAAAAAGCCCCCTCTTTCTCCCCCATGGACCCAATGGGTGGAGGAAAGCGGGCACCTTTTGAATATTTTTAGTCCCCAAACCAAGCACTGATCAGCTGGCATGCAGGGCTTGTTTAGGTGACAAAAAATGTTTTAAAAGTCCCAACTTTTCCCCCCAATCCACCTGATTGGGTGGGGGAATGCATGGGCTTAAAAAAAAAAATAGTTCCCAAAGCAAGCACCCCGTGCCTGCTGATCAGCATTTAGTTCAGGGACTAATAAAAAGTTTTAAAGCCAGAAGCCCCCCCCCCCAGTGCCCGAAACACGTAAAACAAAGGTTAAAAAAAAGAAACACATAAACACGCACAAAGTAGTTACATAAAAAAACTACTAGGACTCGGGGCAATGGTTTCAGACTACAGGAAAAGAGATTCCATTTGAACATTAGGAAGAACTTCCTGACAGTTAGAGCTATTCGGCAGTGGAATATGCTGCCACAAAGGAGGGTGGTGGATTCTCCTTCTTTGGAGGTTTTTAAGCAAAGGCTGGATGGCTGTCTGTCGGGAGTCCTGTGATGGGGGTTCCTGCATGGCAGGGGGTTGGACTAGATGGCCCTTGAGGTCTCTTCCAACTCTAGGATTCTATGATTCTATGAAAAACACACATAAAACACATAAAACACATAAAAATGAAAAGCAAAACAAAACAAAAAATGAAACAAAATGAAAATAAATGAAATGAAAAATGATACAAAATGCCATGTTGACATTTTGTGTTCATCTCTAATAACAAAACGAATTTCCCCAAAAGAACTAAGGGAAACTCAAATAATTTGTTCTGGAGTCCCACAGACCACACACTATACACACAAAACACCAAAACTCACAAAATAAGTTGGCTAGAAATCCATGTTCACACTGTGAACATGCCTACACAATCTGCTCTGCTTGGGACTAACAACTGGATTTTACTCTGTGTTTTTAATGTGACAATAATAAAATGTAATTTGTTGCCATATACACCCTTGACTAGCTGTTCCATGTCTAGAAAGGGTCTGAAAAATAAGGAAAGATGATGAAAACAAATTAAATAGAAGTATAAATATAAAGAAAAACAAATCCCTAACGCACTCCCCTTTAAAAATGTTCGTGGCTGGTGCAAAGGAGACCTTCCTACCTCTCTCCTTCCTCTGCTTTGGAGGCTGCCTGAGAGAGAATGTCTAGACATTCCCCCACAATACAGTAGGAGGTTGGAGAGAGAGCAACCATTGGCTCACTTATGATCATGTGGCCTGCTCCAGTGCTTGTATTGCAAGACATTGCTTGTTGACCAAGGCAAAATTTAGAAGAAATGTTTTCTTGTCTTGCAAAATGCTCTTATACCAAGGTACTCTTAAACCAAGGTATTACTGTATTTCTTTCTAGGATGGTGAAGATTCTCCATGGAGAACTGATTTTTCTGTGTTATGGACACCCAGCCCACTTGAGGAATCTAGGATTTTTGAACTTGAATTCAAAAGAACACTTCCCCTTTGCAGTTTTACAAACAACTTCTATATTGGCGTTGTTTCTGAGGATTTGCGACTCTGCGAGCACAAATGGTAACATACTGTTGTTATTGCAATTGCTATGTTATCTGTTTTATAACTGTGAATAAGATGAGACTGGTTTTCTGAAATTGCTTTGCAAGATATCTCAGTAAGCAAATAGCTCCATAGAACTTTAAAGTGTTACCCTTGCAAAGAGCAAGATTTAAAAATGCCGCATATGCAGATCATTGAAGCAGATTTACTTCCCTCTATATAGGCATTGCCATGTCCCTAAATTTTATGTACATCACTGCAAAAAAGAAAGAGAGAAGAGAAGGAGAACATAAGAAAAAAACAGAAGTTATATCCATTTTTGTTTTACAGTATAAGTGAAGTGGAGAGCTGGAGTTATGAATCTTTCGATCATCTCAGATACAGGACAAGAATCAATCCAAATGGATTGGATCACCAAGGACCCATTGAGATCCATCCCAAAGTACTGAACTGGCTTCAGAAATATATCAGTGACCTGTACACAATTTTAGAGATAAGCACAATCCAGCATGACAATAGTGGTGGAATATACTGTGATACCCCTACTTACAAATTTAATCCATTATGAATGCATGCTCTTAAGTTGAACAACAGCCATATCTAATAAATAAATAAATAAAAATTATAAGTAGAGCACACCGCATCTAAAATGTGTAAGGCAGCAGCTAAAATGACAACGGTTTTTCACTCTTAAGTAGAATTGCTCTTAAGTCGAGTTGCTCATAAGTAGAGGCACCACTATACAGGATTTCAATGCTAAATCTTCAAGAGCTAAATCCTATGTGTCATTCACCTGGAGGGACAAATGTCCACTCAGTGGCCCACCAATTTTAAATGTTTTATATCTCTGGCAAATATATGTGCAAATTTTAGACAGTTCTAACTTGAAAAAATAAAGTCAAGCACAATTCTGGCTATGTGGGTTATAAATTTTGGGTGCTGCCATGCAAAATGTGACTTTTTTAACCTTTGGATGTAGGAAGTCTTTAAGCAATTTGTTATTCGATGATTTCTGGAACGGAACTTTCAGAAATCAAATTTCTTCAAATCTTTCAGAAATTAAATTTCTAAATGTGATCTCCTGTGATTGTAGGCCAGGCCGGAGGAACTGCTTGAAATCTGACACAGTGTTTCATAGATGTAAATTATAAACACTTTAGTCAGGAATGGGCAGTAACAGATAAAGCCCCCCCCCCACACTCTAGGGGTGGTGCTCATCACCATATTCAAGCCAAAAGAGCCAGTGTTGTACAACAAGTCCATGGCCACGTGGCTGGCATGGCTGCAAGGAAACACTGTTGCATCTTCCTGCTTTTTATGGTGGTACCTATTTACCTACTTGTGTTTACATAGGTTATCAGCGGGAGTTTGCTCCGCTGTGTGGCACCTGAGATTCGAACCACTGATCTGCCAACTTTGTAGCCAACCGTTTTCAGAGACTTAGTTAGTTGTTTCCAATGCTTTGTGTTCCAGTTTTCTTGTAATTATCTCCAAGGTGTACAAAATAAAGCAAATTAAGAAAGATTAATGAGCACTGGCTGAGGCAAAATTGCAATGCTCCAGGAGTTAAAGGAGGAGGAAGAGCTTGTCTAATTTGAACGAAACGATGGCTCCGTGTCTGTGAGGATGGAGTCCTCCAGGTTCTGCTTATTACCTAAAAAGTGACATTGCGTCTAATAGATTTTGCTAATAACTAGAAATCCCCCTTTTTAAAAATCTTTAAGTTTCAAATTAAGACAACTTTTCAAGGTTTACTAGGCTCAGGGAAATCTGCTCTAACCAGTCGGTACACTACCTTCATTCCCCTTGTAAATACAGGAGGGCCAAATGTGCTGATGGGTAGGAGAATCTGCCTGCCCAGCACCCTCCCAACAGTGTCACCCTACTAAGCTATGCTTCTAAGGATTTCCTAAATCTATACGATGAAGTGCTTTGACTCCTCTGCCAGCCCTGCAAGGTAGAAATTTCACCACACCCATGAAACATTCATGCTCCCAGTAGATGATCAAGGCAAGGCCTGGTTTTATATCCCATAAATGCTTTTAATTCCAAAAGTCAAACAACGGTAGAAAGACATTTGTATTTTATTTAACATGAAAAAAGTCAAAAGGGCAGAAACATTTCAAAAACAATAACAACAGTTGCAGAGACAGTAAAAATGTGGAGGCGATAATCAATTATAAGCTTGAAGAAGGAGCAACGTGGAGCTAACATATAAGGAAACCAGAAAGCTAGCTAAACCAATTTAGCATCTACACTCTAGCATATATTCAACATAATCTCAAAACATACACAAAGTACATGTCTTGGAGCAGGGCAGCAAAACAGCATAGCTTCTTTCCTAAGAGATAACTAAGTCAGCCAAAGTAATCTCTTCCCCAATTTTATACATTAAGCTTTAACTCCTTTCAGAAGGTCTTTCCTCAAACATGCACGAAAATAATAGCAGTTTCTTTCTTTTCCCCTCAGTCAGTAGAAACGTCTTCCAAATTAGCGCCGTTTCAGGAAATTATCTAGCTTGGCCTTGAAGATAGTTGACAAAGGCAGTTACTTCATGTCCCATTCATCCCTCCTTGCTGTCCTGCTTGGGACCAGTACAAAAAAACCTTACTTCACATCCATAGCATGACAGCAAAAAGTTATCTCAACCACACCCCTGGAACCGGGAACAGAGCATGACAAGCTGTACCTTCCCCTGGGCTGGAGAATTCTCTGGTCATGGTTCATTCCTGGTTCCTGTTCCGAGACAAGGGACCATGAGGTAACAACTGTCACACAATAACCAGTGTCCACCTAGTGGTCAGCAGCTGAAGCAGCATTCAACATTAGTTTCCCTATGGGAAACACCATGCAGTGCAAATGTTTATTAAAGAAAGTACTGAAAATTCTGTAGCATTGATATGTAAATCCCGGAAGACCAGTAAATTGAAATATTGAAAAAGTTTTATTTACAATATTAAAAAAGTGTTAAGAAAGCAAGACAAATTCAGAATTTGTCGCAGAACAATACCATGAAGTAAGAGTTGTCACGAGACAAGTAATCATGCCTGTGGGTAAATGGAAACAGGGACTGAACAGGGACAAAACCACGTGACCACAAACAAAGCTGTCATGGTACAAACATAATTGCGGAATGAGGTAGGACGTGAAGCAACTGCCAATGTTATAAGTTCCAAGTGTTTTCCCTTTCCATTTACAGTTGGGTATTACACCTCCCACTGATTCAATGTGATTTATGCATGTATAGACTTAATAATTGGTGCAGCAGGTCTACTTTAGCTGGGATCAAAATAGGATAATGGCCAAAATATGTGATTTCCCCCATACATATCTATTTTGCATTTTGCAAGCTTTGTTTCATAAGTGATCACTGGGATGTAAACACAGCCTTAATTTATATCTCTGATTGCTGTATATACTGCTCCATAGCACTTAAAACACTAATTGTGTGGTTGACAATATAATTATGCAGGCTACCTATGGCTCACCTTCATCAAGCTGGGTTCTCCATTTAATGACCTGAGAAGGATGGAAGATTGAATCAATCTTATGCCAACTACCTAAGATTGAACCAGCATTGAGGAGAGTTTTGGCTGTAGCATTGCATTTTAACCACTGTACCACAAGACTCCTTAGGCATCTATTTCTGAGAAACTTCCAATGTGGGAGAGAAAATGGGTTATTCAGAGGAAATACTCATTCACCTTAATATCTAAATACAAAAGTGGAACAGGTGATACCTTTAGGCTACTATAAAAATAACAAAAATGTTGCTAATATTTTGGGGGCAAAACCCCCTTCCTCAGAGCAGTATTAGAACATGGCAAACGATGGATTTCCCAGGAGTTATTTCTTAGATGAGAGGTCCTTGGCAAGATGGAAAAAAGCGAGGCAGTTTAATAATAAGGTATCACCTGTTCTACTTTTATATTTGGTTTTTGTGATGACTACACGGCTCCTCAACTAGTTTCCCTTAAAAACTAGTTTTACTTTCAGAGAGAAACACAAATGTTGAAGGATGTCAGCCGACAAATAACTAACATATTTCCTTTACTGCATGCTTTTCTAAACCAGAATGAGCATATTCCATTTAACATTTGTCTGTATACATAGAAACATGTTGCTTTGTAGGCATTCTAAATTAACATTTCCTTGTGGATTAATTTCCCATCTCCTCCTCTGGGCTTCTCTTGTAATGAGATAGCGAGCTGTGCTTGGATGTGGCTTACCCAGAAAGTGTATCTTTGCCGTTAAAGCTCTTAGAAGGGGCTTACCAAAGGCTTCTCTGTCAAACATCTGGAATACCACTATTCTCAGCACCTGTGATCAAGAAAAGGAAAATGCTTCTCAGTTTGTCATGTTTCCTCCCTCACACCGACGCTTCCCGCCTGCATGCATTAATGATGATAACACTGAATTGGATATGAAACAGTTCCTTTGTGTATATCTTGCCCCTCAGTGATTCTGTGAGATGAAGACGGGACACCTTTGTAAATAAAAGGCTAGGCATTCAGGGGAAAGCTGGTGTGACAGAATGGATAAGAGTATAAATCATAAACCAACTTGTACAAATCATTTCACTGCCACGGCCTCAATTGGTGGCTTTAAGGCAGCCTCCTCTTAGTTTTATTTTGAGTATTTAGATTGAATATTTTTACCCCACCTTTCTCCTTGGAAAAGGACCCAAGGTGGCTTATAGTAATGAGGGACAATATACAGCCCAGAAAAAACAGAACATATAAGACATATTCAAGTCAAAAACAGGGAATTAGAGGAGGCATCTTAAAATATTAAAGTAACAAAGAGCAACAAAGAGCAAACAAAACAGCAGAGCAACAAAGAGCAAACAAAAATAAAATGAAAGAGAAAGTAACACAGAAAACACTGGTGTTCTTATGAAAACAATCAATGCAATCATGCATGGTTATATAGTAGGAAGTCCCTCATTCCGGGAAAGCTTGCCTGAAGAGGAAGGTCTTCGCCTGCTTCCTGAAAGACAGTGGGGACAGGGCAGCCTGGCCTCCAGTGGGAGGGAGTTCCAAAGTCCAGGAGCAGCAGACTGCCCTCAGTGCTGATCGACAGCCATCCCATAAGCCTGAACCAATCTGGGATAAAAGCGAGGAAGCCTGGGAGTTGTTGGTACATTTGAAAGGCTCCACTTCACCCCAACCCTCAATCAGGTGATGCTGCTCACGATCAGTTTGGGGGTTCACCAGAATTTCAGAGTCAGTTGCCTCCTGCTTTAATCATCGGTCCTATCTCACACTGTTGCATCCATGCTGTGCAGGATTGTTGTGAAGATGACACCAAGTTAAGCCATGCAAAGATTCCTTGGGTATTCAAGAGATTTAAAATAGTATTTGCAGTGCCAGCAGAAACCAGGGATGGAGACTCTTGGGACTTCTTATTAAGCTGGATGTAAGTTGTACTAATGACTCGAATCAGTGCTATTTTTTTCCAATGGATATGACAGGACATGGCTTGGAACCCACACACCACTCCTTTTTTGAGGGGGGGGGGAGCGGAATCATGTTAATAACAGGGACCTGGGCTTGGGACTTTGTATTTGGTACAAAAAGCTCAAACGTGGGATTTGGACCCATTGATTTGTAAACATCGATATGGCAGCCGTATTACATACACTTTATCCCTTAGTCCTCACACAGCACACACGAATCGCAAGTAAAAGACAGCACATGTATATGTACATGCAGTGGTTCCTCAGTTTAAGTAATTCATTCTCTGGGCCATTTTGTATTGCAAAAAATTCGTAAACTGAAATTCTTAAACTTGGTGTGAGAATATGAATAAACTGAAATATAGGAATGCATTGAAAACCGACAAAACGATTTTGGAGGTTAGAAAAAAGGCGAACCAGGGCATTCCATTTAAAAATTTATAAAACCGAGGCATCCCCATTCTTATTGTCATGCGAACATCGCACATCAACTTTTAATGCCTTACAAAAAAAAAACTTAAATCGTGACGTTCCATTGAATTTTTTCTTAAACTGAGCCATCCCCATTTCCAATGATTTCTTTTCTTAGACTGAGTTTTTCTTTGACAGAGCCATTCTTAAACCAAGGTAACCATTATACATGTATATGCACAGAAACCTACCTACCTGCAGTTTGGAAGGGATATCTATTCCGAATGGTCAAGTATGTATTTGTTTCATGTATTTCTGCAAAACACAGACAAACAAAAAGTTATTTCCTTTTTGGTTTCTTCATGCAATAAGAAACTGGAAGATTCGGGTGTTTGAAACTCAATTCCAGATTGGACAGAAATTAATTTGGACTGATGCTAAACTATTTAATTACACAACAAAATTAATTAGGGGAAGGGGTCTTGCACTTCTTTAATTATGGCTACTGCTGTTAATTGAAAATTATCGGTATAATAGAACTAAGATAATGAATTATGATCCAAAACATCCTTCTTAAGATCTTCCACGATCTCTCGCATGTTTGAGGACAGTGGTTCCCTGTTGTTAGACTACGAATCCCAGAAATCCTGGCTAGCACAGCTAGTGGTGAAGGTTTCTGGGAGTTTTAGTCTAAGAACATCTGGAGACCCAGGGATTGGAAGCACTCTACTTGAAATAATACCCCAATAATTACTTATATGTATACTGTCGGTTTTAGATTTTATTTTATTTTTAGAAATTGCTTTATTGTGTTTTATTTATACTCTGGTTTCTCTTCAGATCGTATATTGTAAATCCCTTCTGGGAAATCAGCGAGGTATAAAATGCAATAACCAAATAAATAAATAAATAAATAAATAAATAAATAAATAAATAAATAAATAAAGTGGTACCTTGTGTAAAGGAATTAATTTGTTCCAAATGAAATGATGTTAAACAATTTTTCCTTTATTCAAATTCCCATAGGAATGCATTGAAAACAGAGTTATACCATTTTTATGTTGTACATATTTGCCCCATCGGTGAATATGTTAAGCAAATTTCCCCTCTCTCTGGAATTCTTTTCATGTTGTACAAATTTTATGTTATACAAGCTGTTTGTTATACAAGGGTCCACTGTCAATCAGTCAGTCAGTCAGTCAGTCAGTCAGTCAGTCAGTCAGTCAGTCAGTAAGTAAGTAAGTAAGTAAATACATGAATAAATAAATAAATAATAGCAATTTCCCCGCCTCTGTAAAATAATTTTTGCTAGAGAGTAATATGGTAACTGTTTTTTTTCTAAAGCAAAGCAAAGTGTTCTTCTTACATACTGCCCCATAGTACTTCAAGCACTCTCTGGGCTGTTTAGAATTGAATTATGCAGGCAGATTTTACCCTTTCGGAGGAACATACTGTATTTCATTTTCCTAGCTGAGAAACTTTCAGGAAATAGAATCAAACCAATCAAAATATGCTGATATATCATGAGGTTATTAAGTATACACATGCTGCATAGGGATATTTGTGTTCACCCTACTTCCAGAAGATTATTCTACACATACTGTAGGAGTGGGCAAGACTCAGGACTTCCTTAGAAGAGAAGCAGTGAGAAACACTTGATTATATTTATCCTAGAAAAAATAAGTTTAGGAGAATGATTGGTGTTTTTAAAATTATCCAGACCTTTCTGGATTAGTGACCTCTCTCTTACTCCCCATCTGGGTTTTCACTTAACTCTGTGAGCAAAATGTGATCCAATGCAGTTTTCTTCTGTCTGGATTAGTAATTTCCCCCCTTCGAGTCCCCAGATGTTCTTGGACTATAATTTCCAGAACTCTTTGCCAGCACAGGTAGTGGTAAAGGCCTCCCGGGAGTTTTAATCCAAGAGTAGTTTAGGATTCAGGCATGGAAATCACTGGTCTAGGTCAATAAATCTTTTATTTTCACCCTCCCCCAAACTCAAACGTTATGAATCTTTGTGTCAAATTTATGAAGAAATGTTCATGTTTTCAAATGTTCTTCTTAAAAAAAAACAATACAAGCCAAGAAAATTATCACCCAGACATGAGAATGATGCTCTTTGTATTCCCTTCCATCCCAGAGAAATATGACAAAGAAACGCAAGTGCAGCTTAATTACTGGTTTTAGAAGCTGTTAAGCCACTTTTGTTTTGATTGATAGGCACTTCCGAAAAACGGGGGAGAAAAGGTGAAAAGTTTAAACCATCTCCTGTATAGCAGGCACATTTCTAGAAATCTATGAGGGTCTCCTTAGGGTACCGTAGGATGGTTTATTATCCATTATCTCTAACACAAAGATAATGAAAGTGGTTCTATTGTACTAAATCTGAAACCCATAGGAACACTGGGGGTTGGCAGCCAAGATATATCTCACTTCGTTTCCGCTGTGTAAACCCATCACAAATCGTGCAGCCGACAGTCTGTTGCTTAAATAAGTCTACAAAGAGAAATGATGGAGTTCTTCATTTATCTTCATTGAACAGCTTTGGCTGCTGTGTGGAGTTGATAAAATGAATGTAATCCTATTCGCCATCTTTTCCTCCCTTCTTCCCTTGCCAGTTTCTATCCAGTTTGATTAGATCTTCCATGATCAGATTTCCATGAGGATTCGGTCAAGAAATTAACAGGAAGGAAGCAAAGGATATGAAGCAGTCAATCGCAGAAGGAACTGAGAATATATATATATATTCTTGTATGACAAACGGTCTGTATAACATAAAATTTGTACAACATAAAAAATTCTGGAGATAGGGGAAATTTGCTTAACATAATCGCCTATGGGGTGAATCTGTACAACATAAAAATGGGATCACTCTGTTTTCAATGCATTCCTATGATACATTTGTATAAAGGAAAATTTGTTTAACATAATTTCATTTGGAATGAATTAATTCCTTTATACAAGGTACCACTCTGTGTGTGTGTGTGTGTGTGTGTGTGTGTGTGTGTGTGTGTGTGTGTGTGTGTTTTGTGTCATTACAGTTGTGACTGACTCTTTGTGACCCCATGTCCATGGAGCTTTCTTGGCAGGAGTACTGGAGTGGCTTGCCAGTTCCTACTCCAGGCACCTACAGCACCTGGTATTCCCTGGTGGTCTCCCATCCAAGTACTAACCAGGGCCGACCCTGCTTAGCTTCCAAAATCATATGAGATCGGATGTGCCTAGGGTATTCTTGGACTATCT
>JAHTLZ010000204.1:6096743-6113273 GCA_023846285.1 Phrynocephalus versicolor | reverse complement strand
TCTATCTATCTATCTATCTATCTATCTATCTATCTATCTATCTATCTATCTATCTATCTATCTATCTATCTATCTATCTATCATCTATACATACATACATAGTGAAGCCAATGCACAGCTGAACAGAAAAGCATAGCTTTCAGCTTTAATTATTTTAATTGCTTAATTGGTAGAGTAATGAACTGATATTTTAATTGATTAACTGGTAAGTGGCAACTGGTATGCTCTGTTTGAAATTTTCATTCTTGCTCTGTCTTGGATTCTAACAGATCTTTATTGCTAATGTATGTTGGTTTTAGTTGTAATTTTACAAAAAATCAATCTGTCTTGGTTCTAGTCAATCCCAGTAATCGATTATGGGCTAAACTCACCATCAGCCCCATTGTATATTCACCATTATAAGCTGAAATACTGCCTTTTAATTGTTGCCAGCTGCATGGAAAAGAAAAGAAACAAAAGAAAATATTAAACCATGTCATTTTTGGTTCCTTAATTTTAAATTATTTCACATGCTTTTCAATGGCTCTAAAATTATGCAGACTGAGGTTCTGATAAATGCAGTTCTTAAATTATAACAGGAGATGAAATACTTCCCCCTCTCACATACACAGATATAATATCATACTTCAATCCCGTTTGGTGGGCAGAAATAATTTTTTTGTAGACTTTAGATGCAGAGGCATTTTTCCCCCTGCACACAGGAAGATCTGGTTTGGGCATGCTCAAGCAATGCAGAGTGTTAGCAAGTGTGACACTTTTTATTTCTATGGAGAGTGTCAGCAAGTGTGACACTTTGTATTTCTATGGAGCTGTTTGCTTGATATCTACCAATGAACCTTGCAAACACAGTTTGAGAAAACGAGTCTCTTCTTATTCACAGTGCTATAAGAGATAACATAGAAATTATCCACTATATAGATTCACCACTCTAACACAATAAAAATAGGAATTATACCTAGACCAAGTTGGCAAGGGCTTTTGCAGTCTAAGCAGCAACACCATCTCTGGCCTCTTCATGCCTCCCACTCTTTCTGGTTCAAGTCTCTTACTAACAGCCCTGCTCTTTCTTCATCTCACGTCCTTTGGGTTCAACCCATATTTCACAGGCGGTACACAAACCTTTTGATGGAAGTAACATTGTGGTCTCAGGCTGATGTTATGGAACAAAGCCAAAGTCTCATTCTTCTCTTCTGCTTTCCCATTCACAGAATCTCTCCCTGCTATCTGCCTTCCTTTTAAATACTTGAATATAAGAATCATGAAATGCACTTCTTTTTTCCACCAGGACTGACTCTGTCCTTTCTTCTTCAGTCCAGAACTTACATGAAGCAGTATAGATGAGGGCAATTAGGTACAGGACTCCATTTTGGCCAAAGCCAATGCCATGTCCCCTCCCCCCCCCCCAGCAGGCACTTGAGCATTAACAGTTCCAGGGGAGGCAGGTACAATATGATTCTCTCAATACCAAGAATCTCAGTGCCTATTGAATGTTGCCAGTGTGACTCAGCAAGGACAGTTATTATTTATTTTAAAATATTTTTACCCTGCATTTCTTCGTTTAAAGGACCCCAGGTGGCCTACGTCATTAAAAGAACTTGTTGAAAATTTAACACAGCGAGTATGCAAATACTAAAATGGAACAGATGAATGCCGTACTAAAAACACAAGTAATATTAAACATAAGGCAGTAAGGTAGAACTATGCATGTAAACCCTTAACCCCACTCACACGCACATCTGTGAAGGGGGTGAGATCAAGAGAGAGGCCTCCCCTGATGACCTTAACAGTGAAGCAGGCTCATACAGGGATAAACAGTCGTTGAGGTAGTTTGGATGGTTCAATTGATAAGACTCTACCAAAATGCCGGATGGAACAAATTTGTGATTAAAAAATAATGTGAATGCGGGAGAAAATGAATCTGGCATATCTGTCTTGCCAACATGTTCCCTACAAGGCAATGGCAGCAACAATCTGCTGTACATCATCATTATTGTCTCGACACCAGTGCTTCCAACAGCTTCTTCTAGCTCAAGTACTAGGAGTTAATGATTTCATTTGCCTGTTGAGGCTTATATGTCTTACAAAAGGATGCACACGGGACTCAAGTGAACCTATAGTCTAAAGTGGGGAACTTTTAATCTTCCATGTTATCCTTCCAATTTCCATTTTTATTCATCAGCGTCATCCAGGATGGTGTGAACTGAAATCAAATAACACTGGGAGGGCCACCAGTGTTCCATCGTTGCTCTGCCATCTGCCTAAATTGTTTGGCTTAGTTTTACTGAGTAAACCAAGAATGGGGAAAAATGTGACCTTGACAATGTTTTATATTGAAAAGCATTGCATGCATATTATTAAAAAGAAGGAAAACATGCAGGGTAGCATATTGATGGGATTTTCTGTCATATACATGAAATTGGGAGGCATGATAAAATTGTGATGAGGAGTAAGGTTGTTATATTTCAGACAGCTTGATTAAGATGTTTTCACATGAAACCTCTTTAAAATCCAGCTTGTAAAAAAAGCAGAAACATCTCACCTTATTCAATGTATACCCTGATCTGAGTAAATCTGGCAGTTACTTCATGTCTGTTTTGTTTTTGTTAGTGTTAGAAGTGGTACAATTTTTTTTTTACTTCATGTCCGTCACACAACTACTGAAATTTGTCTCGACCACGCCCCTGGAACAGGTGCTAAGTGCGACAATACTGTACCTGGTGCTGGGGTAGGGTTTTCCCTTGTTACTCTTTGTTCCTGCTTTCTGTTCCGAGACAAGACACCATGTAGTAACGACTGTCATGCAACAAAACATTCATTTCTCTCAGAAAACTGTGTCTAGGAAGCTAGACAAATTCAGTATTTGTCACGGTACAAGAACATGAGGTAACACTTGTCACGAGACAAGTTATCACGACCATGGGAACACTGAAATAGGGACAAAACCACCTGATCTTGACCAACGCTGTCACGTTACAAAACTAGTCATGGAACAAAGAAGGACATGAAGTAACTGCCTCTGTCAATTTAGTTTAATTCAGTTCACCCTACAGCCGAATCTGGCCGTTCTCCACTTCCATCCAAATCTCATATGAACAGGTCTGAATCAGGTTGGCATTTGGGGTCTCAGGCACAGCTGGCACAGACCCCTAATTTGTAAATGATTTCAGAGACAGAAAAGAGTGGGTGCTGATCCATTTCTGGCCACAATTCCATGTGCTGATTTTAGGCTATAAAACTGTCTTAACTAGAGATGGGCACGACTTAGCGGTATTCCCGTTTCCGTTTCCGTTAGTCGGTTCCGTTACTCTACGGAAACGGTAACGGGAATTACTGCCCCAGACTTCGAGCTCGAACCGACGAACGAACAATTTTGGTCTGATTTGTCGTGCTCGTTACTTGCATGACGTCACGCGATCGCGCAATGCCAAGCGGCACAGAAAAAAAGTTTTTAAAAGTAAAAAAAAGCCGATTCCCGGCCCTAAAAGCAGGCGAAAACTGTCTGAGGGCACCTACCAGGCCAGAAGGGTGGTTTTTTTGGGGGGTGGGGGTTTCCTCGCCCCCCTCTCCTTGGCTACTGCTACTGCTGCGCTGCTGGTACCAGGCGGGGGGGGGGATCGTCTCGTCTGCCTTTGCCATGCGGTGTGCGGGTGGGGGGATCCAAAATGCCGACCGCAATATTTTTTTTAAATCGTGATCCAAAACCCCACCAAAGCACCACAGAAACATGCGAAAATTAGCTATTTTAAATGCTTGATTTTTTACAGTAGCAGCAGTGGGTTTGTCTTGCAAAAAAAGTCTCCATTGATTTTATTTTATTTCATTTTATTTTATTTTTTTACACCTGCGCATTTGCAAAGATGGGCTCGCCCATGGGAGTGGACCATGCAAAGTCTTGGAGCCATTCCACCAATCGCATGGCCAGGTTTTGCTGACTGAACCAGGCTGGGAGGGCGTCTCCATTTGCCATGCAGTGCGGGGGGATCTAAAATGGCGGCCGCAATATTTTTTTTAAATCGTGGTCCAAAACCCCACCAAAGCACCACAGAAACATGCGAAAATTAGCTATTTTAAATGCTTGAATTTTTACAGTAGCAGCAGTGGGTTTGTCTTGCAAAAAAAGTCTCCGTTGATTTTATTTTATTTCATTTCATTTTATTTTTTTACACCTGTGCATTCGCAATGATGGGCTCGCCCATGAGAGTGCAACATGCAAATTTTCCACCAATCGCAAGGCCACTTGGCCAGGTTGACCACAGAGACTTCTGGGATGTGCCAATCGGGCATAAACAGCCCACTAATCGTAGCCCGAACCTGAACCCTAACCCTAACCTTAACCCATACACCAGTACACTGTCCTTCTAAGTGGGTCAGAGAGGCACCCAGAGGTGCACCCCAATACTCACCCTAACCTCACCCGTCACTAGCCTAACCCTAGCTCTTGTGCACTGCTAACCCATCTTAATCCTAAGCCAGATCTACTTGCATTACACTACATACAAGTATGTGAAACGCAGCATGTGCAAAGAGTCTGCCAGTCCGTCACTTGTGGCTCTGGCTGACTCCTGCCGCTGCCTCCAGGAGCCCGCTTACCCCCCCCAAACCAGTACTAACGACAACGAAAAAACGAAAAAACGAACCGACTAATTTTTGCGAATTTTCACGAAAAACGGAAACGAAACGAATCGGACCCTAGCCGAAACTGAAACCGAAAACGAAGTTTTTTTTCTGAGTCGTGCCCATCTCTAGTCTTAACATCTGAGAAGGCTCATCATCGGAGATGTGGTCATTGAGCTAGTTTGGACTAGAGATGGGCACGGAATGGAAAAATAGTGTTTCATTTCATTTCTTTTTTCATATTTAACAATTTTTAAAAGAATTTTTGAAATGAAACAAAACAGAACAACATGGTCCATTACATTATAAAATGGCTCCCCTGGGTCCTAGAGGCACCAAATTTGAAGGGTAGCTTCCTTGTACTCTTCCTTTTAAACCCTCCAAATTTGGAGAGGTTCGGAGTTCAGGGGAAAAGTTATTAAACTCCAAATTGGGTCCCCCATGGAAAAAGAGGAAGAGGAAAACCTGTTGGCATTTTTAACCTCAAGCAGCCTGCGAAATGCAAGGCATTACGGTTGAGGGACTGCTGAAATGATTCCAAGTACACAAGCTCAGGGCCATAAAATTTCTCTTGCTCTTTCAAAGTGAAACTTTTATTGTGCTTTATCACAGAATAACCCTTCCAAGCAAGACCTACCAGCATCACACACACCCCTTCAAGCACAGAACAATGAGCTTGCCTTGAGTTTAACGTTTAAGGCCAGATTTTCCCCCTCTTCTTGTTTCTCCATGGGGGGACCCACTTGGGAGTTTAATAACTCATCCTCCTGAAGCCCAAAGCTCTCCAAATTTGGAGGGTTTAAATGGAAGAGTCCAAGGGAGCTGCCCATAAAGTTTGGTGCCCCTAGGATGCAGGGAAGTCATCTATTTCATAGAGCAATTAACCATTTCATTTTCAAAAGCTAAAATGGCATTTTGTTTTGTTCTGTAACAAAATGCTTGCTGTCGTTTCGTTTCATTTCATAACATTTTGAAACCTTATGAAATGACAAAACAGACTGTCATTTTTCATGTGGTGCCCATCTCTAGCTTAGACCCAAGCTTTTTAAGGCAACAAACACAGTTATTTTTCACTTTTATTACTTCAAAAGGCAATGGTAGAAACCTGTCTTTCTACACCTTCAATGTGTTTTCTCTACCCCACATCCTCTCCCTTCATTCTCAACAATAAAAAAATTAAAAGTGATTTAATCCATGGCTTTGCAGGAGTAAAAGCAAAGCAGGTGTGTGTTTTTCTAAGTTAAAGCATCTTAGACTTCCCCTTGTCCTTCTGAGTTCTTTCTCTTCTCCCTCGCTAATTGTGGTGAATGAATGTCAGGCTTAACACACAGAACACATGTGTGTAGCGTTCTGTCCCATTAATACCTTTGAGCTATGTCTTGTTCACAATTACCCCGATTCACCTCCTCTTTATGTATTCATCCAAAGGGTGTGCACAGCCACATTTCTCAGCTTCACCCAGCCAACTCTTTGCCCTCAGCATCTCTATTTATTTATTTATTATTTATTTATACAGCTTATATACCGCCCGTCTTCCTGGAAGGAACTCCGGGCGGTTTACAATGAATGTACAAAACAACAAATTATAAAACAGCAACTAAAATAAATAGTAACTAAACTAATAAACTAGAAAAAGACAACCATTAGTCCATGCTGTAAAAATCACCTGACAGATGCTGCTGTCCCATGGCAAAGGTGACAGAAGAAGGAAGGGTGATCTAGGGATTGCTATCCTTCTCGTTCTGCATGGGGTAACTGGTTGCATTCACACCACAGGAAGCGGCTCCATAGTATATTCCATTGGTGATTATTAGAGATGGGCACGACTCAAAAACATAATTTTTCATTTTTTGTTTTTCGTTTAGGGGGTCCGTTTCGGTTCATTTTCGTTTTTGGGGTTTTTTTGCACATTTTTTGTTTTCGTTTTCATTACGAAACGAAATGAAAAATGAAAACAAAAACAAAAATTTGCTGAGTCATGCCCATCTCTAGTGATGATTACACCTGACAGATGTCACCTCAAGTCCTTCTGCCCTCTGGAAAAAGCTGAGTTCAAAATCAGCTCAGAAGTCAATGTCCCTCTCAATTATTCTTCCACTGATAACATTTTTTCCTACATTTTGCCACTGTCTAGGGTTTACTTAATCTTGTGCATGGCTGGAATTTTTTAAATAGTTTTTTTATGGTTTTTATTTGATGATTTATTTGAGGTCCTTCTGTTTGTTCTATTATATTTCACTGATTGTTCCTTTCAACATAAACCACCCAGAGTAATGCCCAATACAGTGGTACCTTGTATAAAGGAATTAATTCATTCCAAATGAAATTATTTTAAGCAAATTTTCCCTTATACAAATTCCCAGAGGAATGCATCGAAAACGGAGTAATCCCATTTTTATGTTGTACGGATTCTGCCCATAGGCAATTATGTTAAGCAAATTTCCCCTATCTCTGGAATTTTTTATGTTGTACAAATTTTATGTTATACAAGTTGTTTGTTATACAAGGGTCCACTGTATATATAGGGCGGGATGCAAGTTTTTGAAATAAGCAAATAAGTAAGCAAATGGGTAAATAAATAACTATGTGAGAGGTTAAAGAAGAAAATGTGACACTCAAGTGTTTTTGTCCAGCCTTTGGGGATCATGGAAAATCAATGAAAATAAAAAAGGATAGCTAGAAGAGCCATAAAATGTTGTTCCCACAATGCTACTTCCCAAACATCATCCTAGGACACTATCATTTGTGATGACCTCTCCCTTCTAAAGGATAGTAGATATGTGTAATGAATATAGAATTTGTCTTTTATACCTGAGAGGAACCTTAGTCCATCCAAATGAGTATTGTCAACTATACATTTATTTATTTATGTATTTATTTATTTTTGCCCTACCTTTCACCTTGAAAAGGACCCAAGGTGGCTTACAAAACTGGAAGGCAATATTAATTTGTTTAATTTATTTATTGGATTTTTATACTTCCCATCTGGCAGTGAGGCCACTCTGAGGGATTATCGACAATCATTCAATACCATACAAGGAAAGCACATATAATTCATACAATTCAATAAAATAAACATTAAAATAGAGTAAATATATTGACAATAAAAATAACATGAAATAAGTTATAATTTCCAAACCTTAGATGTTATTTGTGGACAGATCACATTTTAGTGGGTAGACACTTAGATTTACATTATGTTACGTTAATGTTGAAAATAATGAGTATACAATTGTGGCTGGCAAATATCATTGAAAGTCAATACTTACAGTGAAGCACAATGAGTAAAAAGAGGCATCTTGCATCATTAAAAGTCAAAATCAGAGCAAAGAATGATAGGTATCCCAAAAGACAAAGAAAAAAAAAGTTTGGAAGTAAGCCAATGTTTTCCTTAGAACTGCCGTGTCTTTCAAATTGCACCTTGTGAGGCAAAGAAATGAGGAAGTGATGACATGATTAACTGCTGAACAAATTTACTGCTGACTCATGGCAGCCACAGCAAAAGGAGGAAGGACATTTCTAAAACAGCAATGAAGCTACTTGGATGAGTAGTGAAATGTCTAGCTCTCACAAGAATAGAAGTCCAGCTGCCATTACTCAACTTCACCTGGATGACTGAGAATCTTCACAGATATTTTTAAAACTTTTTCCCCCTCCTGTTCTTTTACTTCATATGTGATACAGTGGGAATGATTGTTTGTGTCCCAGTTTCCAGTGGATTTATTTGATTGGTAGAGATACAGATAGTAGCACCCTGTATCCGCTGATTCACCGTCTACAGATTCAGTTATCCATGGTTAGTGACCAGCAGTGTGAGGGGCTGGGACGGTGGTGGTGTGCCACCCCAGGTGGTGCAGCAGCAGCCCTGTGGTCGGCTGGTGCCCACCCACAACTTTGGCAGTGGAGGCGAAGGCCACATGGCCCTCAGCAGTCTGGCCCAGGGATGTTCCCTGGGGCCTAGGCAGAGGTGGCTGAGGAGGTGTGAAGTCTCTGCCAGTGGCAGTGTGAAGGGCCAACTGGCACACCCATGAGGCAATGCAGGTTCTTTGATGGTGGCCATGTGGTGCAAAGTCCCTGCCAGCAGTCCCGGCAGTGTGAAGGCCTGCCAATGGTCACACAGCACCACTGCTTTTGCCCCTGGCACTCCACTGACACCACAACCCCCTCACTCCCATTGCCACCCCCTGGATAAGAGCATTTTTGTTATGCTTGGGGTGGCCCAAAACTGATCTCCTGCAGTTATAGGGGTCCTACTGTAGTTCATTGCAAACAACAGCACTCAAGATTTCTCAGAAATTTATAAAGCATCAACCATTACCCATTCATCTTTGGTAATAATGGCCAATAAAAGACAAGCAGAGGAATTGAAACTGCCAATATGCACTCACATTAGTCACATACTGGAACAATCCATCCAGTTCAATAAATTCCCACATATTCCATAATTTAGTGTTCTAAAAACCAAGGCAGTAGATGTTCTGAGGGGACACTAGGTCAGCTGAAACTGTACTGGATTCATATCCCTCCCCAGCCTAGTACAGTGGTACCTAGGTACAGTGGTACCTTAAAGGAATTAATTCGTTCCAAATGAAATTATGTTAAACAAATTTTCCTTTATACAAATTCCCATAGGAATGCATTGAAAACAGAGTGATCCCATTTTTATGTTGTACGGATTTTCCCCATAGGCGATTATGTTAAGCAAATTTCTCTGGAATTTTTTATGTTGTACAAATTTTATGTTATACAAGCTGTTTGTTATACAAGGGTCCACTGTATTTACTTAGGATAATTATCAACTTGGCCTAGCCATATACCAGCAAGGTGGCTTTTTCTCTGGGTTGGAGGAATGTGGGGGATCCGGATGAAAGAACGTAGACTCAAGTCCAGTTTTCCGACCAGTGGAGCGATGATGTCACCCCTTGCCATTTGACACGTTTTATTACATATCATTTACATGCCACAGTATGCACAGCATCAGTGATTGGTTACAAGAGAAAGGGTACACCCCAGAGTATTCACAGAATAAGGGATTGGTCACAAGGGAAAGGTTGGCATATGCTGGTTGGCTGCTGTGTGATTGGTCACAAGGGAAAGGTTGGCATATGCTGGTTGGCTGGCTGCTGTATAGATAATTGCCTCATGGACAGAGCATGCCTTGCCCAGTTATTGATTACCATAACCCTTGACCTTGCTGTTTGCAGATGGAAGGCGAGTTAATGAGAAAGGTGAGTTAATGAGAAGGAGACAAGGAGACAAGAATAGCTGAGGATGAAAAGTAAGCAGAATTAGCCCAGTGACCAGGAGTAAATAAGTGGATATGAGCAGACAGCGCCAAGTCAGGAATAAACAAGCTGAGTAAATTAAAGGCAAATAATAGGTAACCCAGGCTGGTTTAGATTCCAAGGTCTGGAGTCTGGAACATGCGGATTCAGCAGAGAGCATCAGGAGTGCTTTCACTCTCTTGGAATGCGGACTCTGGACTTTCCCCCATGGATCAGACTACTACAGAGGAAGGTTCGATATCTGGCAATATTTAGCTCCTCCTTCCCTCCCAGTTATTGAATCTGCTTCTAGTTGATCTTAGCCAGGAAATCAGTTGTGCTGGTAGTCCTTCTGCTGGCAAATCTCTAAGATCATCTGCCCCCTGGGGGAAATTTCTGATACTACATGGTCAGTTCTGCCCATTCCCACATGTAAAGTGTTCTGCTTATATACCACTTCATACCACTTCAAGTAGTCTCTGGGCGGTTTACAGTTTTAATTACACTATGCAGGCTACACATTGCATAGTGTTAACTAGGAATGTCCTGTTACCAGACCAGATTAATCTATTGTTTGTGGCACTATTTTTATTTTTAAAAGGATGATAAATTCTAAAACATTGACTGCTGTTATCACAATACCTAATTCACAGTGAGTTAGGCATCTCACAAGGAGTTGCTGAAAAATAATTCAAAAAGGTTAGAAAATAAATTAACATGGCTATGCAATGTTGTCCCATGGGACAATGAGGAAGGGACAAAAAAGTGCAAGATGCAAGGAGGCCCTCTTTTCATTTCATATTTGTGCTCTATGGAATTTACACATTTGGTGCTCTCGGTAAACACTGCTATGTTTATAGCTCACTTTAAGCATAAAAACGGGCCTGTGGAGGGCTCTGGATAGCTATGACATTTGAAAAAAAAATGCCTCTTGAGAAAAACGGAAAGTGATAGCAGTAAATATAATCAAAGCGAACATTTGATCACCAGAGCTGTAGAGAAGCAATGGAAAAAAACAACAACCCCGAAATATTATGGAGAAGTGTTTGAGCACATTCACCAAATATGCAAACAGAACTTTCACTGCTGTTTGTGTTGAATTCATATTTTGCTTCATGAAAGCAGATAATCTCTGATCTTTCCAGTTTGGTTTGTGGAGACCAGAATGATCAATAATCAGTAACAGGGGTTCAGACAAGTTTCCATGTGTGAACCGTGCACCTTAGCATCCATTTGAAGTGTAGAGATTGGCAGGTGAAGCTTTCTATAGTATCCGTTTGGTCTTAGTTATTTTACTGGAAGTCCACCAATAGAAGCAACATCTTTTCCTCCAAGCAATTTTATTTTTCATTTTTTCAGTTATTTATTTTTATTAGTATGATTCTTTACTGAACAAAGCATTTCAAAGAGCATTCCATTAGCGATAAGAACATCTGTCAGGTTTTCTTTCATATGCACTGGATTTTTTCAAAGCATCTTTGTTTTATTTTTCTCTCCAAAATAAACAATTAGGAACTTTTAGCAAATTCTTCAATAAGAGACAGAAATGTTCAGGTTCAATAGATCCATCTATTCCTACCACTATGGGGATCATGTTGCCCCTATTTTTCCATGTTTTGATATTATGTCAACCTCAATTTGGCACCACTATTACTGGAAACACAAGGATACACAAATTTAAAGTTCTCAAAACCTTGGGTTTGGAGACAGATAGTTATCAGTTATAGTTGGACTTCTGTATTGTTTCCCCCATATGGAATTCTTTTTGTTCCAAAGGAAAAGAAATTGATGACATTTGGGAAAGTCTGATATGAAGAAATGGAAGAGAAATTCCCCCCCCCCCAGCCCTAACTTCTAGGAAGGGATACCAGTGTGGTGTAGTGAACAGGTTGACAGACTAGAATGCCAGAGAATACGGTGAAAATACTGTACTTGCTTGGCTATGGAAACTCACTGGGGGAGTTGAACTGGAGAAACAACTCCTTAAATTAGGTTCTGACTTGGTACCATAGAACACACACATAGAACTTCCAGGAAACATTTGGACAAAACTGGGCCAAAACCTATTCCCCAGTATGGCTCATATGGGTCCAAGTTGGACCCTTACAGACACATTAGGCAGGAGGCTGGAAGCATTCTATTCTGAAGATATCTTGGATAGCCAGAGTCATTAATGTGGCCGTATTACAGTGCATGATTACGAAACTAGAAATTCTCAATGCCACAAAGAGAAGAAAATTACAATATTTGGTCTCATAATGTGCAATAACAAATACCAGCAGCTGTGGGATGGAAGTCATACCCCAGTTCTTAAAAGAAAAAAGAAAAAAGCACAGACTTCAACACTCACTACATTGTGTGGTGTTTTATTTTTGAAAAAAAAAATGAGGAACCATGTCTATTAAATTTCCAAACCATGTACAAAACCGCAGCTCTCTATATTATTCATTGTTGAGTTTGCCTTTCCATTTCTCAGCCCTTTTCAAGGTAGTTGTTGTATATCTTCCTTTCTTCCTTTGAAAAAGCCAGACAACAACTTTGCCTATGCCCCCACAAATCATTGTGTACTGCCAAGGGATGCTCACAATGGCTTTCGATACTAATCTGTTCCAGTGTTGAGGAACAGCACAAAAGCCTTGTTTCCCCCCACAAATTGGCATCTCAGCATTTGCCTTTGAATGCAGCCGTTTTCTATTCATCATCCCACCACATTCAATAGGCTGGGCTTGAACAGGGTTGAGGCAACAATTTACTCTGCAGCTCTTTGTTGCTATTCGTTTCCCTTGATCATCTGTCGATCTGGTCTCTTTAATAAGTTGGTAAATCTTATTGCAGGCATCTGGGGTAACAAAGATCACCAAGGGCATAACAATCATTACAGGGAACAATAAGCGGGGATGTTCAGGCTCTTCATTTATCTAGGTTCTCACAGGGCCGATGGACAATCACTGTTGCACTTTATCAGTATCTGTTAAAATTCACTGTCTCTGTTTCTTTATAAGAGGCTGGGCTCCAGAGACGGTGTAAGTACATCTTTTCGGAACTGTGCACATTGTATCCAGGGGTAGGAATGGCATGTGCCCAAACAACTAATAAATAGGTGGCATATGTTGGCATTTGTATAACCATTTATACATAATATATTTATTTATTTATTTATTTATTTATTATATTTATATACTGCCCCATCTTCCAAGATGGAACTCGGGGTGGTATACACTAAAAAAAGAATAAAACAACAGCAAACGAGCATAAAAATCAGAGCCACCAGTAAAAATAGGAGGGTACAATACCCTCCGCTGAGAATGGTGTGGGCGGCACAGGGAAAAGGAAAAAAAAGAAGGAAAATTAAACAAAAATTAAACAAAAAGGTCGCCGCATGCCTCCTTGAAGAGATGGTAAATCATTGTTGCCTTGCTCCTGATTACTTTGGAAACCCCATTTATAGAGAATGCCAACATGTGCCACCAATTCTTGTGTTAGCAAAGGAGATGGCGAACAGACTCTGTGTGCCATGCTGGCAAGAAGCAGCAGAGGGAACATTTTGCTACTGCAAATGTCAAAGGAAACACGTATTATGTTTCCAAACATACGAACCTCACATATCAGAAATGAGCAGGGTGGGCACAGACGTGAAGCTCACAGTGAGGAAGCTCTTGTAAGGTGGTTTGGAACCTTCTCCAGAACCTTGGTGTTCACATCTGGTGGGGTCTGCAGTTTTGTAGAATCTGCGAACTGTTTTTGCTGAATTTGTAATGTTGGATATAGGGCCCAATCCAAGGTCTATCTATATAGAGAATGTGTGTGTGCCACTGCCTCAGAAACACTACAGGTTTGTTTTCATGTATATGGAGGTTAGCTTTTAGGACATACTTTTCTTAGTATGAAACCAAAATACCTCTGTGACAAGTATTGGAAGCCTTTGAAGGTGGCCTTAGGTTTAAGTAAACCTTTTGGAGCAGAGATTGTTATCATTGTTATGTGCCAGCAAGTTAATTCTGACTGAAGGTAGGAGCCTCGTGGCGCAGTAGTTAAATGCCTGTTCTGCAGGTAAAACTCTGCTCATGACCTGGGGTTCAATCCCAGGAAGCCGGCACAAGGTTCACTCAGCCTTCCATCCTTTTGGGGTCAGTACCAAGCTCTAAGTCTGTGTCCCTACTTTTAAAAAAATAACTTCCCCCCCCCACAAAGGTGGGATAGCTGGGTTCTGAGTCACAAACTGAGTCTGAGTCACTGGGGGGAAAACCCAAGTCAAGCCCAAGTTGTGATGTAAGTCCAACTTGACAGTGAGCCCCAAAACTCAAGAGATGGTATGTGTATAACCTGCTCAGTTTGCTGTAGGAATACCTGGCCTGCTACCTGTTCCCCCTTTCCTGGAAATGCCAAGAACTGAGACTGAACTTGGGAAAACAAGGGATATACCATTGAATTAGGGAACCTCATCAAAGATATCAAGGGCCCAGCGAAGTGTTCTCCTGTGTACGGGTTGATATCATCCTGCAGTGTTAGATAGCAGTTGGTGCATTTATCAATATAATCCAACATCTATTGGATGCAAGTCTCACGTTGTCCAGGTGGAATGAAAAGAAATCTTTGAGAAGCACACATACAGGTCACTTGCTTGTCTTTGCTTCAGTGGAGATGAAGCTGTTTTATTTGAGAAGAAAAAACAGAGGCGGGTGGGATTTGGTGGGAGTAGAGGCATTTTGATTTCATCAGGAATGGGAGAAAAAGAGTTTATAACCTTTCGTGAGTCCATGACTTTAGCTGTGGCTCACCGAGGCATGAACTGCATCTTGCTGTCTTTTTCCTTCTCCCCCACAAGCTGATGCAAACAAACCTATACTGGGAACATTTTCTTTCTGCCGGTCGAAAAAGCGCTCCCCCTCCCCGTAATCTTGGTGGGTTCTAAATTCTCAAATCCATTAAAGCGTTCTTTGCCAATCAACTTTAATGGCCTTCATGACTTTAGAGGGAATCCCCCCCCCTTTGCTTTCTACATCTTTGCACGGCCATTTTTTTATCCCATTTCCAAATAGCTGTCCCTGGAAGGGACCATTCGCTGCTTGGGAGCATACATACAGTACAGTCCCAGAAAGCAGCTCCAAAAGATTCAATCCCAACCTAGCATAAAATGACTGAGGACTAAATTCTTCTTATTTCAATGGAACTTAGTCACAAGTCAACCAGCCCCAGCCGTTGGTCCCAGGCAGCCATCTTGTTCACCCTTGACCAATCACTTTCTCAATAGAACATGCATCTGGGTAAACAGGCTTCAGACTGATGCATTAGGGACTCGATTCTGTTTAAGGTGCATTGATTGTAGTATTGTAACATTGTAGAAAACTGGGAGGGATCATTGGTCGGAACCCCCTGCAGATGCAATTAGTACAGAGCAAAGCAATGCCCATCCAGCCTCACATTAAAACGTAACAGTAAAACACATTTCTCCATTAATGGACAGCTTAATGGTTTAGGTATTTGGCTGTGAAGTCAGTGGAGAGGAGTTTGATTCCCCCACTGTGTCTTCCTGATAGATTTACTTTTTAAATCTTTTTTTTTTACAATTGTTAAGTTAGTTTATTTGGAATCTTAATCTTATTTAAGATCAATTAAATTTAATTCAATTGAATCTGGGTTTACTTTTTATTTGTAGGTTTGGGGTGTGTTGTCTGTGGTTATTGTTGGCTTTCTGTATTAATTGCTTGTTCATACTTATTTGATATATAATAATAATAATAATAATAATAATAATAATAATAATAATAATAATTTATTTGTTTATTTATTTGTTGCATTTATACCCCGCTTATCTTCATTGTGAACTCTAAGCGGCTTACAAGGCTACAATACCCACACAAATTACAGTAAATACACAAAACATGACAAAAATAATAATAACAATAATCAAAAAGTTAAAACCTTATGGCACCTCAATAATTATTATAAATAATAATTAATTTATTATTATTATTATTATTATTATTATTATTATTATTATTATTATTATTATTATTATTATTATTATTATTATTATTATTATTATTATTATGTAGTTTTTGAGCATAATACCCTGGATATTACGATTGTGGAGAAGAAAAGAGTGTGGTTCATTGATATTGCTACACCAAGTGATAGTAGAGGCAGGAAGAGGGATCTCTGTAAACGGATCTTCCCCACAGACGATGAATTACTTTGGGACTTCCGAATACAGACAGACAGGGTTTTGGAGCATAATACCACAGATATTATGATTGTGAGGTGATAGTAGAATCACAGAGAAACAACTTGAAAAAAATTACTCGATATCAGGATCTGAAAATTGAACTTCAGAGACTCTGGCATAAACTGGTACAGGTAGTCCCAGTGGTAATCGGCATGCTGGGTGCAGTGCCTAAAGAGGTAAGCAAGTATTTAGAAGAAATTGGAGTTGACAAAGTCACCATCAGTCAGCTGTAGAAAGCCAACCTTCCTGGGAGCTGCTTGCATAATTTGCCAATACATCACTGAGTCCTAAACACTTGGGAAGCGTTCGACTCATGATTTGTAATACAAAATCCAGCGTAGTTAGCTGTGACGTGGTGATGATGATGATGATGATGATGATGATGATGATGATGATGATGATGATGATGATGATGATGATGATGAT
>JAHTLZ010000204.1:6084571-6096733 GCA_023846285.1 Phrynocephalus versicolor | reverse complement strand
AATAATAATAATAATAATAATAATAATAATAATAATAATAATAATAAAGTGATCCATAGGGTCTTTTCCCTCTCTGAAGTTCTGAGACGCCACCGATAAATCTTTTGAAATATTCTGTTCCACTGATCAAGTACTCATATGACTGGGAAGTTCTCCCTAATGACAGTTTCTTTCTTCTAATTTTACACCATTAATTTAGGTCCCAACTTCTGTAGCCCCCAAAATCAAAATTGCATTTTTTAATATTTGCAGTGTTCTGACATATCATACCTCAACTTTTTTATTCTGCAAGCTATCAGTCAACAGAAAGTGATATTCCCAGTTTAATCTGAAGTGGCCTGACCTCATCAACAGGACTATGTCTTCTCCTGGGAACTTCAACTAAAGAAAGGTATTGCTGATGAGTCACTATGGAAATATAAAATATATATATATAGAATTATAGAATTGAGCATTAACCTTTAACCCCTCCCTTAAAAGCCAGCCAGGGATGCAACTCAGGGAGCCCAGTTCCCCCTTCTCTTTCCCCTTGTCCCACGAGCACATGGCAAGACCAGTTCAAACTGCTCGGTTCCCCTGAATGGATTTTGCCAGAGGGAATCTTCCCCTTCCCTCACAGAGACAATGGGCTGTATGGGGCACCTTTTCCTGCTTAGCCCTCCAGCCTCCAAAATGTTCCAGCCAGAGACCCAATTCAGGCAAGTCTCTCCTGAATTGAGGGATTATTCCCCCCCCTACTCTGGCCAACAAGGAGAATGATTCCCAGCCATCATTCTCAAGGATTAGGGACTTCCCTCAGCATCAAAGTCTAACTCCACTGCCTCTACAGAACCAACACCCCCTCCTCCTCTATCCTGCCAATCTCTCACTTCCCCCCCTTTCTGCCTTGTTCCTTCTTGGCCTTTCCTATCTCATTAAACCTAAATACTTGGGACGTTTCTCTACTTTCCGGACCTGAGCACCCTTTCTGGGCAGCAAGAGGGGTTGCCAGCTTAACTGAAGGAAAAGATCATCCAGACTCAATTTTCTCAACACGGGGAAGGCACGCATCCCTAGCAGATGTGCAAGACGTTATCGCCGTCTGAGGCATACTATTGTTTCATTCCTACATCCAACTAAAAACACCATCTGGCAGCAAATGGCTTTTACGGATTAGCTTTGCCACCTCCATTGTGACCCTCCAACCCCCCACTGTGACTGTTCCTCCCTGACTACCTGTTGATTGTTCCCTGACTACTTAGACAGATTGGATCACCGCCTGGAGGAATTTATCATTTCCACCTTTCCCGGACTCATGAGAAACTGACAAACCCCCTTTGAATAATCTGACTGGTTTTTCCTGTTCCATATTGACTCTGTCCCTCGACCCCCCATTGACTTTCTGATTCCTACAGTGTACCCAGGCTCAGCAAACAAAGCCTTGTTTCCCTCTTCCATTGTATTCCCCGGATGGCCTAATCAGGGAACACCTGGGTTCATCAGCATTTGCATGAACCCCAACTCCAGCTCACCGAGGACTGCCCAGAGCCACCCCTGGCCACCCCTGGACTATCCCAATTGGACAATTTGAACTTCCTTCAGCCAATCTCTGAATAGGCGCCGTTCTGTGATGGGAGGGGGGAAGAATCAATAAAAGTTTGGGGTCTCCATGTGCTCGTGGCTGAACACCTTTGCTCTGTCTCTGGCTGGGTGTTCGCCTGCTGCTTTATTAGGCCTAATAAATACAGTATTTGTCTCAGGATCTCTCTCTCGTTGGACTTTTATTGGCAACTGGGGGTCCAGCGGAACTCAGCAGGACTAGCCTGACTGAAATAGAATTTTACTCTTATTTTAAACCCAACATTGCTTAATTGCAGTGGCTCCAGAATGGGGTAAAAAAAATAGTCAGAAAATGGCCAAAATAGCTCAGAATGGGAAACTATGTTGTGTTCAGGATGTGAGTGATCTCTTTAGGCCAGCCATGACCAAAGTCCAGCCCGTGGGCCAAATCTGGCCCGTCAGGCCATTTTGATTGGCCCACAGCTGGCTGCCCCTCCCCTCCCTCCTCCTCCTTCTCCCCATGCTTTTTTAAAAAAACTCTCCTGCCCCGGGGCTCTTTGCAGAGAAGGAGCCCATGGCACGGCATGGAGAGTTCTTCCACTGCTGCTGAGGAGGTTGGAGGGGCCAAGCCGCTGCAACCACCGGTGAGCTTGTGTGTTGGGCAGGCAGGCATGCAAACCTCTTCATCCACCACCACTGAGGAGCCAGGGCACTTGTGAGAATGCAGGGTGGGCAGGCTGGTGAGTGTGTGGGCGTCTGCCTCCTCCTTCAGCACTGGGGTGCTTGTGAGGGTGGGGGTGGACTGGCCAGCCAGTGAGCACGTGGCCATCTGCCACCTCCTTCAGTGCCGGGGCACTTGGGGGTGCGCCAGCGAGTATGCGGCCGTTTGCTGCCTCCATGTGGGGGTTGGGCAGGCCGGCAAGCCTCTGTTGCTGTCGAGGAGCTTGGGGGTGGGCGGGCTGGCAAGCTGATGCCACCGCTGGGGAGCTTGGGGGCTGCAAGGTCGCACAGATCACCCCTTCCAAGGGTCAACCTGCAGCCATCTCTCCCTGTGCTTCCCTTGGTCTCACCTTCCTTCCTCCCTCCCTCCCTTGGTCACCACATTCCTTCCTTCCTTCCTCCTTGGTCCCCCTTCCTTCTTTCCTCCCTCCCTCCCTCCCTCTCTCGGTCACCACCTTCATGCCTGCCTGCCTTCCTTCCTGCAGGTTGGGCTTGCAAGGGGTCAGTGGGTTGGGCTTATGGGTCAGTGGGTGGGGCTTGCAGTGGGGTGGCAGGGTCTGGGAGCAGCCGGCCCCCGCCACATTCTTAGCCACCAAATCTGGCCCTCCTTATGAAAAGTTTGGACACCCCTGCTTTAGGCCATCTTTTTTTTTAAAGGAGGAATGGGGGTTGTTTATGGGCTTTAGCAAGGCATCATTACATTCATTCTCCTTAAAACATTGCTTTCTAGGTTCTTTCCACATATATTTTTTTACATTCTCAAGCCACTGTTAGCTTCAGGTTCAACTGAATATTCCCTTTCTGTTTTTCTTCCATTTTGTGGGGGCTGTGATGACCATGAGAAGGGGAAGGGAATATTCTTCCTTTTCAAACTCTTGGTTGAAAGTGAGAAATGGAAAGGTTCTAAAAATGTCTTGTGAGATGTCCTGTTGTGTCGAGGCAGTTCCCCAAGAATAAGGCATTTGGGCTGAGTTGGGCTGGCAGGGACAGGAAATTATCTCTGAGGATGCAACTTATTATCTAGCAATTAAGTTCTCTTTCAAAAATTGTATATGGATAATGGTGAATGTCTACCTCCCACCTTATTCCTCTTTGTACTATCACCCACATATGTGGGCTAATTTGGAAAGTTTTTTAATCAAGCTAAATTCATCCTGCCCGAATGCCATGGTGATTTTAGTAGGCGATTTCAATGCCAGAGTTGGTCCATCTTTAAGACTTGCTGCACAGCGGGGTAAAATCCCCGAGGAATACCTTCTGAATCATGTCCTGTGGTCTTCTAGGGACGCTAAAAGTAATGAGGCTGGTTCCAAGTTAATGTCATTGATTTATAATTGCAACCTTTATATTTTAGGGGGTAAAGAACCAGGTTTTGTTTATCCATTTACTTATCATTCAGGTAACTATAGTAGCGTAGTGGATTACATCTGTGTTTCCTATGATAGTACAAACTTATTCTCAGACATTCAAGTATTAGTGAGGGAAGACAGTGACCACCAACCTATTAAGGTCCAGTTCTAGGGCTGTTCAGACACTAGAATTTATACTCCACTTGATGAAATCTTTACCTCCAATGTTGAAGTTCGGCAAAATAGGAAGCTAACATGGGCCAAGGTGAACACGGAGGCATTGACCAATTTCTTGAACTCTGAGCAGGCCATACATTGGAAATCTGAAATTGCCTCTAATTCAGCTGACTCTGTCACGGTCATGTCCTATTATGCCGAGCTATGCAACGCCTTAAAAGACCAATTTTTAACATCAAACACTCCTCTTAAGCAATATTTGAATCACAGGTCGCCCTGGTTTGATTCGGACTGTCATCTAAATAGAAAACATCTAAGAGCAAAAATGCATCAATCTTTGATCTCGCCTTCTGCAGTAAACCATACTGAAATGTTAAAAGCAAGACGCACTTATAAAAACCTTATTTCTAAGAAAAAAGCTATTCATAAAGCCAAAATTTGGGCTGATCTGGAATTGCAAGCCAAGGGGGAAAATTCTGTTTTCTTTTGGAACACAGTTTCTGGTCTCCTGAAGGAACATACTTTCCATCTTGATTCCCTCATCCCAGTAGCAACATGGGAGGAGTACTTTGCTAATTTATTCATGGCTCCTTCCAAGGTTTCTGAACAAACTTCTCTTAAGGACTTATTGTCAATTAATGATTTCCCGGCCTGGCCCCTAGTTGCAACAGCTGAGATCGTTTCTATCATTAACTCATTGCAACCCAATAAGGCCCCTGGTGAAGATTTCCTCCCCCCCCCCGAACTTTTTAAATCTCATATTGACTGGTGTGCTCCCCTTTTAGCAGGGTTGTTTTCCCACATAGATGCCACAGGTATTATTCCATCAGGCTGGGAAGTTGCCATCATCATCCCCTTGCATAAGAAGGGTGCCAAAAATGATCCCAGCAACTACAGACCTATTAGTTTAATAGGAGTAGTTGCCAAGATGTATGCAAAACATCTGTTAAACAAAATGGCTGATTGGTTGTTGGAAAGAAATATATTAGTGGAGGAGCAAGCCGGTTTTAGACCTGGCAGATCTACGATTGATAATTGTTTCGTTCTTCACCACCTTGCCTCTAGACAAATTGCCAAGGGCAAGCAATTATATGCTGCTTTTATTGACCTTAGCACTGCTTTTGACTCTATAAACAGAGAATTATTGTGGGAAAAATTGGCTAGTTACAACATGGATCCTAGGCTCCTTATTTTAATCAAGGCCCTGTATTCGAACACGCAATTAAAAATCCGCGTAGGCCCCAATGGCTCTCTTTCCAAGTCAATATCTTCATACAAGGGCGTTAGGCAGGGCTGTATTCTAGCGCCTATGCTATTTAATCTTTATGTTAATGATTTACCTGGCTACTTACAAGATGCCTCTACTCATATGCTAAAAATTTATGATAAATTCTTAAACATCTTGCTTTATGCTGACGACATGGTATTGTTGGCTCATACACAGGTAGGCCTGAGAAGGCTGCTACAAAAACTGAACACCTACTGTGCTAACAACTCTCTAGTTATCAACAGAACCAAATCAAAAGTAATGGTATTCAATAAACGTATTGTGTTACATAATTGGTTTATCAAGGGAGAACCTATTGAACAGGTCAATACATTTACCTATCTAGGAATCACTTTTACATATACTGGCTCGTGGCTAAATCATTTTAAAAGAAGTGCACATAAGGCGGAAGTAAGTGTAAATCATTTGCACAAATTAATCAGTTTCAATTGCCCTGGTTCACTCCTACCGATACTGAAAGTTTTTAGGGCCAAAATTGTACCTATGTTGACATATGGAGCTGAAATCTGGGGCTTAACTAAAGCTCCCCAGCTAGAATTAGTTCAGACACGTTTCCTTAGAAGAATCTTGGGGACAGATAAAAATACCGCTGCCTACGCTGTCAGGGCGGAATCAGGTGTTCATTCTCTTTCTAGTTATACCGTAACTAGAGCCTTTTCGTTTTGGCTGAAGTTGCAGTCTTTAGGCTTTGATAGATTCCCCAAGCTCTGTTTATTAGAACAGACAGCATCGGACAACTCCAATTCTTGGGCAAAACAAATTCGTATCATTACTGCCCATTTCGGGCTTTCAATTCAGAGCCAAATTTTACATCCCGACCAGGCTAAAGAAACCTTCCTTCAAAGAGCCTTAGATCACAGTGCTCAATCAGACCTGGAGCTTCTTTCCAAAAACAGAGCCTTGGGATGGCTATCCAAGAATAAACTGATATCCCATT
Source organism: Phrynocephalus versicolor (assembly GCA_023846285.1). NCBI lineage: Eukaryota > Metazoa > Chordata > Lepidosauria > Squamata > Agamidae > Phrynocephalus > Phrynocephalus versicolor. Next base: position 6,090,723 of record JAHTLZ010000204.1, on the reverse strand, counting down.
GTGAAAAATACCTAACAATTAGCCTGCACCATTTCCTCAGAAAGGCTTACACTAGATTAAGGTTCGAACTTTTGGAGTCTATGAATAAATATGGTCGCTTCCATAATTGGCCACATTGTGATAGAACTTGTATATGTGGTGCTCCAGTCATTGAAGATATTGCTCACATCCTATTTGACTGTGAGTTATACTCCGCTCTTAGACAAAATTATCTTTCAAACTTATTGGCCATTACCCTTCATTGGAATGTGAATTACAGACTCTCTTTCCTGCTTACTAGTTCTACTGTGCGGGTTGTTCGTGCAGTGGCCAAATTTATACACAAGGCGGCAGCGGTGAGATCCGCTTATATTGAACAAATTGGAGTTCCATGTAAGGGTGATGCTGATCTATAAATTTTAACATTCACTGATTTTACTGTCTGTAGTATAGTTGGTTTTTATTGTGCTTTGTATTTTGAATCTTGTACTGATATGGCCTTGTTTGGCTAATCAATAAACATATTCTATTCTAATAAGGCATTTGGCAAGTTTTCTTCACAACTCTAGTCAGGGACACCACATTAAAAATCTTAGATGGATAACAAGGGGAAATTTACCCAGTATAGTTTAACTGTGGCCTCCCCAGAGGCATCTGATTAGCTGGTATGGAAACAGGAAGCTGGAATATGACCAATTTCAAATTTAGTAAAAGCCTGAGAAAATCCTTTTGATGGGCCTGCACCGGTCATTGCACCTCATCTGAGTCCAATCTTGAATGACCTTGAATGAACATCACCATATTTCCTGAAGGTCATTGTCTCCTGATCAACATTCTAAGCTCTGTGGGAGAAACTAGCTTTCCGTGCAATGGAGAACTCTGTCTACCATACTATTAATACTTTTTCTCCATGTTGATCTCAGTGTCCACTGACATTTGAAAAGAGACAGTTGTCGACACAGGTCACTTCTCTCGAAGTCAGTCAGTTTCCTGGATCTGTTCCATCTCTTATTACATAGAATGTAGGCCCTGTGAATATGGCTCAATGCCATTCAATTTACATAACACCTCATGGGAAATATCTGCTGGTACCGTCACCAACCTGAAAAACATCACTGCTACCGTGTATTTGAAACAGCAGTGGTTTTAATTTAAACTGACACAACAGTGCCCCTTCTGCCCTTTCCCAACTGCATACGCTCACACTCCAACCCACTCCTGCATAACTTTATGTCAAATATTCCTTTTTGGGGGGTCAATAGTTGCCAGATATATGACATATGTATTCAGAGTCTGCTGGTATGCAGGTGAATTGTACTGCTTGATGTGGAAGCGGGGAAAACTCAGTTCAAATCCCCATTTTGGCTTCCCCTCCATAGAACTGAAAAGGTTAGAGATTTTGTACACTTTGGTTATATCATCAACTGAAGCCAAGAAATCAGAAGACTGAAGCTAGGAAGGGCAGCAATGACGGAACTAGAAAAAGATCATCAGGTGTAAGGATGTGCCACTGGAGACCAAACTCAAGATCATCCACACTATGAGACAGATGAAGCTACTTGCATGAGTAGTGAAACTTTTCAGTCTCACAATAAAAGAAGTCTAGTTGCCATGACTCAACTTTCAGATAACCTCACCTGGATGACTGAGACACTTCACAGACACACTCTGATATTTCCAATCACCATGTATGGGTGTGAAAGTTGGGCTGTTAAGAACGCTGACAGGAAATGACTGATTCATTTGAAATACAGCACTGGAAGAGAGCTTTGTGGATACCCTGGATTGCCAAAAAAAGATAAATAATTGAGTCCAAGCTCAAAGCAAGCATCATGTTTCTCTCGAGGCAAAAATGATGAAATAGAGGCTATCTTACTTTGGGCACATCATGAGAAGATGCGATTCTCTGGTGGGAAAAACAAGAACACTTGGAAAGGTGGGAGGCAGCAGGAACAGAGGAAGATTAGATATAATATGGCAGAATCCTCAATACTGCAAAGAGAAGAAAACTGCAGTATTTTGGACACATAATACATAATAAGAAATACCATCTGCTTCAGGATCTCCTTCAAGGAAAACTCGATGGGAAGCATGGCCAGGGGTGTAGAACAACATTCTGGGTTAAGAACTGAAGCCAGTGGTCTGCAGTGAGCACCAGCTACTCTGTTTAGAATAACCTTAGACAGAAACCAGTTCAGGCTACTGATGGCCGACATTCTACAAGGACATGACACTTGAAGAAGAAGAAGAAGAATCCCTAAAGGAAGCCAAAGGCTTGAGTCTGCAGGAGAGAAGTGGGGCTGTGGGGGAGAGGTCATTCTGGAGATTGTCCATTCATAGGTCTGCCGTCCATCGGAGGAAGCACATAACAACAACACAGAACTTCCCAACTGCCATCTCAACACACTTAGCTATTTACCATTACAGGGTCACCAAATGTGAAATCCGTTTCCCAATCTTGAAGCTCTCACATTATCTTAGATTGATGCTCTTACATATGAACCTGCGCTGGCACTGAAACACCTTACCTTGAAGAAGATCAATGGTCTGCTAATACATCAAAACAAGGGTCTATTTAGATCACCCTAAAGTCCATTCACTCTTACTGCCATCACCATTAAACAAAAAGTAAACATATTTTTTCTCCCCAGACTAGAAGGCCTTTCATTTATTGGCCAGATAATGTAAGAAAATAAGAAGAGCTGTGCTGATGTACCAGAACAAAGAATAATCAACCCCTGCTACAAAATAACCTGACCCTCCATGTCTCACAGTGAGCCCTTGGTGGACAAAATAAATCAATATCAGAACTTAGCCAGGATTTTAGTTTTTCTCTTTTAATTACTTAAGGATCCTTGGGAAGGAGCTGAAAACAGTTAAGGAAGGGAACAAACAACATGTGCTGAAGGAGAATGAGAGGAAAACAAGGTAAATTGGGGAGTGGGGAAAATAAATTTAATAAAGGCAGGACATGTGTCTCCTTTTTTGTAACCTAGCTTTTATGCTGTTACAGGCAATTGCACTCATGTCAGCAGCCTGGCTATGTTTTCATGTTTTTGGACTACAATTCACAGAACTCTTCAAGAATTCAGAGACTTGTAGCCCACAGACCCAAAGATGCACACCCATGGGCTTAACCTCCCCTCAAAAAAGTTGGTTGAGCTTTGGCTGGTCCACTGGTTGACTATACTTACTCAGATAAATACAAAGCTGATCTTATTAAGTCTTGACTTGGCTATATTGAGGGTAAGAGGTGCTCACGATTTTCCAGATTCTTTGTTCTCACCATTTCAGCTGTCTTAAAATGATAAGGTTCATCTTCCTAGCTGCTTTTGTTGTCAATTGTGCAAAATGCTGCTACATTCCTTTCCCTCTGAGAAGCAAAGCACACATGCAGCAAATACAGAAGACGGGCCTGTTAAGAAAAATGTACAAAACCCATTTTAAGCCCAGGAAAAGTCATCCTTGTTTGGGCAGACTTGTACATGCTTCGTAATCTGTGCAGTTACATAAAGGGCAAAACAACAAAAGCCTTTCTTTCCTAGAAAATATTTATAAAAAATACAGGGCAGTTTTCTAAATTATAATTCTTACCAAGAGCAAAAACTCTACTGAAAGTTCATCTTTTTAAAACTTAACTTATTCATCTTGATGTGCTGAGCTAAATAACCCAATGAACTTGATTAATCTATTCAAGATGTCAGGAGAAGATTCAGAGGTTTGTGTGTGTGTGTGTGTGTGAGAGAGAGAGAGAGAGAGAGAGAGAGCACCATGTGTCCCCTTCTGTACACCAAGACCTTGATCCTGTGGTCCTGAATGAGAATGCTCGGAGAAAGATAGAGGAACAGAGAGACCAATAAATCAAGATAGCTTCTTCAAAACAACCCTATCTTTAATTGTCTGCTCTCAGAGAAAAGATAAGGCTAGATTATGAAGACAAGATTATGGAAGTGAGTGCTGAAATGCTGGGCCTGTTAAGTCAAGATAAAAGGTGAATGAAAACAGATAATGATTCTGTTCAGTATAGACCTGAGGATGGGGAGAGCAAGGAGGAGGACAGGAAGTGAGTGACAAAGAAGTGGCCACTGCCATTTCTCTTTTGGAGAGAAACCTCTTGGATAATGCTGAGGGGGGAACTGGAGGTCAGCATGATCACCATTCCTTCATCCATGATCCACCCCTTCCCATGGGCAAGTGAGAGTCCACATTGCTTTGCACTCCCAGACCTGAAATAAATAGACAGCACAACGTTTGCACTCGCCCTGAGTAATGTGGGTGCAATTTTCACACTGTTTGTGTGGGTTGGTATCACAACGCATCCCCACCCATGGACCTTGACACTTGGAACCACCATTGCCTCACACTCCAGCAATGGTTCCAAGATGGCGCAAGCTGATATCATCATCATCAGCAGCAACAGTCTCATCGTATGATTTATTGAACATGGTCTACTAAGAGTGTTTGGTCCTTATTTCGGCTTTTTGATGTACGATGGAATTTTTGAATATAGCCTGTACTGGCTTTTCTGTTTCTCCCTATAATTCCTTTTCCCGACAATCTCAAATAGAACGTGATAGTCCATATTTAACATAGTTTACATAACTATGTACAAACTTGTTTAGAAAATGCACATCTCTCTCATGATAGCACCTCATGGTGAGGAGAAACTTTCTCTTTCTTTCTTTGTCTGCCTTATTTTTGTTTTCTTTTGCACTTTTTATTTCTCTCTCTCCCTCTTTCCTTTCATTTCCTTTCTTCTTATTCTTTTTGGCATTGTATTGCAGGGATGGGGACTTGGTAAGGAAAGTACAAGGCTGAACCTTAGAGAGACTGACGACATAAAGGAAGCGACAGCCTTTACTGTGCGAGATCCGAGCAGTGCTGCAAAGGATTGGACATTTTAGAAGACATTAATTCATATGTCTGTGAAGATTCTCAGACATCCAGGTGAGTTTATCTGCAAGTTGAGTCATAGCAACTGGAGTTCTTTTCTTGAGAGATTGAAACATTTCGCTGATCATCCAAGCAGCTTCATCAGTCTGAGGAAGTTTAGTGTTGAGTCCTCCATTTTATAGTTCACCTTGATTTCAAAAGAGAGAAAGGAATAGAGAAATCAAGGTGAAGTATAAAATGGAGGACTCACCACTAACTTTCCTCAGACTGATGAAGCTGCTTGAATGAGCAGAGAAATATGTCAATCTCTCAAGTGGCCATGGCTCAATTTCTAGATTAATTCATATGATAACCACATGCCAGAAATAATGGAACAATGTGTAACAACCAAAGTGAAAGTGGGTGCCGACACAAATCATAACTATGATAAATTCACCTAATTCCTTAGTTTTAAGTAACTTTTCAAGCCCCTGAATGGAGTAGCATCCTGCTGTTTTCCCATGTCCAAGACATGTGGTTTGGCAAACCTTCTCCCTTATTAAGCTCCCAAAGGTGTAAAAACACATTTGGCCTTCTGCTCTATAGACCTCTATTTTGAAAATTGCTCTAGCTCTACTCTGGAAGTCTCTAATGACACATAATAATATATTATTGTGGTTTTGGCTGCAGAAAATGTCTATGACTCACTTTTATTAATATTCAGTAAGGCATTAAAAAGACCTTTTATACAGTCCTGATAACAAAACCATTTCTTGGAGGTACTTTTGTGGCTTTCAGAAATTCAATTTAAAAAGAAGCAGGCCTCCATACTCATACACTTTTGAACTGTTGGTTTCCATTCTTAGTAATGAACTCCAAGTGAAGGTGACAGAGGAACTTTACATTTAACTGAGAACTACAGCACTGATTTGCTACATTTTGACATGGGTTTGATCTTGAAGTGTCCTCACCACAAACACATGACTCCTAGCATTTTCTGATACTGTAAATTATTTTCCAATACATCCTACTTTATTCAAAACATCCAGTTTCTAGGGATTTGATTAAAAAAAAAAGGATTAGTCACCCTGAAATGGTAAAGGGGGTCAAAACAACAAAACAGATTTCAGAATGGTTTCTCTTTTTTCACTTTTCATAGATTTGAGTTTAACTTAGATTTAGAAGTTACCATAATCACTACTAACTTGCTGTCTATTGTGGAATTGTATACCACATGAGCTAAAAAGAGGGTGATGAAGATATATACAGATTAGAGATGGGCACGAAACGAACAATTTTTC
>JAHTLZ010000204.1:6049141-6071915 GCA_023846285.1 Phrynocephalus versicolor | reverse complement strand
ATCTTCTCCCAAGAGGCACAGCAGGCAATCTCTGACTCCACAGCCTGGTATCCAGCTCAGTTGCCTGGAGAGCGGAGGTGCTTATCAGTGGTTTCTCCCAGGCTTTGGAATGCACTATCCTAAGGGGTAAGTTTGCCCCTCCCTCTTGTCCTTCTATCATCAGACAACATTCATTCTCTTCATGCAAGTTTAAAAGCAATAAAGTGTAGGCTTAGGGAATGCTCTGTTTTGCTTTGTTTTTAATGCAGCTGTTAGGGAACGACATGCTGTTTTTGTTGTTTCATAACATTTCAAACTGAAACGGCAGACAGCATATCATCCCAAACCAAAAAGAAATGATATTTTCAGTTCAGGAGGAACTGAACCAGGGAGCTGCTGCCAGATCTTGCTTCAGCAGTGAGATCCGCCAGCAGTTTCCCTGCTCCGTTCTTGCTGCCACCACCTCCCAGCTGGTTTTGACAGCTCGAACACTCAAAAAAATGCCAGCTGAGAGGCGGGTGGCTGTGGAGCAGCCAGGTAGCAGTAAATTGGCTGCCTGAGTGCTCCTTTCTCCCCTGCCACCCCCTCCTCCCAGGGAGGTGTTTTAGATATAGAGTGCTGTGGGCAATTAAAGCCCTGTTTTTTAAAACAATGACTTCTATATTCTCCAAACCACCATAGGAACGCCAGAATTTATATAACAACAACAGAGTCAGAAACGAAGCAGGGAAGATGGAAAGAAATCTTGGGTGTACTCTGATCTTAGGCTTAGATCCAGATGCGAGACCGAAGTTCCTTGTTCTGACAAGAGAGAAGAGGCATAATGTGTTGATGCATATTGTACAAAGTCAGCATTTTAGGCTAGGGAACATCTCTCAAGTTAGACTATCTCCTGACTATAAAAAATACATGGTATGGAGCAATCCAAAGCTTATTTAGTGAGGGGCATGTAAATCCAAGTGTGAAATAAGGAACTCAAATATTTCTTGAGGAAGAAACCAACAAAAATATGCTGCCACCCATCCAACATACAATTCTGGCTACAAATATAACTCCAGTGGCATAAATTTCTGCAATGAATTGCCACTAATTAAGTAGTTAATGTAGGGACTTGCTGGCTCACATAATTTGTATGAATTGGTGCATGATAACAAAATTACCTCTAAATTTATAGCTAAACTGTATGCTGACAGAGTTATGTCAGCATAACTGTGCTCCAGGGTTGTGTATATACTGTATTATCTCTCTATCACAGTGTATACCATTGTGTGTCTGTATACTATCCCTATTCTTAAACAAATATTTTAGCTAGATAGCTAGATAGCTAGATAGCTAGATAGCTAGATAGCTAGTCCTCCAGCCAATGCACTGTGACCACTTGTGTAACGGACATCATTCCATAAAGAAAAATAGTTCATCATAAAACACAAAACTCAATGAGTTCTGCAACAAATGTTGGGGGACATCCACTCACTTTTATCCATTTAAAAGAGGACTGAGCAACTTTATCCAGGATATGTCTATCCATGGCTCTAGCACCAAGAAAATTTCTGTATACAAAAGTGTGGTTACACAAGAGGTACACTATCTCTTTAATGCTACAGCAAAATGTTACATGGAATCAGTGCACAGTAATTGCACAGACACACTGACATGCATATACACCCGCATGCACACACACACACACCGACTCACATGGATAGAAAACTGCTGGATAGCTCATTGTAAGTATCTGGCTGTGGAGCCTGAAGCTGGGAGCTCAATTCATCACTGTGCCTCCTTGCCAAGGGCTGAACTTGATGAATGATACTAGTGATGGTGAACCTTTTAGAGACCGAGTGCCCAAACTGCGATTCAAACCCCACTAATTTTTCGCCAAGTGCTGATGCAGCCATTTAACCTGAATACAGGTGGCGGTGAAGGGGCAATGTCGGGTGCCCACAGTTCTGAGATTGTTCTTATTGTTATACTTTTGGCTCTGCAAGATTGAGTCCTTAATGCATTTTTTTTAAAAAAAAATATCCCAAAACAGCTTGATAGGGGACTGAATAGGCTCGGTGAAAATGAAATACAGATGGAATGTTTGAGGAAGGCAAGGTTGGGAAACGGGGAAGGGAATGAAAAGGGAAATGCAACCGAGTGTCTGGATTTGTGATCTAAACACTGTGAACTGCAACACTGTGTTCCAGATCTCATCTGTATTTCCCTTTTTATCAGAGGAAGGAATTGATTACCTTGTGGCACAGTGGTTAAATGCCTGTACTGCAGGTAAAACTGTGCTCACGACCTGGGGGTTCAATTCCTGGTAGCCGGCTCATGGTTGACTCAGCCTTCTATCCTTCCAAGTTCAGTAAAATGAGTACCCAGCTGGCGGGGGGGGGGGGGGATGTGTAGCCTGCATAATTAAACTGTTAACCACCCAAAGACTACTTGAAGTGGTATGGGTCGGTATACAAGCAGAAACAGAACACGTATATATATACACACACACCGGGTTAGGGTTAAGATTAGGGTTAGGTCTAGGGTTAGGGTTAGGGTTGGGTAAAGGAACTCCAGGCAGTTTACAGCAATACAGTCTAGCATTAATTTCACTAGGGAGGGGAGGACATCCTACATTTGCAGCTAATTTGTATATGTAATAAATATGCTTTGTAAAACAGGCAATTTATTGAGTTTTTAACCTTCGAAGGCATTTTTAAAACCATGATTCAAATTTATTCTAATTCTGTTTCTTGCCCAGCAATCTACTGTTCCACCTTGCAAACAGTTTTGAGTGGCAGCAGGGTGCTAAACTGAGCCACAAATTATAAAATTGAAAGGCATAGCTAACAAATCAGGTTTTGCACCACTTGGGGTTACTTACATTTTTAAGGAACTGGACTTTTCCATAGGAGGAGGTTCAGAAACTACTGGTAGTCTGAAAAACACAAAAGATCAGAGGTTTTATGGAATTTACTACACTAAGTTCACATATTAGGTGTTTTTATAAATTGGCACTCTTTACCTAATGTTGATTGGACTCTTACTTGTTCATGCTGATTATAAATAACCCACAGGATTTTGGGTTGTGTTGCATATGGATATTATCAAGGCTATGCGTTTTTTTAAAAAATACAGCACTTCACAAATGTTGGTTTCCATGGTTTGCTTCATGTGTCAATTTTTGCTAGCAATTTAAGGAGGTTTGTGCTCACCTTTTGTAATTAGTATCAGAAAGACTGTATAGGCAGCACAGACAAAAAGAAAAACAGATCCTGCCATGTGTAAAGCCAAATACTATCAAAGGAGTACATTATGCAAAACAACCAGTATGGCATATTATAACTACTACACATAATGCACAATACAACTGTAGGCCCAGGGGAGAGAACAACGAATTATCAGGATTGCTAAATTTCTATTTCTTGATTAGTTTTGTCCCTATTTAGTAGAAAAGAGTTTATGCCCTTATGACTGACACAAGAGCCAACAATTCAGAAGGGGAAGCATTTAATGTAAATATCAAGATGAGAAAACTGCTTTTTTTTTTTTAGTTTCTTCCATTTATAAGACAAAAGAGGTTTGGAAAAAAGTAGACAATCCATCTCACAATCACTGTAGGCTTTGCCTAGCTTCTCTCAAGCTTCTGTGGCTTCACCTAAAATTCTTCTACAGCTCTTCCAGATGTTGGGTGAGGCCACAAGAGCTAGAGATGTGTAGGAAAGAAAGATTTGCCATGTAGCAACCGGAGTTCTTGAAAAAGCCTGAACAAAGTAATTAAAAGCCAGTTTATCCCCATTGTTTCTCCAGACTCCAGAAGAGATCTGGACAGCTTTCCTCTGAGTCTTCCAGGTGTTGCTGACTCAAATCCCTATCCTCCCAAATTGGTTGCCAAAGTCTAGAAGGCGCCACTTGGTCCAGACCCATTCTAGCTTTCGACCCACCCCAAATGATCGGGACTTTTGCCTCCAGAATCCCTAATCATTAATTTTACCAGATGGGTCTCCTGAAAAACTACAGGAACCCCCATATCTGTGGGAGATCCATTCCACAATGGTCTGAATCTATTGATAAAAGTGGACCTTTATACAAAATACAGAAAAGTGAGACAAAGGCCACAGAGCCCCCCCCCCAATGTATTTTGTATATAGGGCTGTGGTAAACTGTGGATATTGACCCTTTTTATACAGGGTTCCCAAAAAACTTTTCACCCACCCCAGTGCCAATCAGCTGGCAGAGGTAATAGGTTGTCATTTTAAAATTCATTGTTTCGGCAGAATCTCTTTAAATGTTTATGGCCATTGCTGATGCAATTGTTTGGCTTGCCACAAAAGGCAGCCTACTTGTCAGAAAGATTATGGTTTCATTAACATCTGGAGCAAAAACCCCACATTCCACTAGATACTTGAAATGTCCCCTGAGTGATCTTCCCAATAATGTCGCCACAAAGATTTCTGGGAGGGGAAATACAAACAGAATGAGAATTATGTATACAGCATTCTACATGCTGTAAAACAAAACACACAGAGACCCAGGTACTCACCAAGGTAAAGTAGAAGGAAACAGGAAAACATTTTTTTGTATCTATGTTAGATAATGCATATGAAATTGCCATAAGAAATTGATGCAGCAGATTTCTCTTTTTCTTTGATTGAGCAATGGGCTAACACTTACCACTAGTACCTGATTCTAAGATCCGAGCTAGCTGTTAAAGAGCTATTATATCCAATTAACTGATTTTTCTGTCCCACCATGGGATTTCCTTAAAGGTACTTGCTTTAACCAGCAAAGCAAATGAAACACTGGATATATATGTATCCTGTAGATGAAAGTCAAAGGAACATGATATTCATACTCTTTGGATTGTGATATATAATGGTCTGAATTGTAATGATTAGGAAGATGGTAGATTATTATGTTGTACATTTCAGGAATTTGTCTTAATAACCTGCCTAATTTGTCTCTCCAGCTCTTAACCTAAGTACTGTCATATATCGGTGGGACTTAGACTGCGGTCATACCTGGGTTTCCTTCATGTTTAAATTTCCTACGTATTTTTTTCGGGAGCGGTCACGTGTTTTTTAATGAGCAGTTGGTGTCCTCTCCTCTGCATTGTACCTTCCTATTCTGGTTCTGTCCTAACCTGTGTACTACGCATTTTGTCCTAATTTTCGGCTCCAGTTTCCAAGGCTCTGTCTTTTAAGCCGAGTAGAAAGAGGAGAAACTGAATTTACTGCATATTTTCAGTGCCCTGTCATTGCAACAGAAGCAAACAAGTAAACATTTTAGAGCAAAGTTTCTAAATCCAGCCCCTAGCGGTGGTTTAGGAAACTTCACTGAAACTGCTGTTCCAGGGGTGTGGTTGGCTGGGAGCAGAATTTGCTTCCCTTCCTGGTTAGCACGTGATCTTTTACTGCATAGTTTGCCAACGGGAAACTACACAGAAAATGCAGGTGTTACCTCAGTCTAAGTTAAGACAATGCAATAGCTTATTACTTAGCCTTAGTGAAGGAATGGGGAAAAGAAGTCCTCCAGCTGATGTTTGTGCTCTCTGTGCAGATGCCAGCTGGAGAGGGCTCATGTGATGCACACATTCAAGAAAAGACAGAACATGCCATGACCCGGCTCCTGGCCCATGCATTGGTCTAATGAACAGGAAGCTAACACAAGAAAATGAGCCCATGGAAACTGCCCTCAACCTACCACACAGATTGCCATTTATGTCACACATCTCCATGCAATCCAATGTGACTACCTCATACAAAACCTCAATGTTGTCCTGAATAAAGCAAAGGCAGCTAAGGCATCTTCTTGGGCAAGGTGTTGTAGAAGAATGCTGAAGGCAAACATCCCACCACTTTTGTTTAGTCCTTTCATTGTCTTGTGGTCTCTGAACATTTCTAGGTTAAGTCTGTGAAGATTCTCAGTCATTCAGGTGAGTGAACTATCAAGTGGAGGACTCACATTTAGCTTTCCTCAGACTGAGGTAGCTGTTTGGGTGAACAGTGAAATGTTTCAGTCAAAAGGAAAGAAGTCCAGTTGCTACGACTCAACTTCCAGATCTTCTGGATTAAGAACAATTCATGCTTCAACATTGGGATAAGTGGCTGGGCACTCTTAAATGTGAGGACAAGACCTCCCCTTTGTCATGGTATCATTTGGTCGTACCTCATTGGTCTTGGGCTGATGACCATTACTCAACTTAAAGGAAATCTCAGGAAGTATAGTAAACGCCATGCACTTCTGTGTGTCTTTGCACATGATCTTACCATCTGAGGCTGCAGCGGCTGAGCCTCTTCACTCTTGAACGACGGTGCCTAAGAGGTGACCTGATTGAAGTTTATAAAATCATACATGGTATGGACAAAGTAGATAAGGGAAAACTCTTTTCCCTATCACACAACACTAGAACTAGGGGACACTCCATGGAAGTTTTGGGTGCTACATCTCAAACAAATAAGAGAAAGCACTTTTTCACACACTGGTCTGTGGAATTCCCAGCCAGAAGAAGTGGTGACAGCTGTCAGCCTTGACAGCTTTAAGAAAGGATCGGGCAAGTTCATGGAGAACAAGGGTATCAATGGCTATCATTATGGATGTCTAAGGAGTCGGACAACCTCCAGTTTGGAGAGATAGGCAGGATATCTCTCAATACCATTTGCAGGGCATCATAAGCAGGTGAAGACATCTGCTTGGGAATACCCTGAAGCAAATGGTGAGCCGCTGTGTGAGACAGAATGCTGGACTGGATGGGCTGTGGCCTGTTCCAGCAAGGCTGTTCTTACGTTCTTATGTTCTTATGTGCACTCTGTTCCTCTGTCACATTCAATTTTGTGTAAAAGCAAAGGTTATTCCTCCCCCCAACACCCACTCACTTGGTCTAATAAACGGCATTAGACTCCCATCTAGCTAAATGCTTAAGATGATCACTCAGCATCCTACAAGTCCCCAATGCAATCAGCAGTAACTGTGGCAACCGAGAAACCTCTCAGAAAAACGCTTCAAGGTCGCCACTTGACTATGTTGTGGGAGCTCCAGTTGCCAAATTACCGAAATGAAAACACCCTTGATATTCTAACAGGAGAGGCCACATTTACCTCATAACAACCCTGTCTTTGTGTATTTCTGCCTGAACCCAGGTCAATAGGGATAAAGTAATTTAAACGGGATAAATGATATGCGAATGTACAATAGAGATAGAAAATACCAGTCTATCATGTGCTTAAAACAAATTTAGGCTACTTGAGAGCTGGCATTAGCTATGAGAAGTGAGGTATATATTGATTGAATAAACAAGTAAAGAAAGATATTCCTGAAGAAAGGAGACATTTGATTTCACTTTTAATTTTTCTCCAGGAGACAGCAAGAAGCATGAATTTGAGACTTCATTGCTCTACACACTGAGGTGAAGCTTACATAACTTGCAGAGGCCAACCGAAAGGACACAAATTTGTCAAAGATTCACACAAAAAAGGGTATGCACTGGCTCCCCACAGGGCTGTGAGCTTAGTCCCTACCTGTATTCATTGTATACTTATGACTGTAGCATCTGTCCCATCCAGTGCAATCATTAAGTTTGCAGATGACACTACCATAATGGGACTTATAACAGGTAGAGATGAATCAGTATATAGGGGGGAGATCCAAAAATTATCCTCAAGGTGCTTAGAAAATAATTTGCACCTAAATATCAGCAAAACTAAGGAGATGGTGTTGGACTTCCAGAGGAAAAGAGAGGAACTTGCTCCACTGTACATCATGGGAGGCTGGGTGGAGAGAGTCTCCTCCTTCAAATTCCTGGGAGTTCATTTCAGCGAAGATCTTACCTGGAAAATTAATACAATCCAGGTGGCCAGAAAGGCTCAACAGAGACTCCATTTCCTCAGGCTTTTGCAAAAGAACAATGTGAAACAACAATTGATGACCTCCTTCTACCGGTCTACAATAGAAAGTGTCCTTACGTACTGCATTACAGAGTCTGGTATGCTGGTTTGACAGCCGCGGACAGAAAGACTTTACAGAGGGTAGTGAACACAGCACAAAACATCATGGGCTGTCCCCTGAGTCCACTGGATGACATTGCCAGGGACTGCTGTCTTAGGAGAGCAAGGAATATCATCAGGGATGACTCACATCCTGGTCAGCCCTTCTTTACTCTCCTACACTCGGGTAGGAGATACAGAAGTATAGCAAGCTGTACCAACAGGCTAAAAAACAGTTTTTATTCGTGGGCTGTTCAACTGTTAAACGAGATGTGATAGACTCGTGGGGCTGGCAAGTTGTGCAGCAATCACACAGTGTGAAATCAGATTGAATGGCTTTTTAGTGGTATGGGGTGTTTGGGGGGGGAGGAAGGGAGGCTCAGCCAATTTCACTGTACACTGGATGTACACTGACAATAAAGGTTATTATTTATTATTTATCATTTATTATTTATTTATGTGTGTAAGTCTATGGTAAGAATTTTTTCACCTGAAAGAGAAGCTCAAAGCAAGTGGGAAGAAAAGACGGGGGGAAATGCTGATATTAAGTCCTTGTTCTCTGTAAGTTGTTTCAATATTGTTTGTTTGTTTGTTTGTTGCCCACTTAGCTGGCTACTAAGGCCACTTTGGATAGTTCAGAATAAAATTTCAAAAAGTAATGATCTAAAATAGGATAGATGGAGTAGACTGAGAAATGGACCTCATGAGTTAGGTCACAGACTAAGTGGGGAAAATCTTATTGCATTAAATTCACACCAGTGCAAACTGGATCTAACACTGGAAATAATTAAATGAATTGAAAGCTTCCTACAACCCACACCCTTTTGTATGATTCTCTGGTTCTGGGGCACCTTGGAACTCTCTTTTGCATTGGGAAAACTCAAGGAGCTTTGAAATAGGGGAGAAAAAACTTTAGTAGTCAAAAATCATTGTTGGGCTAGTGGAATAGCCAAGACTGGGACTCCTGGAGGCAATCTGGTAGTGATGGTTGACTATGAAAGCCTGGAGTTGCATCCTAACTACTGAAACAATTTTTTTTTAAAAAAAACCCTCTAAAACTGAAAGTAAACTAGATTTCAGTATCATTATGGTATTTGAAGATGGTTGTTGTATTATCTCTCTATTATCTAAGAATGCTGACCCCCTTGATGACCATGTATTTGAATGGATGATGGATGGGCTTGCAGGATGTGCCTTAATTGTCTATTTTCAGCCTTTGTCATTTGTCACTGAGAAGGAATCATAGAATCATAGAGTTGGAAGAGACCTCAAGGGTCATCTAGTCCAAACCCCTGCCATGCAGGACCCACATCACAGTACTCCTGACAGATGGCTATCCAGCCTCTGCTTAAAAACCTCCAAAGAATGAGACTCCACCACCCTCCATGGCAGCATATCCCACTGCCGTACAGCTCTAACCATCATGAAGTTCTTCCTAATGTTTGAACTGAATCTCTTTCCCTGTAGCTTGAAATTAGACATGGGCACGACTTAGCGGAATTCCCGTTTCCGTTACTCGTTTCCGTTACGGAACGGAAACGGTAACGGGAATTACTCCGCCAGAACTCGAACTCAAACCGACGAACAAATAATTGGGTCTGATTTATCGTTGTCGTTCCTGGCATCGCGGCGATCCCGCGATACCAAGCAGCAGAGAAAAAAAGTTTTTTTTTTTTTAAAAACCGATTCCCGGCCAAAAAGCAGGCAAAAATATGCCTGCCTGAGTGAGGGCTCAGGGCACCTACCAGAGGGGTGGTTTCTGGGGGTGGGTCCCCGGCTTCCCCCCCTCCTCCTGTGCTGGGGGCGGGCATCCTCGTTGTCCTGCCAAAGTCGCCACCTCGCCGGCTCATCGCCATTCAAGCGGCACAGAAAAAAAATTTTTTTAAAGTAAAAAACAAACAAACCGATTCCCGGCCCAAAAAGCAGGCGAAAATATGCCTGCCTCAGGGCACCTACCAGAGGGGTGGTTTCTGGGGGGGGGGTCCTCGGCCTCCCCCCTTCTCCTGTCCTGGGCTGTTCAGGTGGGGACATGCAGCAAGCAACAAGCCAGACTCGCCATGCCATGCGGTGCGGGCGGGGGGGGATCCAAAATGGGGCGGCAACAGCAATATTTTTTTTTTGAAATCATGGTCCAAAAACACACAAGCACCACACAGAACCATGTGAAAATTGCTATTTTAAAACTTCCAGAATTTTTACAGTAGCAGTGGGTTTTGCTTGTAACAAAATGTCTCCTCTGTCCTCTCTCCATTGATTTTATTTTATTTTATTTTATTTTTATTTTTTTAAAACCTGCGCAATGATGGGCTGGCCAAGTGGCCATGGGAGTGGACCATGCAAATTTTTGGAGCCATTCCACCAACCGCATGGCCACTTGGCCACTGAGACTTCTGGGGTGTGCCAAAAAGCCCACTAAACCCTGCCCTAGCCCTAGCCCTAAGCCTAACCCTTAGTCCCTTACCCATATGCCACAGTACACTGTCCTCTTAGTGGGTCAGAGAGGCACCCAGAGGTGCACCCCAATACTCACCCTAACCTCACCAGTAACTAGCCTAACCCTAGCCCTTGCGCTAACCCTGTGTTGCCTAAGCCAGATCTGTACTTGCATTGCACTACACGCAAGTACAATTCCCTTCTTAGTGAGACACAGCGGGTGCAGAGAGTCCGCCAGTCTGGCTCTGGGTGACTCCTGCAGGCTCGGTTCGGCAGCATGTGTGATATGCAAACCATGCCCCCGAGGCCTGACTGATGCAGGGAAGGCACCCCAAAAAGAGGGGTGCCTCTGCCAGTCTGCTGTGTCTCTGCATGCAACTTGGTATGCATATCCATATGGCTATGCATGCCCTTTTGCAGCAGGTGAGGAAAGGAGACCCCCATGCCATGAGGGGTCTCCAGGAGCCTGCTTTCCCTTCCTAGCGGGTGAGGAGAGGAGGCACCCATCCCCCCAAAAAAGAGGTGCCTCCAGGAGCCCACTACCCCCCAAAACCAGTATAACGACAGACGAAAAAAGAAAAACAAAACGACTATTTTTTGCGAAGTTTCACGAAAAACGGAAACGAGCCGACACGGGCCGCCTCCGACACATGACAACTCGAAAACATCATTTTCCCTAGTCGTGCCCATCTCTACTTGAAATCATTGCCCCATGTCCTAGTCTCTGAAGCCATGGAAAACAAACCAGTCCCTTCTTCAATGCGACATCCTTTCAAATATTTAAACATAGCTATCACATCCCCTCCCAGCCTTCTTGTTGTAAGGCTAAACATTCCCAGCATCCTAAACCTAAGCAAATGGAAACCATTGTGGATTGTCTGCTCATTCTTATAGCACAGTGGTTCTCAACCTTGCATTCCTAAATGTTCTTAGTTCAAAACCCCTAGAAGCCTTCACTCTAGCTATGCTAGTCAGGATTTCTGGGAGTTGCAGTCTAAGGACCTCTGGGGACCGATGTTTCGGAATCACTGGCTTAAAGCAGTGGTTTATAATAACCTTGGGTTCCCAGATTTCTTGGACCAAATCCCTCGGAATCCTTCACCACCAAGATTTGCTCAGGAATATCTGGGGGCCCAAGTTTGAGAAACACTGTTCTAGCCCACATCTTCAACTGATGCAGCCTCACTCAGACTTCTGTCACCTGTTCAAGCAGATTTTGTTTCTGTTCTCTAATAAGAAAGCAAGTAAAGTTACTATGACGGTTACTTCACATCCATTCTCGTCCCAGGAGGAAGTATTCTTCCAGTTATGTCCCCATTCCCGTGTACGCACAGGCATGATAAATGATACCGGCATGACTGTTACTGCACGTCCTCATT
Source organism: Phrynocephalus versicolor (assembly GCA_023846285.1). Lineage (NCBI taxonomy): Eukaryota > Metazoa > Chordata > Lepidosauria > Squamata > Agamidae > Phrynocephalus > Phrynocephalus versicolor. The sequence continues at coordinate 6,060,163 of JAHTLZ010000204.1, read as the reverse complement.
CCGTGATGAGATGTGAAATTCCATGCCTTTGTTCTCCATTTTTTTTGGCCCCGACCTTCTGTTTTTTTGATATTTCAATTCTCCGAAGCCTTGCCTTCAATGCGTTATGGAGCTAAGTTTGAAGCATTTGTCTTTTAATCTCTCTGCACTGCATTGCTGACTCCATAGGGAATGTACTGGCAAATGGCACTTCGCATTCCTGCCACTAGATGGAGAATGACACATTGCATGATGAGCCTTACCTCACGGCCACTCGTCTCAGAATGAGAAGTGTGATGAGCAGATTCCTGAGGCCAGGGAGGGGAATCTCTCATCCCGCTTAAATTGCATTTGGGGGGGGGGCGTGGTCGGGACAAACTCCCCTCATCCCACAATGGACGTGCAGTTAGATTACTTCATACCGGTCCCAAACAGTGATGAGATGGACATGAAGTATCAGCCTATGTCACTAATGGTCTGTTTCTGTTTGTTCAATACGATTTCCCCTTAGCTCCCCTACCCCTTCTCCATTTTCCCAGAGCACCAGTCTGACACTTAGAGAAAAGCATGTCGTTTAGGTACATGCTTAGTTGTATTTTTCCTCTTCTTTTCTCTTCAGCTCCCTAGTGCTTCTGTGGCCATATGTTCTTTGACATTCATTTTAATTAGTGACAGATGGATGATGAAATTTTAGATCTGAGGCTGGATCTCATGTTGTGGCAGTGTTTTTGAAATGAAATGTCCCATCAAGTCTACTGTTCTTAAAATTACCTTGATGTCTCTTTTCCTTCCTGGCTGTCAGGAACCGTTGTGATGTTGTAGCATTGAATGTTCCTGGCTAATTCTGGATCTGATCTATTTCTTAATCTGCTCACAAGTTAGAGGTGGAAGTTGTCTCCTGCCTGTTAAAATATACCAGAGCGATGAAGAGAAACCCCTGAGAAAAGCCACACATCTTACCCAAATATATTAAGCATTCTTTTGAAATCTTCAGATGTTCTGTTGAGACATAAGAACTCATATCTTTTCCTAATTTCATTTTTCACAAACAATAACTGTGTTATTATTTGAGGGACCCAAAATAACAGCTACTTTGGGGGACCAATAAAAAGCTACTTTTAGGGACCGATAAAAAGAACTGAATCAAAATATTCAGTGATTCCAGGCAATAATAATAATAAATAAATAAAACAAAAGACAAAAAATCATGTGGCACTGGCATCTTAAAGACTATTATATTTTAATTTAAGCTTTCGTGGAAATGTCCACTATTTCAGACATACAACAGCAGAATGAAGTGTGCAATATAGTATGCGATGGAATACAGTTTCATACCAAATACTCACTGGCTGTTGGATGTATGCTACATTTACATGCATTTATTTGGTTGGTGTTGTTATAAGGCTCTGTTGTAAAAATTCCTCAAGAGACAGAAATCAGACACCAAATCTGGGTGAAGATGAGCAGGGGAGGGAGAAGAAGGGGAGGTGAAGACAAGAGGGTGAGAGGATTGGAGAGTTCCAAGAGGGAACATGGGAGTTACAGGCCGTTACCCCACGTCCACTTTGTACTACAACAAACTAAGTTGTTTAATAAATCTTGTTGCAGTCACATGGTTTTGTTGCTGTTCCTGTGTCCCAAGGACACACTTTATTGTTACGTAACTTCTGTGATCCCATGGATGGGATCCACATCAAAGTGCATTTTGTTTTGTTTTTCCACAGCACTATGTTTTCTTTTTTTAAAGAAAAAATAAAACCTGATAGGTAGGTATATCAGTATATCGATTTTCAATTTGTCATTTGTCAAAATTCAAGTACTTCTTTTTTGGCTTCTTTCCATGCATAGTAGCTTCTTGTGCTCTGAATTTACTGTCATGTGGCTGCTCCAAGTAGTGCCACTAGGTGGCCCTATGGCAATGGAACAGACATGTTGTGAATTAAATGGTACCCCATGGGCACATGTACCGGTTTTAAAACCACAAAGGAACAGCGACAAGGATTCAACCACCTCGAGGCCAAGTACAAGGAAGATGCACTCACTTGCACTTCGGGGGGCGTAGTTTCACTTTATTTTGCTTAAAGTGTGATGGAAGTGGGGAAACAATTTTAAGATCTGCATTTCAGAGCACTTTCTAGAGCAACAAAATGGACATGGGGTAACAGCCACCGACAATTCAGTGAATATCACTGATTGGTAGGGTATTCATCCCTTCATATTTCTTGGTTGCACAGAACCCAACAAATATGAATGGACAACCCTAACCCTAACCCTAAACCTAACCCTAACCTTAATCCTTCACAGGGGTGTCCCTCTCTGCTTATACCCCTGAGGATCAGCTGTTACTTTGGGACATAGTGAGAGAGGGAAAGCCAGCTTGCTTTGTCTAGGCCAGTGATGGTGAACCTTTTAGAGACCGAGTGCCCAAACTGCAATTCAAAATGCACTAATTTGTTTGCAAAGTGCCAGTACAGTAATTTAACCTGTATACAGGTGACTATGAAGGGGCGATTTTGGGTGCCCACAGAAAGGGCTCCGAGTGCCACCTTTGGCACGTGTGCCATAGGTTCACCATCACTGGTCTAGGCAATGGGATGGCAAAAGCAGAGCTACCTAGGCAGGGTTCGGGAAGGAGACTGGGGATTTCCAAGGTAGCCGTGCCTAGGGGACAATTATATGACTGCTTAAACAGTCCTGTCTATCCGACTGCATAGGGGTTTCTAGAGAGGGCTACCTTGGCTGGGCTTGGGAAGGTGGGGAGATCCCCCCCCAACTCAGCCCAGCCAAGGTAGCCCATACCGACCTCCTATAGCCAGGATACTGGAGGGGGCTGGGGTACTTGTGAGTCCTCCAATAGAGCTCAGTGGGATCTCTGAGAGTAGCTGTTGGGCTAGATGGGTGGCATACAAATCTGATAAATAGATATCTCCCCCTGTAGTCTCTTAAGTAATCTCAAGGCGTGAAGGTGAAGGGTGGTAGAAGTACCATTAGAGGGTCTAAAGAGGTCATTTCATATTACTATAAATCCTTGAAAAAAATAAACAAAAATTAAATTGTTTCACCTTGCCTGGCTTCTATATAGGAGCTAAAGGCTAAGATCTTATTTGAAAGAGGAAAAAGGTGAAATCCTAATTCAACACAATGGACACAGCTGAATATGTAAGACAGTGGACGTCTACCTTGGTTCCCCTGATCTTGGACTCACACTCTCAGAATTCCTGCACCACTGGCTATGCTGGCCAGGAGTTAACTTCTGACATGTTTAGTCCATGAACATCAGGGAATGCAAGGTTGGGGACCACTGGCATAAGAAATCTAAACCCAGATAGCTCTAGTTTTGTAGTTGAAATAAACAAAGCTCAAATAACATTTTGGCATAGCTAAATGAATACACATTTTCATATCTCTATATACACATTCTGAATACACATTTTCATATTATCTCTTTCAAAATGCGACAACTAGACATGGGCACGACTTAGCGAAATTCCCGTTTCCGTTTCCGTTCCTCGTTTGTGTTACGTAACAGAAAAGGAAACGACAATTACTCCGCCAGAACTCGAACTTGAACCAACTAAAGAAAATTTGGGTCTGATTTGTCATTGTCGTTCCTGGCATCACGGCGATCACGCGATGCCAAGCTGCACAGAAAAAAAGTTTTTAAAAGTTAAAAAAAAACCCCGATTCCCGGCCAAAAAAGCAGGCGGAAATATGCCTGCCTGAGTGAGGGCACCTACCAGAGGGGTGGTTTCTTGGGGGGGCCTTCCCCCTCTCCTCCTGTCCTTCCTGGGCTGCTTTGGCGGAGTGGTGGGCATCCTCATCGTCCCGCCAAAGTCGCCGCCTCGCCGCCTCACCGCCGCCATTCAAGCGGCACAGAAAAAAAGTTTTAAAAACCCCAATTCCCGGCCAAAAAAGCAGGCGAAAATATGCCTGGCTGCCTGGCTGAGAGTGCACCTACCAGAGGGGTGGTTTCGGGGGGGAGGGTCCCCGACCTTCCCCCCTCCTGTCCTGGGCTGCTCTGGTGGGGGCTGGGGGGCATCCTCGTCGTCTCGAGTCGCAACTCACAAGACTCAGACGGACTCGCCGCCGCCGGCCACCGCCATTCAAGGGGCACAGAAAAAAAGTTTTAAAAACCTCGATTCCTGGCCAAAAAAGCAGGCGAAAAAATGCCTGGCTGCCTGCCTGAGAGTGCACCTACCAGAGGGGTGGTTTCGGGGGGGTCCCCGGCCTTCCCCTCTCCTGTCCTGGGCGGCTCTGGTGGGACATTGTCGTTGTCTCGCCAACTCGCCTGCCATGCGGTGCGGGCGGGGGATCCAAAATGGGGCGGGCGACCGCAATCTTTTTTTTGAAATCATGGTCCAAAAACACACCAAAGCACCACAGAAACATGCAAAAATTGCTATTTTAAAACTGCCAGAATTTTTACAGTAGCAGTGGGTTTTTCTTGCAACAAAATGTCTCCTGTCCTCCTCTCCATTGATTTTATTTTATTTTATTTTATTTTTATTTTTTTACACCTGCGCAATGATGGGCTGGCCATGGGAGAGGACCATGCAAATTTTTGGAGCCATTCCACCAATCGCATGGCCACTTGGCCAGGTTTTGACCACAGAGACTTCTGGGATGTGCCAATCGGGCATAAAAAGCCCACTAACCCTAGCCTGAACCTTAACCCTAAGCCTAACCCTAACCCATACGCCAGTACACTGTCCTAAGTGGGTCAGAGAGGCACCCAGAGGTGCACCCCAATACTCACCCTAACCTTACCTGTAACACTAAGCCTAGCCCTTGCGCTAACCCTAACCCTAAAGCCAGATCTGTGTACTCGCATTGCACTACACGCAAGTACGCTTCCCTTCTTAGTGAGACACAGTGGGTGCACATTGAGCCCGCCAAATTCTCTCTCACTGACTGCTGCAAGGAAGGCACCCCAAAGAGGGGTGCCTCTGCCAGTCCACTACTGCAAGCAAGTCTGCAACTTGGTATGCATATCCATATGGCTATGCATGCTATTTTGTAGCGGGTGAGGAGAGGAGGCACCCACGAGTGCCTCCAGGAGCCCGCTTTCCCTTCATAGCGGGCCAGAGGAGGCACCCACCCCACAGAGGTGCCTCCAGGAGCCCACTACCCCCCCAAACCAGTACTAACGACAGATGAAAAAACAACAAACAAAACGATAAATTTTTGAAAAAATTCGCGAAAAACGGAAACGAGCCGAAACGGACCCGTCCCAAAAAACGACAACTCGGAAAAAAAAATTCCTGGTCATGCCCATCTCTAGCGACAATGTTGAGGGTGAACACTTGCAAACCTGATGCAGTCCTTAAAGTTTATTTCATAACTGATTATTTATTAATTATATTTTTATATCACACCATCTAGTGCCCTTGCTGGTAAATACATGCAGGGGAAAATATGTTTGGAATATGGGCACAAAACACCTTTCCAAGGGGAAGGGGGAGTAAATAATACAGTACAGTATATGTTAAGAAAAAACACATAACAATACATACATTCAAATAAGTGGATGCCAAAACATGGATTGTTGTATGGAAAGCAAGCAGGCAAAGGCCAATCTCTTCAGCCAAGCTTTCCATTAGGGGCTGGCTGCCTGAGTGGGATTTTTAGATGTTATTTTTAGATGTTATTACTTTTATTATGTTTCTTGTATTCCTGGTGTATACCATTTCTCAGAGTGCTGATTGTTTGTTCCTTAATATTCATATTCAGCTTTGTAAACCGCCCAGAGTAGTCATGTAGCTAGATGGAGCGGTATATAAATAAATAAATAAATAAATAAATAAATTTAGACAACAACCTGGTAGATATCCTAGGAATTGTATTCTTCCCTTAAGCAAGACGTTGGACTTGATGGCCTTGAAAACCCCTTCCAATGTCATGATTCCATGGTTCTACTTATTCTTTTTGGCTTGAAAATTGTTTCTTTATCATAGAATCATAGAATAGTGAAGTTGGAAGGGGCCTATAAGGCTATTAAGTCCAACTCCCTTCTCCATGAAGGAGTACAAATCCAAGGGTATCTGCCAGGTGGTTGTCCAAATGTCTCTTAAATGCCTCCAGTGTTGGAACACTCACCACCTTTTGAGGTAATTAGAGATGGGCACTAAACAAAAAAAAAATGAAATGCTGTTTCGTCATTTGGTTAGGTAATGAAATGAAATGAAATGAAAAGTAATGAAATGAGGAAGCAGCATTTTGTTACAGACAAAACGAAACAATCTGTTTCCTTCAATCTGTAAAAGGGATTCCTTACCTTCTGGGCTCTCAATGAGTTGCCACCGCCACCACTGCTGGAGCCTAGGAGAGGGAAGAGGAGGAGGTGGGTCCCTGCTGCCACTCCGGTGCTCCCCGCCTCCTCCACTCAGCCCTGACTTCAGGCCTCCTATCAGCCAGGAGGCACGTGGGGGTGACTCCCCTGGGTCCTAGAGGCACCAGATTTGGAGCCATTTTCAGAGGGGTCCAGCAGAGCTGGCGTCGCTGGACCCCTTCAAAAACGGCTCAGTTGCCAAATGGGACATTTTTAAAGGGGTCCAGACAATGACAGCTCAGTTGGATCGCTCCGAACATGTCTCAATCACCAACGTGGGAGCCCCGCACTGGCGACCCGGCCATATTTAAACAGGTCCCACCCATGACAGCTTGGCTGGACCCCCCTGAACATGGCCAGGTTGTCACCATGAGAGCCTACACTGGTGACCCAGCCATATTTAAAAGGGCTACACGGGGCGTGGGGGTGGCAACTGGGCCATTTGTAAAGGCCAGCTCACCTGGACCCCTTTAAAAATGGCTCCCAGTCACCAAATCTGGTGCCTCTAGAACCCAGGGGAGCCATTTCATTTCATTTGTATGATTTTTTAAAAAGTCTTTCCTCATAGGAATTGGTTCCCAGCCACTTAACTTGTTCCAGTGTGTCGGCATGATGTAACAATGAGGTGAGCTGCATTTTATACCCATTGTTTATAGCTTTAAATATTATCTTTCATTGCTTCAAACGGCCTTGGGCCCTATTTTAGGAGAATGGTGGGGTGAAATAGTTTAAATAAATGCGTACATAAAAAAACATGGGAAGGGCTGAGGTTTTTCAGCCTGATACAAATTTTAGACAACATGGTGGATTTTTATGAAATGCAACAGAAATGAAACACATAGATTTTTTTTCCCATCCAGAATTACAGTTACTCCCCTCTACACTGGGCTTCCTGTTTGTTTATTAGTATACTATTCTAGTTTTCTAGGAAGGGCATAGTACTGAAATCGTCTTAGAAACAACAAGGGGAAATTGCATTAGTACCTGTATTTTTCATGCTTTTTCCTGGGTTGTCTACCATTTTAAAATAGCTCTTAATCTTTACAAAGGCCAAATCAAGTGTACAAATGTAAGTCAAGCTGAAGCCACAAAGAAATACAACATCTTCATCAAGCTATGGAGGTAGTGGATACAATCAAACAACAAAGAAGCAGCAGGGAAGTCAGCATGGAATTGAGAGGTTGAACCAGAAAAGCCTTGGGTGTGCTCTGGTCACGATTTTGTCTGATCTTTATGTTTTTATGCTATGTGTCTTTGTGGCCTGTTGAACCTTGTCTATGAGTTTTGCCTCTCTCCCTTTTGCCCTTGCACAAAAGGCTTGCAGCAATATGATGTCTGAATCAATGCCTCTCCAAACTACCCATTCTATTTCCATGTAGATGGAGGCACCACATGCCTTATGAATAGAGATGGTCACGACTCAGAAAATTTTTTCGTTTTCGTTTTCGTTTTCATCTAGGGGTCCGTTTCGGCTCGTTTCCGTTTTCGTGAGCAAATTTTCAAAATTTTTCATTTTCGTTTCGTTACGTAACAAAAACAAAAAATGAAAACGAAAACGAAAATTTTTTCGTTTCTTCCCATTTAGCTCCATTAAGAGCTTTTCCAGTAACGAAAAACGAAAATTGGCTCAAAATTAGTCGTTTCATTTCCGTTTTCGTTCCATTTTTGAACCGTTTTTCGTTTTCGTTTCGTTACGTAACGAAAACAAAAAAACAAAAACGGAAACAAAAATTTCGCTAAGTCGTGCCCGTCTCTACTTATGAACATGGGAAAGTGTATTCATATACTGTATACGCATGTATAAAAATCACTGTATCTGCAAGACACATTTTTAGCTCCAGGCATATTTGAATGTTGCAGCTGATTTTTTAAATGCCAGTTCTGAATGACATGCATTTTTTGCCGTACTACTACACTCTTGTTTTCAAATAGTAGGAGCAGCAGCTTCATCCTCAGACACCTGTGGTTTCCGTCTGACTCCTTCTTCATTGAGTGCAAATTATTTCCTTGCTCATTAGATGCAAACTTCTGCCCATTAAAACCTGCCTCATACCATGTAGCTATCAGTTCCAATGTAACCTCAACCCATTTGTTATGTCCCTGACAGATAATGCAATCAAGAATATATCAGTAGCATTTATCCCACTTACTCTGTTAGCTTTAGCTATTTAATCATGTCTGTTTACACGGACACCAGACCACACATGCACCGTTCATGAGAAGAAGCATTTAAGGCTTAAATGCTTGATTAACTATGGCTCCAAAGTGCATGAGAATGAATTACAACTGCAACTGGTGAATGCAGGGCCAAAACAGGGGAAAACAATAAAATACAAAATGCTTGAAGAGAGAACCTGCAGACTTATCCAACTCAGTTGATGTTTTGTTTTGTTAATGTGTTCTTTGAAGGACCCAGTTGGAGTCCTTCTTACCTCTTTTGAAATAAAAGACAAGCTACATGTGAGCCTCCAGATGTTTGCTGGTCCACAACACTCATCATCAAAACGAAAACAAAGTATGCTGCTTATCTATCACTCCAGAGTGCTTAAAGCTCTCTCTGGCTCATTTACATTTTATTCATGCAGGCGACACATTGTCCCTCTCCTGCGAGGTGGGTACTCAGCTTACTGTCCTCACAAGGATGGAAGGCTGAGTTAATCTTGAGCCAGTAACCTGCATCCAGGTTAGGTTTCAGGTTGGGAGCAGACTCTTCGCTGCAATACAGGCTGCTTTTACACAACCCCTAAAATCCGAGGCAAAGGGCTCCCAGATACGGAGCTTAAAATTGTTTTCCCACCAGCTGTGGACTTTTTTAAAAAATAAGTACAACCACGATTACCTAAGCATGTCCCAGCGCACTTTACAAGTACCTGGTCTCCAGAGGTAAAAAAAATTCTGGTGTGGACTATAAAGCTGTGCATGCCGCGCTCTCCTCGCCTTTTGTTTTCCTGCCCCGTTAACAGCCTGGAATGCCTACAGGGCTGCTCCGACATCAGGTGGAGGTGAGGATGCATTCTTTTCTCCCTTTATTTCCTCCCTCCCCTCACTGCAGACAGGAGCAGTGGAGTGCGGAGGGGTGGGAACACAGAAAGCAGAACAAACCCCCATGTTCTCTGGTCTGAATTTAAGTTGCCAGTGGATTTTAGAGGTCATGTAAAAGCGCCCACAGTTCAACCATTGTGCCACAAGGCTCATCTCTCACCAATCCCCATTAGCAATGCTAGTGTCTGAAGCTGAAGTCCAACCAAGTATGGATGGTTACAAGTATTCACTATAGTCCCCCACAATTCAGTTCTCCAACCAATAAAAAGAGGGGGGGAAAGAAGAGTAAGATGATTCAATCCTATGTATGATCAGCTGAGATTTATTTTTCTACCAAGTTTTATTATTTTTATTACAGGTTATGGCTTGGGCTCAGAATTTGTCATGCATGCAACAGCCACACTGAAATACATGGAAATTAAGCTAATCACTTCAGCCTGTTTACTCTAAGCGCTACTAACTTAGTGTGTGAGGTACAGATGGAAATTTTTGGTTATTTCATTCTGGCAGAGAAGGCAACAATTAGAGATGGGGACGACTAGGGAAAATGACATTTTCGAGTTGTCGTGTGTCGGAGGCGGCCCGTGTCGGCTCGTTTCCGTTTTTCGCGAAACTTCGCAAAAAATAGTCATTTCGTTTTTCGTTTTTTCGTCTGTCGTTATACTGGTTTAGGGGGGGTAGCGGGCTCCTGGAGGCACCTCTGTGGGGTGGGTGCCTCCTCTGGCCCTCTATGAAGGGAAAGCGGGCTCCTGGAGGCAGCTCTTTTTTGGGGGGTGGGTGCCTCCTATACTCACCCGTTAGGAAGGGAAAGCAGGCTCCTGGAGACCCCTGGAGAAGGAGTGAAAGGGCTCCAAGGGTGTGAGAAGATGGATAGAAATATCATCCCTGAGGAATGCCAAATGAAGGATTTCTCTGTTCTGAAGTTACCTTGAGCTGGACGGCTCATGCCATAGAGTTTCTATTTCCCTGTTACCTTGATCACACACGACTCCGGTTCTCCTGTCATCTTGATGCATGACCCCTGTGTTTCTGCTCTTGTTTGCCTTGTAACATAAATGCCGTCTTTGAAGGGTCTTGCCACTCACCCAAGGCAGAATGCTTCTAACAGGGAAGCCAAGACTGACGGGGGAAGGAAGCAGAGAGAAACTTTGCCCATTCCCGGGCCTTGCTTAGATATTTGTAAGCTGCACTTTTCAACTCTCCCAGGGTGCCTTTACCATAAATCACACTATCTTGCTTAGCCCAGACAAATAGCATTGGAAGGACAGTTCACCATTCAATGTGTAAGCATTAAAACCTTATTTGTGCTATGCTGATATGCTTTCTGAGGGCCTGACCCTCCCTATTTCCTTCTCATAATACTTTTTGATTCCCCAGTGGCTCACAAGATGAGGTTACCCTCTTCTGCCTGTGATACAAAGTGGGGTTATGACTCCCCGTTTTCCCCTTTTCATTTTCCTAAAGAGCTTTCTGCTGTTTTTTTTCCTGACAAAGGTGGCCAAAAGTATATATTCTCCACTCAAGCTCATTTACTTCCATTCAATTTTGTACATTTGACCTCCTCCATTGCTAGGGGAGGCATTACAGATAGATAGATAGATAGATAGATAGATAGATAGATAGATAGATAGATAGATAGATAGATAGATAGATAGATAGATAGATAGATAGAT